>PVJX010000129.1:0-378436 GCA_004027295.1 Dolichotis patagonum
TGTATTTAATTTTACCCTTTTGATATAATTGCATGTATATTTGAGTGGGTAAGATGGATGACCATATTGCTGTTTTTGTCAGATCGTGGAGCAGAACTGTTAACAGTCTCACTGTTTGAATGTCTACTTTACATGTTTTAACTTTGTAATTTGAACAACTATTTCCAAGAAGTCAGTATGTAATTTGTCAAGTAATAATTCCTTAGGTTTTTTTTGTTGTTGTTCTTTTCCTTTTTTCCTTGAAATTCTGTATTGTTGCTATCCTTTATTCTGTTTTTTTTTCTCTTTAAATAAAATTTTAAAAAGAAATAAATATCAATCGGGGGAGAGCACTTTTAAATAAGGTGGGAAAATGCATTTTGTTGGGGCTACAATCTCTAATGTTAAAACAAAAAGAAAAAAAGAACTCAACAAAGAATAGTTTGTTTTACATGACTTTGTTTTCTTTTCTCTGCATATCAGCCTAATTATAAAATAATCGGTGCTGATGGATTAAAGAGAGAACATGTCAGGACTCAGTCACATAGATTGTCACTTTTTTTCTGATTTTCAAAGGTATCATCTTTGGTGAGTAGCAAAAAAATTTAGTTAAAATATTTAAGTGAATACTGAGACTGGAATAAAAGTAAGCATGTAGGTCCCAGAGGAGCCAAGTCCCACCCAGCCCAGCTCAAAGCACCAGTGCCATACCCTGTGGGTGTGTCTCAGCCTGTTATGTGGGTCCCAGATGTTCTCAGCTCCACCCAACTTAGCACAAGGCCCCAGCGCCATACTTTGGGGGTTCAGCCTGGACAACCTTGCCATTCCTTGAGGAACTGAGTCCAAGTTTAAGGCCCCAGATAGACACACAGGTCCTGGAGGAGCCAAGTCTTACCCAGCCCAGCACAATGCCGCAGTGCCATCATTTGGGGGAACATTCCAGCGAACCTCATAGGATTTGGAGTGGAGCCCCACCCAGCACAACACCCAGGGACCAGCCATTGAGTATTCCAGGGAGAAGTGTGTTCCAGAAGAGACCCTTTGCCATCTGAGAAGACACCCAGTGATCAGAGGGACAGCAGAAGGCCCAACTGTCATTTTTCCATCACCCCAGGAATTTCAGCTCAGAGGAAGCCAGATGTGTGGCTCACCCTTTTACACCATGGGACAGTCAGTCAGCAAGGGAAGTGCCTTAGACTTAACCAGCTGATCTGGTTAAGAACATAGGAAAATGACAAAACAAAAAAGCAAAATTCAGTCTCAGACCTCCAGCCCACTGAGAAGCCCAGGAGACATTGACATGAAGGATACTAAAATTGCACAGCTAAAATTTCTGAAATGATAGCAATTAAAGTAAAAAACAAACAAACAAACAAAAAAACCCTACTCTATGAAGCTATAGAGGAAATTAGACCAGAAATAATCTCTCAAATAAAAAAGAAATAGCAAACATAATTAAAGAAATGTTGAGCATATCTGAGGAAGATACAGATAAAAAATAGAGAAACATAAGAAAATGATGGAAACCTTGAAAGAATAATATAAGAAAGAATTAGAATGCATGAAACAGATTCAAAGAGATATTTGGAAAATTAAAAATTCCATTGAAAGCTGGCAAAACTGCTTGAATGAAGCTGAAGATAGACTTTCAGGTCTTGAAGTCAGCATGAAAGCTAATGCTAATGATCATGAAAGAAAAGATCTCTTAAAAATAACAAGGAACAAAGAAACAACAATTCAACAGCTGCAAGATGATGCCAGGAAAAACAATATAATAAAGATAGGTGTCAATGAAAAGCAAGAGTCAACACAAATGACATAAATATAATATTTGCAAAAGTAATAGCAGCAAATTTTCCAACCATGAGAAAAGAACATGACAAATAGCTAAGTGAGGCATATAGAACTCCAATTAGCCATAGGCAAAATAAATCTATACCCAGACATATAATAATTAAGATTCCAGAAATTCAGCGCAAGAACTAAATACTAAAACTTGTCAGAGAAAAGAAACAGATCCCTATCAAGGGGGATTCTGATGGGCCATCAGAATCATGGCAGACTTCTTAACACAAACCATTAAGTCAAGAAGAGCTTGGAGTGAAGTATTTCAAGTCCTGAAAGAAAACAACTTCCAACCCAGATTAAGGTACCCTGTAAAACTATCTTTCAAAATCAATGGAGAAATAAGATACTTCCATGACAAAGAACAACTGCAAAAACTCATGACTACCAAATCAACATTACAAACAATACCAAAAGATAATCTAGAAAGAGACAAAGATGACCACAATTCCACGAACAACAGAAAGAAACCACCAAGCACAGCAAGCACTTGGGGAGTGGGGGAGAGAAAAGATAACATGACAAAGATAATTCAATACATATCAGTTATAACCATCAGTGTAAATGGTCTTAAATCACCAATCCAAAAAAAAAAAAAAATCACACACACAAAAAAAAGACTGGCAGAGTGAATTAAGAAACAAAATCCAACAATATGCTGTATACAAGAAACATATTTAACTCAAATGAAATTCATAGACTGAAAGTCAAAGAGTGGAAAACAATACTCCATGTTATAGGAACACAGAAAAAAGCAGGAGTAGCTACTCTATTTGCAGAGAATTTGAACTGCAAACCAAGAATGATCACAATAGATAAGGTAACTACATACTTGTCAGGGGGAAACTTCAAGAGGAAGAGATAAAATTCATAAATATCTATCCACCAAATATGGGAGAACCCAACTATATCACCTAAATATTAATAGACATGAAAAATCAAATAAGCAATTACACAATTATAATGGGAGACCTCAATACTCCATTGTCAAAAAGAGATAGATCAACTAGATTTAAAAAAACAATAAAGAAGTAACAGGACTATGGCTCATGACTATAATCTCAGCACTCGGGAGGCTGAGACAAGAGTATCGCTGTGAGTTTGAGACCAGCCTAGGCTACAGAGTGAGCTCAAGGCCAGCCTGAACTTCATAGAGAGACCCTGTCTTAAAAAGAAAAAAAAACCCAGAACTGAACCAACCTTATGAACAAATGGGTTTAGTAGATGTGTACAGAGTTTTCTACCCAACCGCATCAGCATACACATTCTTCTCAGCTGCACATGGGTCATTCTCTAAAATAGACCATATAGTAGCCCACAGAACATGCTTAAGTAAATGCAAAGGAATTGAAATTATCCCATGCATATTATCTGAACATAGTGCAATGACATTGGAAATTAATAACAAATGAAGCCCTGAAAACTCCATAAACACATGGAAATTAAATAAAACTCTCCTAAACAATCAATGAGTTACAGGAGAAATTAAAGAAGAAATTATACAATATCTACAATTGATTGAAAATGCAAATACAACTTACTGAAACCTCTGGGACACAATGAAAGCAGTCCTTGGAAGAAAATTTTTAGTGGTGAATTCTCACATCAGGAAAATGGAAGGAACACAAATAAACAACCAAATGCTATACCTCAAACTTCTTTTTTTTTTTAAATTTTATTTAAAGAGGAAAAAAAACAAAACAGGAAAAAGGGTAGAAATAATACAGAATTTCAAAAAAAACAGTAAGAAATCACTACTTGATAAATTACATATTGTCTTCTTAGAAATAGTTGTTCATGTTACAAAATTAAGGCATACAAAGTAAACAAACAGTGAGGCTGCAAACAGTTCTGTTCAACAATCCAACAAAAACTTGGTAATACGGTTATCAATCCCACACACTTAAACATACATGCTGTTATATCCTTTAGCGCATTTTCTTTGCCTCCTTTTGCTTTTTAAGTACATTATCTGTTTAGTTATATCATGTTTCAGCTTGCTCAGTACCTTATTGATCTGTTTTCTTGTTGTTATCTCCTTTTTAATCATCTTATATAATTCTGTTGTTTTGTTTTTGAGTTTTTTGTCATTCATGTCACATGGATCAGCTTTGATGGAGTTGGGAGTTTTTGGAGGTATTTTGTTACCTTGTTTTCTCTGTTCTATTGTTTTATTTTTATTTAATTTTCATTAACTTGGAGGTAGTAATATACAACAAAACAAGATGGAATAAAGCCAATTGAGACAGTGTAGTGAAATTGGCACAGAACATCACAGCAGGTCACCAGGACAACAATAATAGGCACCATTGTATATCTCATTATCTTCACAATAGTTGTTCTTCTATTAGGTACAGCAAAATCAAAAGAGATACACAACATTATAGAACACATCAAAACAGAATATTGAATAGAGCAACACCATTAATCAGGACAAAGCAAAACGGTGATAAAAATATCTGCCTTCAGAGATAGTAGAAGGAAACTCGCCCCACTTGCTGTACCACATATGGTCACCTCCCAAGAGATACCCAGATCCCTGGATCCCAATTGTTAGTGGGGGTGGGGGTGGGTGGGTGTATGGTATGTTTGATTCCAAGCCCAGGCCCAGGTAGGCAGCAGGCTGGTTACTGGTTGGCTCAGCGCCCTAAGTTCCAACATGACACGGATCTCAGGAAACGCTGTTGCTTCTTGTTTCCCCGCCCTGGGGTGGCCGCAGCTTGCCAGACCACAGTCACTTACCTGGGCGGTAGGCTGGTTACTGGTTGGCTCAGCACCCTGAGTTCCAACCCAAACTTCTTGAAAAAGAAGAGCAAGTTAAGCCCAAAGCCCAAAGATGGGACAAAATTATAAACATTAATGCAAAAATTAATGCACTTGAGACTAAGAAAACAGTACAAAGAATTAATGAATCAAAGAGTTGGTTCTTTGAAAGAATAAATAAAATTGATAAACTCCTAGCCAACCTTATCAAAAAGGGAAAAGAAAAATTCAAATCTATGAAATAAGAAATTAAAAGGGTGAAATCAATACAGATCTTGTGGAAACTCATATCATCAATACCTATTTTGAAAATCTATGCTCTCATAGGATGGAAAACACAGAAGAAATGGACAGATTCCTGGAAACATACAAATTATCAAAACTGGGTCAAGAAGAATATAAAAATCCTGCATAACCCAATATCAGCTAATGAAACTGAAAATGTAATTAAAAACTTACCAGCAACAACAACAAACAGCTCAGGCCATGATGGATTCATAGCTGAATTCTATAAGAAATTTAGAGAAGATTTAACATCAATATTCTTCAAATTCTTTATGAAAATTGAAAGGGAAGAAATTCTCCCTAACTCATACCTATAGGTATGTATTACCCTCATACCAAAGCCAGAGAAAGACCCAACCAAAAAAGAGAATTGTAGGCAATCTTCCAAATGAACACAGACACAAAAATCCTCAATAAAATACTAATGAACTGAATACAGCAAATCATCAAGACTGTACACCATGACTAAATAGGATTCATCCCAGGAATACATAGTTGGTTCAATATATGCAAATCAATAAATGTAATATATGACATTAACAGAGCCAAAGACAAAAATCACATGATCATCCCAGTAAATGCAGAAAAAGCTTTTGATAAAATCTAACACTCATTTATGGTAAAAACTCTTGAGAAAATCAGAATGGATGGTCTTTACCTCAATCTGATAAAAACCATTTATGACAAACCAACAGCCAACACCATATTAAATGGACAAAAACTGAAGCTTTCACTCTAAAATCAGGAACAAGGCAAGGATGTCCACTGTCATTCAGTATAGTTCTGGAAACATTAGCCAAGGCAATTAGATAAGAGATGTAAATAAAAGGAATAAAGATAGGAAAAGAAAAAGTTAAATTATCACTATTTGCAGATGACATGATACGCTACATAGAAGACCCCAAAAACTCCACCAACAGACTTTTAGACTTCATAAGAAAATTCAGCAGTGTAGCTGTGAACAAAATCAGCACTCAAAAGTTAATAGCATTCCTGTACATACACAACAAACTCATTGAGAGAAAAATTAGGAAAACCACACCCTTCACAATAACATCCAAAAAATGAAATACTTAGGAATCAATCTATGAAAGTGGTAAAAGATTTATACATTGAAAATTATAATTGCTAAAAGATATTGAGGAGGAAATCAGAAAATGGAATGTTATCCCTTACTCATGGATAAGAAGAACCAACATAGTGAAAATGGCCATACTCTCAAACTATTATACAGGTTTAATACAATCTCAATCAAAATATCATCAGCATACCTCACAGATCTAGACAAAACATTCCAAAAATTCATTTGGAACTAAAAGAGACCTAGAATAGCAAAGGCAATTCTGGGCAACAAAGACAGGTAGGAGGCATCACAATCCCTGACCTGAAATTATACTATAAAGTTACTATAATAAAATCATCATGGTACTGGTAAATAAACAGACCTAAAGATCAATAGAACAAAATAGAAGATATAGACATACCTACAAGCACACTCAGCCACCTTATTTTTGACAAAGGGGCCAAACAAGTTCACTGGAAGAAACATAGCCATTTTAATAAATGGTGTTGGAAAAATAGGCTTTCCACATGCTGGAGACTTAAACCAGACCCATGCCTATCACCATGCACTAAACTAAAGTCAAAATTGATCAAAGGTCTAAATATTATGACAGAAACACTAAATGTACTGGAAGACAATATAGGTAGAAATCTCGAGGACATAGGGGCAGGCAGAGAGTTCATGAACAAAAACCAAACTGCACAGGAAATACTTCAAAGAATCAGCAAATTAGATCTCATCTTATTAAACTATTTTTGCACAACCAAAGAAATCAGCAACAGAGTTGTCATGATTACTTTTATCTCATTGCTAGGACAAAATATGCAACACCCAAAGTGAAGGAAGAAAAGATTTACTTAGCTTACAGTTTCTGGAGGTTTCACTCCACAATCAGCTGCCTGCAAGGCAGGGTGGAATGGCACTGGAGCAACATTTCAAGGCAGCAGCCGGAGCAAAAGGGGAAAGAGCAAGCCTCTTTTCCTCCCTTATACTGTACACAGGCCACTCCCACTCCTCCTCTCCAGGGTGGGTGTAACACTCACAAAATCTCTGTGCCCTTTTCTTGCACAGGATGAGTATATTTACAAAGTAAGGATCCTGGATCCCTGCTGAGTCTCTCAGTTAAACGTCTAAACTTCTCAAGTTGACAAAATACATCAACCATTAGCAAGAGTGAAAAGAAAACCCATAGACTGGGAAAAGATTTTTTCCAACTGTCACGTTGACAAAGGACTTCTACCTAGAATGTATAAAGAATTGAAAAAAATCAGGTCTCCTAAATTAAAAGACCCAATCCAAAAATGGGCATCTGAGATGAATACA
Source organism: Dolichotis patagonum (assembly GCA_004027295.1). NCBI lineage: Eukaryota > Metazoa > Chordata > Mammalia > Rodentia > Caviidae > Dolichotis > Dolichotis patagonum. The sequence goes on from PVJX010000129.1 coordinate 7,259, forward strand.
CAGTTCTCAGTTGAAGAAATACAAATGGAAAACAAATATATGAAAAAAATATTCAACATCACTGGTCATTTGAAAAATGCAAATTAAAACAACAGTGAGCTACCATCTTACTCCAGAAAGAATGGCTAACATCAAGAAATCAATGAATAACAAATGCTGGAGGGGTTGTGGGGAAAAAGGAACTCTTCTTCATTGTTGGTGGGAGTGTAGACTGATAAAACCACTGTGGAAGTCAGTGTGAAGATTCCTCAAAACAAGGATTAGGGGTTGCGTTCAACCCAGCCATTCCCCTTCTGGGTATTTTCCCAGAAGAATTAAAAACATCATTCCACAGTGATATACGTGCACCCATGGTTATAGTTGCACAATTTGTAATCACTAAATCTTAGAAACAACCCAAATGCCCATCAACTGAGAAATGAATAAAAAAAGATGTGGTATTGTGATACAATGACATACTATTCAGCTATAAAGAAGGATGAAACTGAGGCTTTCATCGGTAAATGGATGCAACTAAAGACCACGCTCATAAGTGAAATAAATCAGACCGGCATGTATAAACACAATATTGTCTTGATAGTATAAGCAACTGAAAGTAAGTAAGATCCAAAAGTTATGACAGATATGGTGAAAGGGAAACTGCTCAAAGGGAAATCATATTATTTGATCAATTTTGCATTCCTGTATCTGGTAACCAGAGCAACTATTTTGAAGATAACAGTACCTGTCATCTTATTTTGAAATCCTATATCACTATGTTGTTGTTGCTGTCATTTGGCTTTTATTGTTTTTGTTTGTTTACATGCTTGATTGATTGCTTTATAATTTTTCTGTGCTTTTTTTGGTCTTTAAAATAAAAAATGTGACCATCTACACACACACAGACACACACACAACTTGACTGGTTAGCAAGTGCCAATAGCATGGATTCTTCCTGGAATTAAGCACCCTGTTTACATGCTATCACACTTAAAGAATGCCAGACTTGGGAACTTGCTCTACCACTTGAACTTAGGTCATACAATGCATTCTTCTGGTACTTCTGTAATAGGAATACTGTTGATGCTCTGCAGTCGTACTTTTGTATTTTTCAATATCCAAATATTTGTATATCATGGCCTAAGATCATATATAAAGTTATGGTTGCATTAAGAAATATAACCCTAGTTATACGTTACTATTAATCTCCCTATTTGTACTTTAAATCTTTTTTAATTTTAATTATTTGGATGTGTCGCAGTGTACAATGAATACATTCACTGTGAGGAGATGGTATATGTATGTTTTACATCTTAATTCTTTTTACTTCCGAGCCCTTCCCCTTCTTTTCCTCCCTTTCCATCCCTAAGTCCTCTACCCATCTACATAATGCCTATTTCCCTGTTTCTTATCATCTAACTTTTATTTTGCTCTTCAAATTATTTATACTTTGATTTTTTATTCTTAAAGCTAAATTTTTATGTGGAACTTTTTTCCAGTATGGAATATAAAAATAAAATTGAGACATGATTCTGGAACATTAAATTAAGCTTCCTTGTTAATGGCTTACAATAAAGATATGAATTTTGAGGTTCACACTAAGGACATGCTCCCAAAATAGGCATCTGGATAGGGCAGGCTGATGGCAGTTTGTAAGGCTAGGGCAGGGCATGGCACAAGGAGTGATGGTGGGTAGGAGGGCAGGAGAAGAGACACAGTGTGAGTGAGGGAGGGTCTCGCTGCTGGACCAAAGGCAGTGCAGATACATGAGAGCGTCCCAGGACAAAGTCGCCGCGACACCATCAGGAGAACATTTATCCTTCTAAGCTAAGGTTTCTGTGCTTGTTACAATCCCCAGTAGGTTTTTCTCTTAAAGGAGCCACATCCATTTTTGGCAAGCTTAGTTCTTCTCAAACTGGAAGTCGGCCTTATTCCCCTAAGAGTGATCCACTCGGAGTCAAATGCTTTGCCTTTTGACCTGACCTTGACCTCCAAGACAGATATTTACGTTTGCATCTGTTATCTCAATGCCCAAGCCTGGCGCACATATGTACTTGACAGATACTTGTTGAGTAAATCAGTGTTGATGGGGAAATGCTGACAACACAGTCTCTTCTACCTGATGATTCATCCATCTGCAACAAATTGGTCATTTGTGATCTAACACCAGAACCGTTAGAGGAACATCCTTAGTGAAACCACACCTTTCAGAGTTGCAGAAAGTTCATTTCACTCTTTCCCTGGGTTTCTCCCACACTGTGAGCTTTTGTTGGCATTTCGTCTTTGGCTCATACACAGAAACTCAGGCAAATTTTTTTTTAAAAATTTATTTTTATTAGTATGCAATTGCAGTACACAGTAATTACATTCATCATAGGGAGTTGGTACATATACATAACACATTTTAATTCATTTTATGCACCCTTCCCCTTCCCCATTTCCTCCTTCCCTTCACCTCTCAGTTGTCTTCTCATTTGCCAAATATCTATCTCTCCATTTCCCATTATCCATCTTTTATCCATCTTATTACCTATCTTAACATTCATTTAACTCACAAGGTTAATGAATTTTAAAATGCTGATGTTCTCATGACACAGAAAAAAGAATAAAACTCCACATAAAATCTCAAGAGTAGGAAATCTAGAAGTAGAAGATAAACAACCTTCAAAGTACTGGACTATTCTTGGATTGATCTTACTGTTAACTAGTGAAGACCAAGGTATGTAATTTTGTGAATACCATAAGCAACACCCATAAAAGCCCTCATACATAAATATATGACCTTTTAAGTTAATTTGACAATGATTACACATAGAAACTCTGGCATCTGAGTGGTTATCCTTGTTTTGAAACAGTTAGCTAAACTTAGAGCTGATGAACATCTGAAGTTGGAAGCTAGACAAGCTCTGGTTAATATTTTTTATATTAACTAGAATGTAATAACAAAATGAACATTGGTTTTTAAAATAGCTCTTACAAACTGTATGCCAGGCTCGAATTTATACTTTCTTTCAAAACACACATTAGAGACAGCTCACATTAATATCTTCTCACATTTATAACTGTCCTTATACATTTAATGAGAGAGCAAGGATTGGGAAATAGTATTTTCAAAATGTATTTCATCCCTCTAAATGATGCTTTTGAACTCTTTGATCTCTGGCCACAGTACCTATATTTACCTCATTGATTGGACTGACAGCAGATGCAAATATGAGGCAAGATATATTTTCTGGGATGGAGACAGCGTAACTATGGGACCAAACCAGATTCAGGTTGTCCTTAAACTTTCAGTTTCAAAAGGATTTTCTGAAGTTTTCAAGTACAGTTTCACCTTGGCTATACATTAGAATAGGCTGTGGAGATTGTTTTAAACTACCAACAACCAGATACTATGGGAGGCCACCTGTTGGCAATGGAGGACAGAGTGCAGGCCTTTGTTTTTATCGAAACTCCCTTGGTTCTAATACCAATTGTGTTGTGATCCATCAAACTATAACTACAGGAACTGAGACCCTGCTGATGTCACTTACACTAACCTTAGAAGACCCAAATATCTGTTATCTAGGAAGAAATGTGATTTTTGCAAACTTCTCATTTTTCCATGACCTTTATAATATTTACCACAATCATGTATCATGTGTTGTGTGTTGCTTTGTTTTGGTACTGGAATTGGAACACAGGACCTTGTAAATGCTAGACAAACTATCACTGAACTACACTACCATTTTGTTCATTTTATTTTGAGAAAGTATCTTGCTAAGTTGCCTCAGTTGCCTTCAAACTTGTAATTATCTTGCCTCAGCCTCTCAAGTAGCTGGGTTGGCAGGTATGCACAACCACCTCTGGCTCTGTTCTTTAATTGATATTTTCTATATATTAATTTACATGTAAAAACTAAAGTTTAAGAAATTTTAAAAATTCTTTTAAAAACTGTACATAGGAAATAAGTACCCTTTACCATCCAGGGAAGGCAGGTGTGAAGAGAAATAAAACAAACACCCTCACTTTATTCAAGCTGTCAGACCTCGCTACCTGCCAGGAGACATATGGCCAGGGGCCTACTCTATTTTGGTTGTCAAGGGAATGGGAAAAGTTCTGGTTTTAACCACCCTGCTTTCATCCGTTTGCCAAGCACTAGGGCTAAGTCTTGGGGCCACTGTGGCCCACTGAAGTTTCATGAAAGGCCATGTGAACCAATCTATATTGATGAAACATGAGGGGGACATTTTTCTGGAGGCTTTTGGGAAAAAAGATTCTGAGGGCCCTAGGAGAGAATGCATTTTTTCCTCTGAATACTGACTGGGGCCTATGTGGGTACAGACACAAGGCCTTGCTGTCCCAGCCATAAGAGCAGTTTCAGGCCCAACAGGGAGACTGACCTCCCTAAGGCTGCTGAGCAGAGCAATGAGAGCACCTCCTGCTGACTGCTAGGCCTCTGTAGTTAGTGTGGGCATTCTGAGTTGATTTGTCTGTTGTTTTGTTGGTCACTAATCACTTCCTGATGTAGGGAGTGAAGCAAGTGTTCAAAAACCTCAACATCTAGCAGAGACTTTCTCTTTGATACACTCAGGAGTATTAAAAGAAAACTGGAATATGTTCATTGATTCAAGTCACTTAATGCCATGTTTGTCTGTAAAATAAAATGATTTTAGAGCCAAAATCCTCTCGTTAGGAAATATTTGCTCTAGGTTACAAAGATGATAGCTTCACAGAAACAAATCTTTAATGAGCTACTATGAGTTTAGATTTGCTTCCCAATAATTTTCCTCAGTGAGAAATTTCAAAGTGTACACTGCTAGTGTCACTGAACCTTCTGGAATTTTTGAAAATGTGGGTGGAGATAGAGGCAATAAATTGTCTGTGCTTCTGTCATTAAGCATAGAGGCCTATGAGAAATACAGAGTCTTAGGCCCCACCCAGACCTACAGGATCAGAATCTGCATGTAATAAGAGGCCCTCTGGTTTGTGTGCACACTAAGTTCAAGACATTCTCCTAGATTTGTACCACAGGTACAGTGCTAGATTACTGGCAGCCCATGTATGCAGAATGTGGGCTCAATGTCAAACTCACCTTGACTGTGGAACACCAACTGTACCCTCCCGGCCCGGCCTGAACCATCTGCTTTGTTTCCCCCAGTTACCTGTATAGGTAACTGTACAGGTAGGTCCTTTTCACAAAAGAACCAGTTTCTGAAAATTCCTTGGAGTTTTGCTAACCCTAGTATATCTTGGTCCATCACTGACACCTCACCTTGTCATTGTAGAATTCATAGATTCGGGGCCAGATAAAGCCATTAGAGTTTTACCTTTGCTGTTAAAATTTCCCTATCTTATAAATTGGTTCAACTCAAATACAAACTCCTTTTGTGTCCTATGTGAGCCACATCTTCCCAGATATTTTATCAAAGTTATGGTGATTAAAAATTCCCTAAGGCCTTTTGTAATCAGTAAATTCTAATTTGATTTGGAATATTCAATCAAGTCTCTACAAAAATTTGAAAATTAATTTTTCTTTATTTTTCTCAACATAGTCACCAATCATGTGAGCTACATACCAATGGCCAGCTAAGGGCTAAGTGAATTCCAGCAAAAAGGAAAAAAGAAGAAGAGAAAAATAAAAAGAAAGAGGAAGAGGAAGGAGGGAAAGGAGTAAGGGGAAAAAGGAAGACAGGGAGGAAATCATAACTCCTATCTGTTACTTGGGCCTACTGTACTTCACTGAGCCTAACTTTCTTTTTCTGTAAAATGGAATAGTGGTTTTGAAGATTCAGTATGAGAGAAAACACACAAAGTGATTCAAGGTGAAAGAAAGCACACACCCAGCAGGCAGTGGTATCTCATAAAGTGAATGCTCTGGAGTAAGGTAAGCTGGACATTATGTCATTAAAAAGGAGGATACTGTAAAATTCATTTGTTCACCAAAGTGCCAGGAGAGGAAGAATTGGAGGGGAAATGGAAGCGATCTAGGGCCCAGCCCTCCAAAAAGAAAGGGTTTGGGGTTGTTGGAACCTCAGGATAAAGTTTATGAGGGGAGGGAAAGAGCCATGCAGTGCCTGAGAAAGATAAAAGGGGGAGTTCTGGGTAGCAAGAGCTTCAGAATACAATGACAGGCTGATGGTCTCTGCTAACTTGTGGCAAGTCTAGAGCAAGAGTACCTTCTAAAAGAAGATCTTGTTGAGCAGCAATGGCACTGCCCAAGTATCCCCAGTCACTTCTTGTGCCTTTTGTGAAAAAAGTATAGCATCAGCTCAAAAGCTGAGGAAAAGACTGAAGGATAAATGAGGGTAGAGAGCTACTGATGTTCTTGTACCCGGATGGCAAGTTACTTTCTTAAGGAAGCTCCATGCAGTACACTTCCACGGCTGGCACAAACCTTGAGAATGGAAATCCCCAGAAAATGGAAGCGAATCCTAGAGTGGGAGATATCATGGCTTAGTCTCAGAGGAGAATCATGGGAGAAACCAAAAACTGTGGAGAAGCCAGGCTTATAAATGGCAGCCCAACACTGGAGGAACAATGGGAAGATGTTGAGGACAAATGTGCAGGTAGCTTTGCAACATCTTGAGCTGTTTCTGAGCTTAACCAAAGGAGATAGCAGCGCTGGCAGAGGCCTCCCCAATGTTTGGAGAAGGCAGAGTGGGTGCACAGGGTTGCTCAAGGCCACAGGCAATAGATACAGCAGGCACAAAGTGGTGCCCAAGATCTGGAGTGACCTGTTACACCTAAGCAGAGATTATCAAAGCCAGTAGGTAACTTTGGACCAGATTTGTACCTATGAGGGCTTCACCTGGGCTCAGATGCCACTGTGGGAAAGCCACAGAGAAAAGCAAAAATCCTAAATTGATTTAATAGTTACTAAGAACAAATAGAATTTTAAACCAGAGGGACTAATTTATCTTGAAATTATGAGATTATATTTTCTGCAAATTAAGAGAAATAAGGAAATGGGAGCTAGTTAAGTTCAGTTACAAATGAATTCACAAATTATATTTCCTAGTTACATAGCCTATTAAATTCCATCCCTGCTACACATGAAAATGATATCCTTTGAAGTAATCACTCTACTTTTTAGAATTTAAGTGGAAAAAAACCATGCAGAAAGATGTTTTTCTGTATTATTTCTAATATGTAAAGTAAATTTCTAGCAGTAGGGGAAAAATTAGGAAAACTATGGTATATCCACTTGATGGCACATTAAACTACTAATCGTAATATTTTCATTAACATGTAATAATATATAAGCAATTTCCCAATAAGCTAATTAATGAAACAGGCAGAGAGACATATTAGATAGAATGTTTCTCAAGCCTTTTGACCACAACCCACACTACACTATTCTGAATTGTTCCCAGGAGCTAGTAACAAATACGTATGTATTTTATTACTGAAACAAAGTTTGCATGAAACAATGCCTGCCTCCCCTGGCCCTCATATACTTGGGCATTTGGTGTGGGATTCCATTCTGTCTTTCTCAGTACTAATGAGTTTCACTTCCTGGGTTTTCTCACTGCCGGTGGGCCATGCCCCCTCATGGGCTGAGCACAAGGTCAATGATGCAAAAGAACAAATGACAAAAATGCATGCTTAGGAAATGTGCTAGGAGAGGATATGCCAAAATCTCAACAGGGCAAGGACTCAAGGAGATTCTTTCTTATTTTCCAGCTTTTCTCTAACAAACATGCTACCTTTTACAAAGGCTATAGTATTATCATGTTAATTTTCAAATTCTTTCCTGGCTTCTTTTCTTTAAACCAAGTAATCTCAGTTCCCACTTATCTAGCAAGTTCCCTTTACACCTCCCATAAATTCCTGAGCCCAGACACAAGGGTGCCAGCCAGACCTGCAGGTGACTTCCACATGGAGCAGCTCCACAGATTTAGCACTTCATGGCTCACAGTACCCATGTGCCCTGATGAATTATGGACCTTTTAACAAGGAGACCCTCTAACACAATTTTATTGACTGCTTATTATGTTCCAAATATTATTCTAAAAGCTGAAGAGTTTTTTTTTTTTTTTTAAATCGGTACCAGGGATCGAACTCACGACTGCCTGCTTGCCAGGCAGGCGCTTATGCCGCTGAGCTAAATCCCCAGCCCCTAAGCTGAAGAGTTTTTTACCATGTGCTGTACTTTTTTATGTGTGTATATTTTTCATAATCCTAAAAATACATATTGTCTCAAAAGATAGCCTTAAAATATGATTCTTGCCTTAGAAGTCCCATAGTCTAGGAAAGAAGCAGTCACCTAAATAAATATGTTATTGTGGGACCTACCTTTGGTCCCTACCCACTAGCCAGGAAGTGGCTCATCATAGTGGCTTTGGCTGATAAGGCAAAAGTTTTGACGTCACTCCCGGAGCACCATCAAATTTGTCTGTGTCCCTCCTCTGCTTGCTATTTCCATTTTGTGAGAGAGACAGAGGAGAGAGAGAAAGGGGACAGGGAGAAGGAAGGGGAGAGAGGAAAGGGGAGAGAAGGAGGTGATGCTTTTGGCCAGTGGTGAATCGGATCTGTGCTTGGCCATAAACAGTTGACTGAGACCACTGCTGCGAGTATCCTGAGGTGCTCAAAACGCACCTCACCGTGGCATGTCTCCGAGCTCCAGCAGTCTGACAGGAGACTAGTGGGTCCAGCACACTTTATTTCCCTGGTTTGTGAGATAAGTCAGGGGTGTCCTGGCTTGTGACCTCCAGGGGGATTAGACAGCAGACCTGATGTTTGTCTGTTTCTGTTAAAGAGTATCATTTCAATGATAACTTCTTCAGTACACTGACTTCTGCCTCTGTGCTGTTCATGTGGAAGGAAGGGTCTATTTTCCAATCATGGGAAACCTGTCAAATTTTAACGTAATGTTAGAGGCCAATGCGATTAGTCAGAGGTATTTTAACTCCAGAATCCCTTGACTTCTGGACATCTTGTTATCTGCTGTACTCAGAAATATGTCCTCTGAGTCTACATCTTAAGAAATCCCTTGAATACCTACCTATGTGAGGCTCCTGGCACACCCAAGCAGACTGGACTTCTCTGCCTGTCTTCACTTGGGCATGTGTCTACCCTACAGGGACCCTGCTCTACCCACATGAGGGGTATTCAGGGTCTGCAGAGATGCCCCTGTATATTTAGGAGACATGATTCAGAGTTCTGGAAAACCTAGTGAAAAACATTGCTCTCTTGTATCTCTTGTTTGCACCTCATGATAAATGTTCTTCTGGCAGTTTTATAAACAGACTGTTAAAATGTCACCTTTTTAGAAGTGTGACAGGTTTGTGGGAGAGGACTGCTGGGAGGTAGGTCAGGTGCAATAAGTCACTGTATTGGGCTGAGCCGGTGATCTGACAATGAGCTGATCATTTGTTTGCAAAGTTGACTCAGGCTGAAAAATTGTCAGGTGCTATCCTTCATACAGCCAAAAAAAAAAAAAAAAACCCAAGATATCGCTGATCCTCTGAGAGTCAAACATGGGGCTTGTGTGTGCATTTGCGGCTCCAGGAAGGCCTCTTGGATCCATCTAAGAGTAGTGCGAATCACACACCACTGGACGTGAAGACGGTCTTCGGACAGAGAAGCCTGCAGATCTGGAGTAAGGTCACACCACCCTGACCGCCCCTGTTCAAACCTGCATGGGGAGCAACAAGCTCCACCTTACTGAATGAAGTAGACATGGATAAAATTGGATATTTACCAAGCAAAGCACCCAGCCCACAGAGAGAGAACAAATTAGATCATCTTGGTAATGCATTTGTGATCCCCAGGACGCTAACATTTTGTGAGGTGAAAGAACATATTGTTTGAATTCATGCACAGTAACTGCAGCAATTCCTAGTAGCTGGGTTCAGACTCCCTCGCCCTGCAGCACAGAGGGGTGTCCATTCTGCTCTCCATCATCACACCATAGATGGAATTCTATGAGAATTCCAGAGATTCCCAAGATGCTCCTAAGATACATCTTAGTCACTACCTGGGAATGGTGGAAGTCAGAAAAATAAAGTTTTAATCTGTAAAATGAGGAAAATTCCTAGGGGCCTTGGGAAAGAAAAATACCTAAGACTTCACAGCTGACAGAATGGTTCTTCAGGCAGAAAGCCTGCTTCCTCGCAGTGGCCCCAACCTTATGCATAGCAGGCAAAAGAATTTTTTAGCTCAACAGTACAAATCCTGTTGGCAAACAAACCAACCAAGAACATTGCTTTGCTTTTGGATGATTCAAATAACTAACTTTTGATTTATGTTTTAGTTATAATCTTTTACTTCCCTTTGGGGATGAATGATGTAAGAATTCTGCAATCCAATACAGTAGCCACATAAAGTACCTGAAATGTGACTGGTCCCCACTGGCATGTGCTACAACAGTATAATGAACAGTGGTGTTTAAAGGCTTAACATTCTTAGACATGCACAAGCATACACACACACACTCTCACACAGAGAGAGAGAGAGAGAGAGAGAGAGAGAGAGTTCAGTGATTTTGTAAAATATTGATTAGGCGTTGAAATGATATTTTCAATAATATGAATTAAGTCAGAGTCATATTTAATAAACCTGACACCAACACACCACTGTCTGAGAGTTGGGTTACTTTAAATTTATATACCAATAGGGCTCAGTTCCTAAGCATGAAACACTATGGGGAAAAGAATGTAAGGAGCAGCAAAGGCATCCTGACCCTGGAAGCCACGCCATTTCTGGAAGCCATCCTGTCAAAGTCTAGCTACTCACAGGCATGTCTCTCCAGGAATAGTATGTCATCTCCTAAGGGCAGATTCCAATATTTCTGCCCAAATAAATTTGTTTCAATATTCTTTATATATTAGAGATAATATTGATTAAAATTAGTTTCATTGGCATTGACTCTCTGCAATGTTATGTGGTTAAATTTCCTCCTTCCTTACATTTGACCATACCAAAGGGCAAATTATATTGGATTTTTTTCTTTTCTTTCCTTGTTCTTTTTCTCGTTTCTTTCCTTTTCTTCTTTTTCTCTTCTGTCTTTCTCCTTCCTTCCTTCCTTCCTTCCTTCCTTCCTTCCTTCCTTCCTTCTTTTCTTCTTTCCTCCTTCCTTCCTTATAGTACTGAGGATTAAATCCAGTGGTTTGCACACGCCAAGCAAGCACTTCACTATAGACCACATCCCAGCTCTTCTTATTTATTTTGATATAGGGTCTTATTAAATTACCCAGGCTAACCTTGAACTTGAATTCTCCAGCTTTAGCCTCTGGAATAGCTCATATTAAAGGCCTGCACCTCTATACCTGGCTATAATGTTTTTTATTTTGTTTTTTGGTGTTGTGATTTGCACCCAGTGTCTTACATGCTAGGCAAATGTTCAACTGCTCAACTATGTCTCTAGTATTTTAAATTTTTTTTTTTGAGCAGGATCTGTCTGCTTTTATTTTCAGGCTGGCCTAAAACTTGCAATCCTCCTGCCTCAGCCTTCCATGTAGCTGACTTTACAGGTACATGCCACCTCATCTGGTTATGAAGAGTCCTTTAAGATATAAAACATGCATTTTTTAAAAATTCTATACTGTTGATTAAGGAATTCATTATTTTAGGAAGGGTGAGAGAAAGAAATCAGGAGACAGTAGATGCGAGGGGCAAGTGCAGTCAGAAAAGGGTTGACATAGGAGTATTCAAGGAAAGACGCTGGAAGGAAAAGAGACTAGGGCTGAATACAGGGTGCTGGAGTTAGTGAACCCAGAAGACGTGAGGACAGGAAGTGGGGTGGGTACAGGTCTGGGTCACATGAGTCAGCTCACAAAGTGCGCGGTAGATGAAATGGATGTCATCCCGGTGTTGCCTGGGAGATGAAGTGGACAGGAAGGCTGGGCTGAAGCCCGCAGTGCCAGAGCCTTCATGTGGTTGGTCTGGCTTAAGGCATCCACCAAGGGACTGCAAGTGGGGAGGGAGTAGATCCCTCAACACAAACCTGGGCTCTTCGTCAGAAGAAGGTGTGCCTGCAGCAAACCCCAAATACCCTAGTAGATGCTCCATGTGAGACCAGCCTCTCTTGTGGCACTGACCCTGCAACTGAGGTCCAGCAACTTCTGTCCCCTTCAGTCTTTAAGACCCAAAGTTTATTGGTGACATGGTACTTCCGAGTTCACCTGAAAGCCAGAGGCTCAGGTGTTGTGTCAATAGTGGCTTCTGTATTCAGACAAAAGCCACAAGTCCCAAGAAGTGTTAGGGGAGGTCAGGCTTATGTTTCCTTAAGCTGCAGGCGGAAGGACACTGCTCTTTTATTTAGAGCCCTGCTTCTCTATAGCATTTTAACACTCAGAATCACTTGGGGGCCTGTTAAAGAATAGATTGCCAGGTCCCCAAGCCAAGTTTTTGATTCAGAGAGGCTGGTGTGGGGTCAGAGAAGTGGTTATACTGCTGATCTGGTGACCACACTTTGAGAGCCACTAATTTAGTGGTTTGGATCTCAATTCTGCCAGCACTAGAGCCACCTGGGGAGTTTTAAAAACTCTTGTGGTCGGGGTTGAGGCTGGACTATCAGGAATTTTCAAAGCTTTCTCTGTAACTATAACACACTATGAGGGTTGAGAGTTCCTGATTTAAAGTGTGGCCCCCCTTGAGAAAAGCACATGAAAATCGATTTCTTCCTCTTTGAGCAGTGTGGATATTTACTTAATCTATTTGGACAGTCAGTTTCCAAGAGATAGCTCATCATGTGTGTTCATCAGTTATATTTGTGGTGTAGTCTCTCATTTGACTTTGTGAGTCCCCACCCCCAGAGGAGCAGAGAGTGTACTTTTCCAGTCCAGAGGGATATCGTGATTATTTTTTAAATCTGGAAAGACCTGTTTAGATGGATTTTCCATTCAAAGGGACATTTAGAAATATGGCATATTTCATTTCATTAATGGAGGTAACATGGTTCATTATGCCCCCCCCCAGTCAGTTTCCACTTGAAAAGCTTTATAACTTCCTGGTCAGTCTGGGGCTCAGGGGGGCTTCACACACTTGAAAAACATATCTCACCCTACAGAGCTTGTGGTTTGGAAACCACGGAACTTGTTTCTAGGTTGCCCATGTTAAGGAGCTATTAGCAACCAGGGCTAAGTGCTATGTAGTGATTTTTGCATTCATGAAGTCATTATTTTCTATTTCTCAGTTGATTTATACTCAGCTAATTACTCCTCTCCTGTTAGCCAGTTATGACTTTCTCTTTCTGGGGTTCGTGATTCTGGAAGTTTATAGTTGTGACCAAGTTATAATGAAGTCCTTCTAGTATACCCCAAACCAGATTACATTAAACAAGCTCCAAAACTAACTTGAGATTTTATAACATTCTTTAAAAAAAAATCTCCACAATAATATAATGCAGTATAATATATTAAAACCTCCAGATAGTGCAGTTTAAGAATATGAATTTGAAGTCTATATACTGGACTATGATTTCTAGTTAAAACACTTCACTTTGAGGGAAAATTACAGAATTTCCCTAAGTTTTGTTACATCATCTGTAAAATGGGTATCCTAAATCACTTGGTTTAACTACTTCACGCACAGGCTTTTATATCAAAAGATGTAATGCATGAATGCTTTCTGTAAAGTTAAATAAAATAAAATACAAATGTTAACTATTTCTACCACTCTGCTTGGAGAATGTAAAATTCTGAAAAGTGCATTTTTAGGGATAATGGAGGCTTTGGGGCAAATATTTTTATTTCAATTGGAATGAAAACAAAGATTTTTTTTTTTTTTGTATTCAATAATCCTGGGACCAGACCAAATAACTTGCTGACTTGCTCCAGGAAACACTTGTTTCTGTAGATAAGACTGAAAACCAATTAAATGACTAACAGTGACAGCTTTTTCATTAATATCTCTAGACAGTAAAGTAAACCCTTGGGAGAAGAGTGCCCACACTGCAAACCAAAACCCACTCATTGGTCGAGAAGTGCTAACACTGCACTTAAACCCAAATACCGAAGTTTTAGCTTAGAGAAAACAACTCATACATTAATATCTTTTGTCTTAAAAGAAAAACAAGTAATATACGTACCATAGGCTCGTCACCATCTCCTCACTGTGCTCAACAACCCAGAACCAGTGTGTAGGGAACTCTGTCCAGTCCATTTCCTGCCTTGCAAATCTTGCCTTAAAATTCTCCACCCAGGTCCCAAAGCACTGCAAATATTGTCTGTGACGTTCCCTTTCTAGGACACAATTGAAACTGTTAAGGTGCTGTTCTCCCTACTGCACTTTAAGTTTCATTATTTGTAAAATATGATTATTAAAATATATTAATCTCAGAAAAAAATATTAATCTCAGGAGATGCTCAGAGATTCTCCCTGTCAGGAACCCAACTACAATATACATAATGAGTGAGCAACTGGCAAATTTATTAAGGTCTTGATTAGAATTCTATCATTAATTTTATTAAATTGCTTACATTCAATGTGTTACCTTGAATAGAATGTTCATTCTTTTGGAATAAGCTAAACTATGTATGAGTTTCTCAAATATATTTGATTATTTTTGTCTCACTGAAATTTCAATGTGATCAATATTTGAATGTAGTCATAAATCTAATCAATGTAGAGTCTTAAATTAACAAAATTTTATCTTCCAAATGTACCAGATAATATGGTTATGACAGGCACTTAATAATTATAAAACATAAATAACTATAATAAAGAAACAAAAAAATTATGGGACCAAAGAATAAAGTCATAAAAAACATAATACTTTTTTAAAGCCTGAAAATTATGGCATGCAAATTATATCTCAATAAATCCATTATTCAAAATGCACATTTGGAGAAATACTATAAAAATAAGATAGAAGTTTATTTCATATATAAAAGCATCACTTTAGTTTGTTTTCTGTTACTATAACAAAGTACCTGAGACAGGGTAATTTATGAAAAATAGAAGTTTATTTGGTTCGTGGTTCTAAAGGCTGAGAAGGACCAGAGGCACCAACATCTGCTTGGCACCTGGTGATGCCTTGTTGCTACATCAATCATAAGCAAATGGAGCATCACATGATGAGGCAGAGCAAGTGTGCTAGCTTGGATCTCTTCTTTCTCTTATAAAGTTACCAATACCATAATGGTGGCCTCACCATCTTATGACTCCACCCAATCCTAATTACTTTCACAGGCCTCACCTACAAAACCAGTAACATATGAATTGGGAGATTATGTTTCCAATACATAAGCTTTGGGGGATAGTTTCCAAGTTTAGCACAGCCACAAGATGTCTATGCAGGACTGATGTGGGCCCTACATGACCAGGGAACAAGTGTGTTGTTGCTCTGTCATCTTCAGCACGTGGCTTCCACCTTATATGGTTCAAGATGACAGCCACCACTTCTGCATCCCACTGGCAGGAGGAGGAAAGGGAAACAAAAGGCATGGAACTTCCTCCTATGGTGCTTCTGCATCTCATTATTGGCCAAATTAGGTCACATTACCAGTCTTTACTAAAAGGGAGGCTGGGAAATGTAGTTCTTATTTAGCCATGCATCTGGCTAATATTCAACAGAAAATAGAATACTATGGAGAAGGGATTGAACAAACTAGTGGTCTCTAATATATGGACATTAAATAAAGGGCCTTGAATATCATCTTAGAATACCCATATTTAAGTCACTAAGGAATTTGAAAATACTAAATTATTTTGAGGCAAAATGTGACATTATCTCAGGGACATAGTCTATCTGGAAGTGATGTATAGGATCACACAATGAGGAAATCCTTAAAGCAAGGAGACCAAATAGAAGATTGCAGTAGACAAGGCAAGAGGTAATGTGAGCAGAATTTAAGGCAGCAGAAGTAGGATTATAGAGGAGGTACTGAATTGAGAGAATGGAACCAAAATTTTGGCAACTAAATATACTGTGTGAATGAGCAAGGACATGAAAGTCAGCTAACATTCAGTCATGTCTCCCTAGGAGTCATGGAATGGAGGTGTGCAAGCCCAAATATCTACAAAAGCCCAGTAGGTAAGTGATTGGACAAAATAAGCTCCCGTCTCCCAAACAGAAAAGCAGAGGCCTTTCTGTGTACCTAGAAAAACACCATTTGGGACAGGTAGGAGGAAGCATAATCCTTTTTGGGACTCCTACACCAGGGAAAATAAAGTATTTATCAGGCAGGTATCTCATACTTTTAGTTTCGAACTACTCTATTAAAGAAAACAATTTTCAGGAGTATGTTATCAGCTCTACCTAAAGCCCTCCAGATTCGAAATAATTATAAAGTCAACATTTCCATATGTCTATGCAATACATAAAAGCTAATGTTTATTCAATATTTTTACAGTTTTTAAAGTATTTTGGCTGAGGATTTAGCTCCGTGATGCAACACCTGCCTGGCAAGTGTGAAGTCCTGAGTTCAATTCCTGTTACCTAAAAAGTAAAATAAAATAAAATAAAATAAAATAAAATAAAATAAAGCCATCCATTTAATCATTCCCTTAATGTGATTGCCATTTCACATGTGTAAAATTGAGAAGCAGTAATTCTTAGTGACTTTTATATTGGCAGGAAAGGATGAAGCTGAGACCCTAATTCAGGCCTTTCTACCTTGTAACTGCAAGTCTCCATCTCTGCCGCACGGAGAAAGTGATCATTCCTGGATTGAGCACGTGTTCACACATGTTGCACATTTTGGTTATTGCAGAGAACTAAGAATGTCCCCAATAATTCAGTTATCACTGCTTCTAGGTAGAGGAATTAGATCAGTGCTAGTGTGATAGGAGCATTTTCTTTATTTGGATCATTTAGACCTGGCTATGATTCTGGCTTTCCTCAGGCTCTTGTACATATTCTTGGTTCGTGTGGCTTCTGCTCTTTTTGCTGCTCCTGATTTAGGTAGGCATTGCATGCTGCTCACTGAATTTCCTGAGACCTCTGGTTGGCTTGTGACCCAATTACATTTCGTTAAACTCCTCTAACTTGAACTCACAAAGACACAATCTGTGCTGTAAGCCTCCTTAAGAGAATTAAAACTCCTCTAGCCAGGTGTAGTGGTGCACTCCTGTAATCCCAGCACTTGGAAGGCTGAGACAGGAAGACCATTGTGAGTTTGAAACCAGCCTGGATTACAAAGTGAACCCACAGCCAGCCTGAACTGCATAGAGAGTTGCTGTCTCAGAGACACACACACAAAGAAAGAAAGAAAGATAGGAAGAAAGAAAGAAAGAAAGAAAGAAAGAAAGAAAGAAAGAAAGAAAGAAAGAGAAAGAAAGAAAGAAAGAAAGAAAAAGAAAGAAAGAAAGAAAGAAAGAAAGAAAACTTCTATTAACATGGAATAACATTTATCTGGTAACATAAGGTTAAGCATACTGTAGTAATTGATAATGTGAGCAATTTGGAAGCATCCTAAATATCTTATAGTAGGGTTTATATGTCCTGTTTATTTATCATTAGGAGCAAATAATGATACAGCCACTTATTAATTCATTGCAAAATGATGGTTATAGTAACTACATGCCACACAAACCAATCCATTATATAGTAAAGCAGAAAAAAGCAACCAAGAAATTAACCATGTCATGTGCTTTGTATCATAATTTTTTGTTTTTTATTAGTACACTGTTTGCAATTCATAAAGATTACATTCCTTGGGGGAGTTGGTAAATGTCTGTAACACATCTTAATTATCTTTTTCTTCCCTTTTCTCTCCCTTTACGCTTCACTGCATCTTTCGAGTTGCTTCACATTTGCACAAAATCTATCTACCTACTTCCTATTCAGTTAGGAGATAGACTGTGGCAAAGCCAGCTGGGAAAATAAGCAGGACTAGTTAATTACACAGAGAGGACCTAATACTTCCCAGGACCCCATGAGATGTGGACTGCGTATAAGGACACAGATGCCATGAGGAGCCTGCTATCATGACTCTTCACAGTGTCTCCCAAATTAGGGAGTGCTTTTATTTTTGCTCTTTTTCTCTCTTGTTTGGCACAAGTTTGCTCTGCAGAGCCAATCTCTCCCTTACTCCAACAACCCTCAGTTTCCAAATAGACTTTTGGCACCATTTTTGACTTGTCTCACTCAATTCTTTGTTTGAGGTAAAAAGGACTTGGAATAAGTTTAATTGGTAAGTTATTTATAAAAGAATTACCCAATAACATTTTTGGTAAGCCAGCATGTAAATTAACGCTAAGTTGTCAGGAGACCAAGGTAAGGCCCCTGGTGGACACACTTTGCTTCACTCTAAAGTGTTGCAGTTGCTTTGATTTCTTCTTCTTTCCCTAGGGCAGGGATGCAGAGAACTCTTCTCAAGGCATAAGGAACTGTTTCCTGCTCTTCTAGCTGTGGGGAATGGAAGAAGGATTTTGTTTTTCTTTCTAGATGCTTATACTCACTCTGTGGGTATGCCTTGCTGTCTACATGTTCCTTTTTGTGCTTTTTGCTACCCTTTTTAGGAATTAGCTTGGTCTCTGCTTATTCTTGCTTGTAAATGGCTTTTTCTTGGTTTGTGTTTTGGTTCAGAGCGTCACTATGTTACCTTGCCACATGACCATCACCATCTTGTTTTATTGCATGGCTATTACATCGGTATGCATCATCAGCCACCATCCTTTCTTTATTCACTCTCTCTCTCTTTTCTTTTATTAATAACTGCCTTACAAGTAAGCCTATGTTTTAAAGTGTGTATGGGCTTGTGGAGAACAAGAAAAAGAAAACTTTCCTCTCCACATGAAAGAAAAAGAAATTGTATAATAGTCCTTTAAGAACTTGTATGATTTTTGACTGCATGAAGCCTTTGAGTGGGAGGGAGAGGTATGCAAAGCTTCAACTGGAGAATTATGGCTACAGTCCCAGGCAAACACAGGAGCATACAGTAGGGCACATGTGGGCCCACAGGCAACACTATAGGCCTGTCTTTGTGAGGTGTACCACCTTACTGCAGTTCCAGGCAGAAGAAAGGGGGTGCATGGCAGGCTTAACTCACCCTGGCCAGGTGCACACAAGCATGCAACCTTCTTGCCCCCTTACCCCTTGCCATGACCCAGATAACCAAATGGAGCACCACACAAGCCTAAGGGCACTGGCAGGCCACAGCTGCCCATGAATGTTTATGCTGAGCGACAAAGCCTGGACAAAGGCTTAGCCTACTGTCTTGGTTACTTTTCTCTTGTTGCTAAGAAAAACCACCCAACACCCAAAGTGAAGGAAGGAAAAGTTTATTTAGCTACCTGTTTGTGGAGGTTTCAGTCCACAATCAGCTGGCTCCAAGACAGGGTGGCATGACACTGATGCAACACTTCAAGGCAACAGCCAGCAAAAGCAGCCAGAGCAAAAGTGGGGAGAACAAGCCTCTTTTCCTCCCTTATATTGTAAGCAACTTCCTGCCGCACCCTCTCCTACCCAGGGGAGATGTAGCGCTATACCACCTCTGTGACCTCCTTTTGCAGAGGATGAGAATTTTTACAAAGTAAGGGGCCTCTCTGGTGAGCCTCTTAGTTAAGGTCTAAACTTCTCAAGTTGAGACAATGTATCAACCTACTTAAAGGTCAAAGTTACCAGGTGCTGTGCACCTTGTTGGGCCTGTGCCAAACTGAGAGCAACAAGTGTGACAGTGGCCTGTGGGAGCAAATGCTTAGGCAGCCAGCTCTGTGCTCCCCGAGCAACAGCAAGAGCACAGACTGGTGCTGGGGCTGACTGTGTGTCTCAGCCACTACCCACCTGTGCAGTTTACCAGTGCTGTTCTCTCTGGTCCAAGAGCCTGCCTGAGGCCATTGTCCCCTGCTTTTGTGTTTCCTTGTTTAATTGCACATAAATTAAAGACCTGTGCCTAATGCCTGAACAGAACAGCATTTAACAACATCTGAAACCAAAGTAAAGTAACTGTGAATCTAGAAAAACAGCCATTCCTGTTCGTAGTCCTTTTTCTGTCAAAATAAATATGAGATATTGTTCCCATATGGTTTGACTCTGGTAGAGTTAACCAAACGACTTGAAATACCAGCTAAGCCACCAAGGAGCATAAAATAAATACAAGTTGGGCCATCAAGAGGCTCAACTAAGTGGTCAAGAGAACTTTGCTTAGTGTCATGGTTTATGTCAGTGCCCCCCCAAGTCTCATGCAATTATGTATGCGGCTGAATCTAGCATTTGTGATTGGTACATTGTCTAGGGTTCAGATTGGTGGTGTGAGTGCTACACCCACCCAGGGGTGGGGCCAGTATACAGTGTAATGGCAGGAAGAAACCATGTCTTTCTCTTTCTTGCCGGTTTACACCTTGCTGTTTGCAGCGGCCATGCCACCCTGCCACTTAGAACCAGCTGAGTATGGACTGAAACCTCCAAGAAATGTAAGAAATAAACCTTTCTTTTCCTAATTTTGGGCATCAGGTATTTTGTCTCAGCAATGAGAGAGAAAAGTAACCAAGACAGAATTTGCTACCAGAGGAGTGGGGTCAATGCTGTGACTACAGCCGACCATGTGGTTCAAGAGCCTTTGGGAATGGCTTATGGGAAGAGTTGGAAAGGTTTGGAGTTGTCACCTGACTGCATGGAGCAGGAGCAGCTTAGAATGTTTTGTAGGGGAGATTCTGGTCAGAACTCAAGAGACCAGAAGGCTGATGGAAAGCCTGCCAGTGAAGACCAGGCTTGGGAGGTTTCTGCCGGGAAGAAGGACTGCACTGGTTGTTGGACTCCTCATGATGTGCATTATGGTTTGGCAGAAAGCTAGTCTGCATTTTGCTCTTGTCCAGAGACGTTGCCTGAGACTGAGATTAAGGGCAACAGACTGATTAATCTGGCAAAAGAAATTCCAAGGCAGTTGAATGTTGAGTTGGTGGTGTGACTATTGTTGGAAGCTTTTAGCCAGATTTATGTTGTGAATCAAGAGCAAAGAGCCCAGCAGCATGATTTAAAATATTGTGAGTTTGGCCAGGAAGCTGTGGACTGTAAAGATAAGGCTGAGACCTTGGTTACTGAGAAACAACAAAGAAATAAAAAAGGTGTCCTGGAGCCATCCTGGGAAGCACCTTTTGCAGCCTCAAAACTGCAAAAGTGACTTTGCTTGAAGGAGAAAGCCACAGAGTGCTATGCTCCAGAGTGGTGACCGAAGGCCACGGGAGGTTCCAAAATGGCAGCAACCACACCAGATTCCACAATGGCAGTGGCATAGAAAAGCTTTTCCTCACAATCAGGTTCAAAGAGCTGAGCGATCCAGGCCCTTGACCCCTATAGCCAAGAGAAAGGAAAGCCTGGCTACTGCTCCAGCTGGCAGCAGACCTTGGTGGCATCCATGTGACATTAGTTTTAGTGCAAGGAAAATGCACAAATTCTGAGGTTAAGGCAGCTTCTACGCTAATTTCAGAAGGCTTGGGAGGCCAAGCAGTGTGCCCTTGAGAGGGCAATATGTAAAGCTGTGAATGAGAGGCCAAAGATACAGTGAAGATCCCAAAGATTTGGAAAAGCCAGAAATTCGGATCATCCAAGGAAAGCTACAAAAACCGAGCAGAATGGGCTTAGAAGAGAAGTTGTAAGAACTAGAACCCCTGAAAGTGCAATGTGGGTAGAATCTCTCAATCCTTTTGGTTGCAATCAGATTGCTTCAGATGCTGAGCATGGAACTCCAGGACTTAATGTTTGCCCTGCTGGATGTTCAACTTGTTTTTGTTCCAACGTATTGTATTCTCCTGTTTGTAACTTTTGGAATGGTAATGTTTATCTTGTGCCTTTGTATTTTGGCAATGTTTAACCTTGTTTCACTTTTACATGGGGTTACAATTAAGTTTGCCATAGATATCCAAGGAGACTTGGGACTTAGACTTTTCAGCAATCCTGAAACTGTTAGGACTTTGGCAGATCTTGGAGATGGACTGTCTTTTGTATAAAAGATGTGCATGAGTCTTTGAAGGGCTAGGAGTGGAATGTCATAGTTTATGCCAGTGCCCCCCCCAAGTCTCATGCAATTATGGATGCAGCTGAATCTAGCATTTGTGATTGGTTCATTGTCTAGTGCTTGGATTGGTGGTGTGAGTGCTACACCTGCCCAGGGTGGAAACAGTATACAGTGTAATGGCAGGAAGAAGGTGTGTCTTTCTCTTTTGCTGTTTGTGCTTGCTATTTGCCACACTCATGAATGGTGGCCCTGCCATGCCACTCTGCCACTTGGAGCCATCTGGGTATGGACTGAATCCTCCAAAAAATTGTAAGAAATAAACCCTTTCTTCCTTCATGTTGGGCATCAGGTATCTTGTCTCAACAATGACAAAAAAGTAACCAAATCACTTGGGAAAGTTCTGTCATCACCTCTTAGGAAATAAAGGACCAAGCAAGAAAAACAGCTCAGCTTCCTTTCCCTGTGAAGTTAATGGGTCTCAATATAGAGACAAAGAATTTCATCTGTGGTGAATGATGTCAGCCTTACTCTAAGGTTCTGACAGAGACATATGTTCAGTCTGAATGAGGGTCAGAAACAGCATTTTGCGAACTCTGTTCTTCTTCTGGTAGAATACACCCTTGAGGAGTTCAGACCTAGCTGCGTCTCTCCTTAGAGGCACCAAGCTGTCAGTGGGAAAGCTCTTGGACCATGCCACCTTGCGGATTCCACTGATTTCACCAGCAGGCTGTATTCTTGATGAATGGGACAAGTTTGAGGCTGATCATTTAAAACAAGAACAGCTTATCTACTATTGCAGTATAGTTGGGGTTCAATATGAACTGGGAGGTGGCAAAATTTGACTCTTACTTGTGACTTATCAAGGCAAGATGTCCAATTTAACTTGGCCAATTTCTATACCTCAGATAAAAGAGAATCAGGGTCTATGTGCCACTGAGGATGGCTGTGGTGCTTTTCAGGACAGCCCTAGTCTTTTTTATGAGCGTGACTTCTCAGCTCCAGTATAGAACCCTCAACCTATCAGCACAGCTCCTTCACTCTGCTGGCATAGACTTTCTGGCTTCCACCACTGACCTATGGGCCTTCCCATCACGGATCCATAAAATAGACTGGCGTGAGTCCTTCTTGTGAGCTCTAGACCTCCAGTTGGACTTGTTGGAGGCATTGTCATGAGCTCTGGGTCTTCATCTGGACTCATGTGGGACATTGCTGTGGGAATCAGGCCCTTGGCTAAATATTCTATGTCTTTAGTGTTGTGGATAGATTTCCTGCATTTTCTTGTGTTAACTCTGGGTGACCATCATAAATATTATAAATTCCATGTTCTGATTCTAATTGTTCTGTGTACAACCCCTGACTACAACAAATCTCTTCTCTGAGGAGTGACAATCTAGAAAGAGACTAACAAAGAATCATCTATGAAGCACAAGCAGGAGAATGTACAACTCCTAGAGTTAGTCCATCATCCCAGACAGGTCACGTCCTGCACTGTGAAGAACACCAAAGAGATATGTCTAAAGTCCCCCTGGGAAATCAAAAGGCTTATAGGAAGGCAAAAAGGATACTTCTGCAGCCTCTTAAGACTCCAGCCTTATTCTTAGTTCCTGAAGAACCATTAAACCTGGTCCCAAGGAACCACTCAATACCTCTCAGGAAGATAAATGGGCATTAGGACAAGGGAGAATTAAAAAGAGACATTGATGTTAAGAAAAAAACTGGTCCTTCCTCAAGGGACACAGTGGAAGGCTCTAAAAACACTTCATGATTCCGTCCATATGAAAATGACTACTTGAGTTTTCACAGGACTAGAACCAGCAACCACAGTTTGACAGGTCTGTGATGCTCACCCAATGTGCCTACAACACCCAGGGCCAACTCCAAACCACCTCCTTTATGAGAACCTGTACCAAGGAGAGGGACATACCCTGAGAAAACTGGCAAAGAGACTTTACCCAGATGCTACCAGGTGGAAGATTTAGACAGATGTTGGTTCCAACTGACACCTTTACAAGATAGATTGAAGCCTTTCCTACCTGTTCTGAAAAGGCTCCTGAGATAGTCAAGGTGCCTCTTAAAGAAATCATCCCAAGATTTGGACTACCCCAGGCTCTCAAGTGTGACATGGACCTTCTTTTACCTCTCAAATAACTCAGGGAGTGACAAAGGCTTTAAGAATAAAGTACCACCTCCATTCCACCTGGCAGCCTCAATCTTCTGGAAAGGTAGAGTGAGCCAACCAGCCCCAAAAGCAAGCTCTGGAAAACTTTGTCAAGAGACACCTGAGCCCTTGCTCTAAGTGCTGCCAGTAACAGTCATGAGGGTTTATAACATGCCCAAAACTGGGCCAAGTTTGAGCCCATTTAAGATATTATATGGAAAGCCGTTTCCATCCTCTGATATAATAGTATACCAAGAGTCTACAAGACTCTTACAATAGCTCATCGATCTGGGCCACATACAACAGGCCACTCAAGTATATGAGAAGAGTTCTGCCAGTTCCTAGCCTGGGGGACCACCTAGTGTCTGCTCTGGAGACCAAATACTTGTGAAAGCTTGGAGAGAGAGAACACCTGCCAACCAATTAAACTCAAAATAAAAAGGCCCTCTTTCAGTAATCTCCGGCTCCCCCACTTCAGTAAAGGTGCAGAGATAGATAATTGCATTCATCTTTCCAGATTAAAGTTAGTCCCACCTGGACTGTCTGAAGAAGACAACCCAAAGGGAAACTTGTGATTTCTCTTCAATAAGTAAGGCTCCAGTGCTGCTACAGATAAGTAAAAAAGATCTTGCTAAGGCCATGGCTTCTCAGACTCTTGATAATTTATATGAGAAACCTCTCTCCCATACAGTTTTCTGTACAGGAAGTGTAAAAATCTGAGCTGCTCCTAACATTTGGCTAATTGTGAAGTTTCTTTCTCCCATCAAAAAGACAGCCGGATGGTCAATAACTCTTTTCTCATCATTTTCTGACAAGTTTTTCCCTCTTCAACCCAGCCAGTGAGCCACAGCACTCCAGGGAGGTTGGACAGCACATAATCCCTAGTAGTAGGGCCTATAACTCTTCCCTTTGAAGAAGCTGTGAAAAACAGAGACCACCATTCCTGCAGCACCCCTTAAAGAATTGTGAGACTTAAGTCTCCCAGGGGGAAATGAGGCAGGAGATAGAGTGTGGCAAAACTGGCTGGGGAAACAAGCAGGACCAGTCAGCTATAAAATCCCAGGATAGCACCAGATAATTCCCAGGACCCCATATGTGGAACTTCTTGTGGGTTCCCATGAGATATAGACTACATATAAGGAACCCAGGTGCATGAGGAGCCTGCTACCGTGACTCTTCGCAGTAGTCCCCCTTCTATCTTCCAGACCAGGGTGTGCTTTTATCTTTGCTCTTTTTCTCTTTGTTTTGCACAAGTTTGCCCTGCAGAGCCCGTCTCTCCCTTACGCCATCACCCCTCAGTTTCCAAGTAAGCTTTTGGCACCATTTCTGGCTTGTCTCACTCACTTCTTTGTCTAAGGTGAAAATACCCTGGAATAAGTTTAATTGGTGAGCCATTTCTAAAGTAATTACCTGACACTCTATTACAGTTTCTCTTTCATCTTGCTCTTTATTTTATTTTGAGTTTCTCTTATAAGAGACAGCATGCAATATTTAAGCATGTGCGTCTGATTTATTTCACTTAATATTACAGTCTCAAGGTACATCCATTTTCCTGAAAATACCTCAAGTTTACCTTTCTTCATGCCAGAGTAGTACTGCCTTGTGTGTAAATATCATGTTTTCCTTATCCATTCATCTGCTGATGAATACACAGGTCACTTTCAAGATTTAGCTATTATGAATTGTGCTGCTATAAGGAAAATGGTAGGAAAGAAATACAGCAATGTGCTAACATTGGTATGCTACACGTAGTATACTCAAACAGAAAGAAGTCTGTCAAAGCAACATTTCCTAAGAATGACAAATTAACTAAAGTAGTATTAGCATCTCAACTTTTATAACAAGTTTGGTTTAGATATTGATTGACAAATATACCAGGAGGGAATTCTCTAACTAGAGACTTGAACTGGGTGAAACTTGATGGGAATGACTGATCCAAACTATGAAACACAAAGGACAGAGTTTTATAAGACAATTAACAAAAACAGTGAAAGACCAGGCTCCGAATTCAGACTACAAATTATCTGCATAACTTTGGGAAAGTTATCTAACTTCACTGTGCCTCAGTTTCCTTTTCTTTACAGCGATTATATTGTGGAGGATGAAATTGAACTGCATATTATATAGTAAGTTCAATAAATGTCACTAAGAACATTCTGATTCCGATTCATTTTCTTTTCCTGGTAATAAAATATTGATGTGCATTGGTCATGTGTAGCAAAAGAATGACTGTAGCAAGTGTTTGGCAACTTTGTTGGCCCCTCCATCTGCTTGATTACCAGAGCTTAGACCTAGGTGATATAACTCTGGAGTTTTCTCTTTCTCTCTTGCTGATCTGAAAGTGATGTACTTGCTTCTCTGGGTGGAAAATTAACATCTGTGGGATCCAAAATGAAATTGATCTCCACAGATTGGCAGAACAACATATCGTGACATTTTCTATGTGCGGCTTTCTTGTTATAGTCAGGGGTTGTACAGAGAATGATTAGAATCAGGACATGGAATATATAATATTATTTTTATGATGGTCACCCAGTGTTAACATAAGAAAATGCAGGAAATCTATTCACAACACCAAAGACATAGTGTATTTAGCCAAAGGCCTAAATCCCACAGCAATGTCCCAGATGAGTCCAGATAAAGACTCAGAGCTCATGACAATGCTTCCCACGAGTCCAACTGGAAGTCTAGAGCCCACAAGAAGGACTCACACCAGTCTCTTTTACGGATCCATGGTGGGAAGGCCCGAAGGTCAACGGTGGAAACTAGGAAGTCTATGCCAGCGTGGTGAAGGAGCTGTGCTGATAGGTTGAGGGTTCTATGCTGGAGCCGAGAAGTCACACTCAGAACAAACACCAGGGCTGTCCTGAAAAGCACTGTAGTCATCCTCAGCAACATGGAGGCCCCGAGCTCCTCCGACGACAAGCATAGTCGAGTACATGCCAGGAAGCCAGCGTGACGAGTCCAGCCTGGAGACCAAGCAGCACACATCTTCCCCTCCGGAGCCAGGAAGCAATGCTTGATGTGAGGGCCAGAGCTTCTCCAGGAGAACCTAATGGCTCAAACAGCACCACGTAGGAGAACCCACAACACCTCAATGTCTCAAAGCCATAACGCCTTAACGTTCCCAATGCTCCTTCTCCACGTCTCCATTTATGGTGGCAACCTTCCTCAGGTGAAACATCTCTGCTCAGTGCCATGCTGATGTAATCCAGCTGGTGTTAAGTTGACCACCAGTTCTCAGTCCATAACATTTCTTCAAACCCCTTCCCCACTTGCAGCACACCGGCACTATCACAGCTCCTGTATGTAGCCCGCAGTGTATCCGGTAAGAATAGAGAAAGGGATTGAAGGGCCCTGAAAGAGTCAGCTGCAGGAGAATAGTGTTCTTGGGAGGGGAGCAGAATGTCAAGATGGACCAGCAATCACACGCTGGCTCAAATTAGCTTGGGGGTCTTGGACAAATCGATTTACTCTGACCGTCAGTTCCTCCCAAGTAAATAAAATTTACTTGGGAGGTTCCTTCCAACACTGACATTCAGGACTCTGCACCCCTCCCCAGACCACTTCCTCTGAGAAGCCAACAAACAGTTCAGGCTGCAC
This sequence comes from Dolichotis patagonum, assembly GCA_004027295.1. NCBI lineage: Eukaryota > Metazoa > Chordata > Mammalia > Rodentia > Caviidae > Dolichotis > Dolichotis patagonum. The sequence goes on from PVJX010000129.1 coordinate 34,823, forward strand.
TACCTCTGCTGACTCACAGGATCGCTGGCAGCTGCTCACATCTCCAAAGCCTTTCTTCCCTGTAAATTCTGGCTGATATCAGGCAGAATTTAGAGATGTTTACCAATGGTCCTGCTTGGAATTGGGGTCAAAGAGGTGAGCTTGGTCCTGTGTGGGCTGGGGGCTCTGCGTTTCTAGGTTGCTGCTATGGGCTACTGCCATCTCATTTTTAAAGAACCCTTTTCACTGCTTGCCTTGCCGCTGTCTTTCCCTGCACCCTTCTCAATTGTGTTGGCTGTTTTTTCTCTTTCCTTTTCAGAAGTCCAGTTTACTTTTGGCTTTAGCTCATAGCTTTGGTGATGAAAGAAAGGAGATCATATTTCCTCTAGTCAGAGCTGTATTTTCAGGACACAGCTGCCCAGATCCATTAGAAATAAAACAGGAGGAGATATGAGGTCATGGGCAAATCACACCCAGATTTCTTCTGGTGGGAGAAGAGCCAGGTGAGAATTTAGTGTCGGGGAGGTAGAGCACATAGGCTTGTGGGGTGGGTTCTGGGGAGTGCTTGAAGGCATTTCTTCCTGGGCTCTAGGAGGAGCTACCTCCTAAGTTCTCAACACTGTCTCAGGGCTGGCACAGGCCTTCTTTCTGACTCATGCAGCGTTGGAAGTAAAGGGTTCTGAGATCTGTCACTCAATGACCCCGAAACTGTTTGACATTCCCTGAAAACCATAGCAAATACGGCTGGTGCAGTACAGTTTGCAAGAGGTCATTTAGTTGGGTTAGGAACCTTGTGATTTCTATTTATGTCATACGTTTGTGTATGTGTGCATAGTATATGCACATGCACAGATTTATGTGTGAACAGGAGACTGGGAAAAGAACAACTTGTTTACAGAGGCACAAATATTTGAAATATTCACTCCTGGACAGCAAATAGTAGGCAGTTAGTCCAGGTCTTATGATCAGGTAATAATATCTCTTTGCACAGAGTAGTTACTGGGCTATCATGATTTGCCAGGCACTATTCTGAAGGCTTAATAAGGATTATATCATTAATGGTCACTACAATTTTATCAGATTGAGGCCATTATTACCCACACCCAAATGGATGAAAAATCAGAGGTTTAGAGATTTTAGATAACCTCTCCAAACTCACAAAACAGCTAATTATTAAAACAGAATTTCAATAGAAGTGTTTAGTCTACTGGGCCTGTATATCTATCAAGCAAACTATAACATTTCTTAACATGTGGATTTTATCTCATGTAGACATGCTGAATACCTTCCATTTTTAGGATGAACTTTATTCAGTGTAGGTTGAAAGCCAGATTTTGGAGCTTTACTGTCTAGTTTCAAATGCTAATTTTGCTATCAATTCATTGTCATCATCTTGGGCAAGTTGCTTAGCCTCCGTGTCTTAGTAACCCCATGTATAAAATGGGGATAGCAATAGTATTAGTCTCATAGGGTTGTTGTGAGGATTAGATGAGATAATACACATAAAGTTCTTAGAATATAATAATGGTAGCCCTTTTTAGCTACCAACACAAACATTTATATCTCTCTATAACTTAGGAAGTAGGTCCTTAGATATAGGCAAAGAGAAGGATAAGGCATAGTTAATAAGAAAGGACAAATAGCAAATAATTCTGCAAAAGAGGTTTAAGACAAGCCTTAGAAGGACAAGAGATATGCATGTGCTTTGTTCTTTGTAGACAACCAACGTGCTGGCTTTTAAAAAAAAAAACAAAGGGTGACACAATAATTTAAGGGTTTTAACCTCTGTCAGAACCCCATTTAATCAGAGATGAGCATAAGGGATGATCCAAGAGGATAGGAATGGTCTTTATTAAAGCATTCTTTTGCCAGATTTTTTGAAATTCTGTTTGCAAGGTGATCTATATATTTTATATATAAAGATATACTCCATGCTGAAAAGGGAATCCAAATCATTTTCTATCCTGATCCCATATCCATTTTGAAAATGACTTTCATCAACTTAATACATTTGGCGCCCTCTGGCATGTATAAAGCATGCTTTATAAACAGTAAATAGCCCATGCTGCCAGACTCCTCTTGACTGAGGCAAACATGACAGTGCAGTCTTTTAAGAAGATGAAGTAATGCACGCGCCAGTTCTTTCACTATGTAGCCAGGGGAGATTTGAGCTGGGGCATAATTTATAGGGAACAGAAACAATTTCAAGACTTAAAGCTGGGGTTGGTTGGTTTTTATAGCAGTAAACTCAACCTGTTCCACCAGTTCCAATCCACTTGGCTGATTAAGTGACCAACATGAGCAGCCAGGTGTTCTCTGCTATGTGTGACCAGCTCAGAAACACAAAGTTAAAGGAAGTGGAAAAACACAAGTCAATAGGGAAAAAAACCAAAGCTGCGTGCCAAGATTTAGCATATAATCTTAATTATAGTGCTGATTTTAATAGTAAGAATGCTCAACAGTTGGTAAAGTATTTAAAAATATTTTAGTACATCTGCAAGATTCACCACTTTGTGGTTATTGAAAATGATGTAGAAGGGGCTGTAATGATAACCAGAGGGAATTATATTAATGATTTTTATTTTTTAAAGAGACACTAACATGGTATTTAGAAGAAAGCACACTTTTGGAAAAGATAAAGAGATACATATTTTAATAACTGTTACCTCTAGATGGTGAAATTATGGGTGGTCTTACTTATGTGTGCTATTTAATCTTTCTGTAGTGAAGGTCTATTAATGACACACCAAAGTTATTTAAAAACAAGAGAACTACTTTCCCTCCCTATGAAGAAGCTCCCACAGAGGGAGAAGCAGCCTCTTATTCAGCATTGTGCCCACCCTCAGATCCCGGCTTGGACTTCTCGATCCATCATTAGTCAGAATGAATAATGAAGTTAAACGTGACTAGCAAAAGCCGAGAGGCACTGACAACTGGGCACGGGGATGATTGAAGGGCCAGATCATGATGCCCAGCAGTGGGTAAGGGAGCCACAAGGAATGAAGCACATGGCGGCCAGTGGCTCCCAAAAGTTCCTGTTCCACGTGGTCCAAGAGCTGGAAGTGCTGATGTAAAACAAACCCCACTGTGCTAAAATGGCTCAGAACATTTCCTCCTGGAACAGCTAAAGCCACTGTAGAAAAAACAGCTTTACCCATCAGCAGAATCACCAGTACCAAGGCCAGGTTTCCTAGTGAGGAAAGTGAACTGACAGGTCATGGTCATGCTTTATTTATGCTAAATAAAACCTAAATACCTAAATAAAATGGAATAAACTATATTAGTAGGTGCTTTATACATGTTGCTTGTTCAGGTCTCTCAACAATCCTACGAGGTAAAATGCCTGAAGCCATTGCTGTTTTACATAATACATGTATTTCTTGGCAAGTCCCAGCCTTCCTGGACTCCAATCAGTGACTCAATAAAGTATCCCAGATGTTCAGAGATTAACTGTGCAGAACAGCCACCCATCTGTACCCACCTTATGGGAAAAAAGAATGTACTTTTAGACTTATGGGTTCTAGTCCAACAGACAGGAAGCTGAAAGTTAACATTTATTTATTTATTTATTTATACTGAGGATCAAACTCACAACCTTGCACTTGCCAGGCAGGCGCTTGTGCCACTGAGCTGTATCCCCTGCTCACCATTCATTCCTAAAAACATGTAAAATGCTGAACAAACTGAAAAACCAATTCTTTATGGATTTGTCAAGGAAGTGAGATCACAGTGCAAATCATACAAACTGGAGAGACCAACAAGTCAATGAAGAGAAAGAAGTGGGTTTTGCTGGAATCCCAGGAACAAAAACTGTGCAGGAACCAGCAGCACAGCATGAAATCCTGAACTATGCCTGATTGCAGCATGGACAGGTCTGAGAGAAAAACTACAGAGGATTCAGTCACTGGAAAACCCCACCTTGTAGAGTTTTATCCCTAAGAGATCTATCAGATTTCTCAGTGGATGTCAGAGGAAAATTACCTCATTCTTCTGTCATGAGGAAAGGGAAAGGAGTGATTTTGAAATCTGCCAGGGCATTCTGTTCTTTCTAACAAGGTGTGCCCTCAAGAAAGACTCCTTAACAAGGAACCTGCTGGGTGTTTATCGAACATAACTGACCTGGGGCAGGGAAATACCAACTCCATCAACTATAGCCATTCTTCTAAGAGTGCCACAGTCTAGAATCTCAGACTAATACTGAGACCTAATCACAGGCCTATAGAACATCTGTCCCACCAACACCTTACCACCAACTCACTAGAGGACTACTTGTAACAGTTCTTTTTAGCGAGTTCATCAGGTTTAGCTATCAAAAAAAATTACAAGAAATAACAAAAAGCAAACAAGAAGAATCGAGAAGATAGATCAAACATCAAAACCAGACTTGCATATGGCAGGATTATTAGAATTATCATACTGGACTATTTCGAAAAAATGGTTAAGATGCTAAAAGATCTAATGGAAAAAAAATAAGCAATATATAAGAATAGATGGATAACATAAAAATAGATGTGGAAAATCTATGAAAAAAAGAAATACTATATATCAAATATGCCTTTGATTACCTCATTAATAGACTAGACATGGCTGAGGAAAGAATCTCTGAGTTTCAGGACATGCAATAGAAACTTCTAATACTGAAAATTAAAGAGAAAAAAAACTAAAAAAAAAATCAGACCAGCATTTCCAAAATCTGTTAGATGACTACAAAAGGTGTAAATATCCACAATGGGGCTATAAGAAGGAGAAAAAAAGATAGAAACAGAAGAAATATGTGAAGAAATGACATTACCCAAGTTAATGTCAGACACCAAACTACAGATCAGGAAGTTCAGAGACAATCATGTAGGACAAAGGCCAACAAACTACACTCAGAATTATCATTTTCAAGCTTTATATAAAATCAAAGAAAATGAAAAAGGCCCAAAAGACAAAAGATAAAATATACCTCACCTATTGAAGGTACCAATGTGAGCATTATATATGAGTTCTCAGAAATCATGAAAGCAAGAAAAGATAAGAGTGAATTATTTAAAGTGTTGAGAGGGAAAAAACACCAACATAGAAATACATATCTTGTGAAATTACTCTTTAAAGGTGAAAGAGAAGTAGAGGCTTTTAAAGGCAAACAAAAATTGAGAGAATTTATTGTCAGTAGACATACTTTGCAAGAAATGTAATAAAAAATTTCAGAGACAATAAAAATGTTACAGATCATATACAGATCTAAATAAAGAAGAACACTGGAGAAGGAAAATGTGTGAGTAAAATAAAAGCCATTATTTTCCTTATTAATTATTAGAAGAGTTTGCTCAAACCAATCATAGAAACTGTGCATTCTTATAGCTACATAAGTGCTGTTTATAAGTGAAATGAATGACAGAAATGATAAAAAGCACAAGAGGGAGGAGTTGCAAATATTTTATTATTATCAAGTGAGCACACTACCTACAAAACAATATAGCGTTATTTGAAGATGGACCTTGATTGGCATAAATGTCTATTACAAACTACAAGGCAACCATAAAAATTTTTTTAAAGAATTGACATACTAATTAAGGAGAAGAAGCACTCACTTTAAAACACAAATGGCAGAAAAAGTGCAAAAGGCAAAAAAATAGAAACAAAGAACAAGATCAACATAAGAAATATGTTCAATATTAAACCAACTATATCAGTCTCAAACATCAATTATTTAAATGTACTAATTTGGTAAGTTTGGGCTGGTGTAAAAAAATAGTATATATTGGGCAGTTAATAAACAACAGAAAGTTACTTCTCACGGTTTTTAGGATTAGAAATCTAAAGTCAGGATGTCAGCAAGGTTGAGTTTTATTCAGGGCCCCCTTCCAGGTGCAGGCTTCCATCTTCTTGTATTTTCAAATCAGGGAGTTGGGTGAATCTCTATTTTAAAAGAGCACAATTTCTTATTCACTAGGTTTTATACTTATGAACTATTTACCTCTTAAAGGCCCAATATGTTATAGTATTAGGCAGTTATAGTATTAGGTTGAAATAATTAGTTATAGTGTTATAGTATTAGGTTGAAATAATTAGAATTTCAACCTAAGAACTTTGGGTGGACACAAACATATACCATTTAAAAGAGAATATCATTCAGAAGGAATAAAAATGAGACCTAACTATGTATATGTTACCTACCAGAAACTCACTTTAAATGTAAAGACACATGCTGATTAAAAGAAATTTGATAAAAATATACCATGCTAACAATAATCAAAAGAAAGTAACTATATTACTTTTATATTAATTTTAAATCTGCTAGACTATATACAAAGGAAAGTTATAGGGAATAGAAAGGCATTCCATAATGATAAAGGCATCAAGTTTCAAAAAAAAGAGTATAGCAAACCTTAATGTGTGTGCATATAACAACAGTGTATAAAATACGCAAGGAAAAGCTGATAGAACAGCAGAGGATGTTTCTGGAAAGATAAGGGTTCAGAAAGCAGCAGGAGTATGTTTCCCCAGCTAAACGGCAATTGTATTGGCAGATCTGTCTGCTGTAATGGTTTTGGAACTCTAAACTCTACTGAAAGCTTAAAACTTCCAGGAGAAGGCTTGGATGACAAATTGTAGTTAATTTCAGTCAATTTCATCTCTCAGCACAATAGCAGCTACCCATCCCCACCTTCCAGCCCCTTGGCAGGCAGCAGGGTATGTTGCACATGTTCCAGGAGCAGCCTTCACACAGCATGTGGGAGCCAGTCTGGGTGGAAAAAAGTCTTTCAGTTTGAGAGATCTGTGCTTTTGTTATCTCAGAGTCATAAAGTGATGGTTAGCCATGGTTTTTGCCTTTCTTCCATCGTTATAAGCCCCTTCTTCTCAGGTCGAAGTGAATTATAGAGAAATGGAGTATAGGATATTATCAAAATAGAAGCAAAAAATACATAATTGCCTTGATTGATGAAAAAAAAGCATTTGACAATTCAACATCTTTCCAAAGGAAAAAACACAGCTAGATATGGCATGAAAAACTACCTGAACATAATAAAACGTATATCACATGAAACCCTCAGTAAATACCGTACTCAATACTGAAAGCTGAAGCCTTTTAATGTCAAAAACAAAGCAAGAATACACACTTTTACCATTTGTTCAGTAAAGTACTGAAAGTTCTAGCAAGAGCCATCAGATAAGAAAAAGAAATAAAAATGATTCAAACAGGAAAGGAAGAAGTAAAATTATCTGTGTTCACAGCTATTATATTCTCATATGTAGAAATCTCTAAAGATTCAAAAAAGAACTAATAGTTGAACTCAGCAAAGTAACAGGCAACAAAATCAACACACACACACATATCATTTGAATCTGTATGTGCTTGTAATGGATACTCAGAACAAGAAATGGACAGATCCAGAAAATCAGTAACGACATACTTCAGCTCAACAAAAATACCAATCAAGGGAATAAAATTGACATCTATAAACTACTTGACCCAACAACAGCAGATTACTCATGCCTCTCAAAGTCACATGGAACATTCACCAAGAGAGACCATGTTCTGAGGCATGAAACACACCTTAACAAATTCATAAGACTGATGCATTGCTCACTGTGGTAAGAGGTCAGCTCCTACTTTAATAAATTTAAAAGAATTAAGAACATACAATATATCTTAAAATTACAGTGGAATTAAACTAGAAATCAAAAACCAAAAGGTAGCCCCCAAACCCCATAAACATGTAGAGATTAAGCAACATATTTCCAGGTAACAAGGGTCAAAGAAGGAATCACAAGATACATTTAAAATTAGTTTGAACTGCATGAAAATCAATCTGGTGGGATGTAGCAAAAGCAATGCCAAGAGGAAAATTTATGGCATTGAATGAGTATATTATAAGAGACTTAGACTTGGAGCATAATCAGCGCTCTCAGCTTCCACCTTATGAAGCTACATTAAGAAGAGCAATTTAAATCCATAATAAGACAAAGAAAAGAAATGATAAAAATTGTAGCAGAAATCATTCCAATTAAAAACTGCAATAAAATTTTTTTTAAAAAAAACAGCAATCAGTGGAGAAAATCAACAAAGCCAAAAACGTTTTTTTAAAAATCTGTAAAACTGAGAATCCTCTAGCCAAGCTAACTAAGCAAACAGAAAGGACAAAATTACACTAAAATTAAAAGACTGGAAAGTGAAGCAATTCCCATGGCATGAAAGGATAATTTTTAAAAATATAATAAATAATTTTGAAAACCTAGATGAATGGACTAACTCTTTGAAAGATTCAGCCTTCTGAAGCATACACACATTAGAGCAAACAGTAATTTTTACAAGCCTATTTGCATATTAAAGAAATGAATCAATAATTAGTAATTTACAATACAGAAATAACCAGGCCTAGATTTGTCACTGATAAGTTCTTCAAGATACTTGAAGAAAAATCCACATTAATTTTCTAAATTTTTTTTCAGAAGCCAGAAGCAAAGGGAATTATTTTCTAACTGATTCTATAAAACCAGCTATTACTCAAATAGTCAAAGCAAGGATGTTTCAGGGAAACAAAAATGCAGGCCAAAGTCTCTCATGAACATGTATACAAAATTCTCAAAAATTAACAAATTAAATCCAATAGTATATGAAACAAATTGCATTGTACAAATGAGTAAGATTTATTCCAGGTATGCAAAACTGGTTCAACATTTGAAAAGTGATTAGTATAATTAATTAAATAGGAAAATCACACCATCCCCATTTAACCCAGCTATTCCACTTCTAGTTATATTCCCAGAAGAACTGAAAACATCATACCACAGTGATATATGTGCACCCATGTTTATAGCAGCACAATTTGTAATAGCCAGATCTTGGAAACACCCTAAGTGCCCATCAACTGAGGAATGGATTAAAAAGTTGTATTTTTATACAATGGAGTACTACTCAGCTATAAAGAATGATCACATTGAGATATTTATAAATAAATGGACACGACTTGAGACCATACTCATAAGCGCAATAAACCAAACTCACATGTGTAAATACCGTATAGTCTCCCTAGTATGAGAGTTGGTAAGAGTGTATAAGATTTTATGGTAATCGTGATTTCCCATTTCATTGCTTTGAAGCCTTTCAGTGTTTTCATACATCAGTTGGAACAGTTTTATTCTGTTTTGTTTGACTTTATCATGCGTGATGGTATGAACAGCTGTTTTGAAGAAAACAAAACATTATGACAGCCATTGCTGATTTAATATTGTCTTCCTTAGAAGTCCTATCATGCTTCTACTCTGCTATTACCGTCGGTTCTATCATGTTGTGTCTTATTGGGATTTTAATATATGTGATAGTATAAACAAATCTTTTTATTGAAAATGAGATATTATAGTAGCCATTGATCATAGTCATTCGGTTCAGAATGTCCTGTAATTCTTTCACTCTCTTGAATGGTTTTATACTATTGTGTTATGTTTGATATTATTGTATTTGAAACTATGCTCAACTATCACAGAGAAAGATATAGTTTGATAGCTACTGTTAATGTCCGGTTGTCTTATTGTAAAGTGTTGTGTTGCTTATGTTGTTCTATTCTGATCTGATTTGTTCTGCCCTCTTTTGTTCTGTTCTCTTTAAAATAAAAAAAAGAAAAGAAAATCACACCATCGTATCAATATATATAGAAAAAGCATTTGAAAAAATGCAACACTACTCACCATAAAAACCCTCAATAAAGTAGAAATAGAAAAGAATTTTTTCAGTGTAACAAAGATTATCTATAAAAAGCTACAGTGAATATCATCATGGGTGGGAAATACAAAACTTACATCAGGAACAAGGCAGGGATAGGGTACACTTGCTCACCTTTGCTCAACATCATCCTAGAAGTCCTACTTAATGCATTAAGAAACAGAAGGGAGATAAAGGAACAAAGATAAGAAAGAAGTCATAAAACTATGGTTTTGACAGAAAATGTAATTATCTACTTAGAAAATCTGAAAGAATTCACAAAATCTCCTGAAACTAGTTATGATAGCATTTTTGCAGGGCACTAGTTTAATAGACAAAAGCCAGTCACTTTTCCATAAACCAGCACTGAGTAAGTGGAATTTACAACTAAAAACAAATTACTATTCATGTTAGTCCCCTAAAATGAAATGCTTAGGCATAAGCCAAATAACATGCAAGATCTATAAGAGGAAAATAACAAACTCTGATGAAAGAAATCAAGGAAAATTAAACTATAGAGAACTATTCCATGTTTCTGGATAGGAAAGCTCAATATTGTTAAGGTGTTGATGTCAGTTCTTCCCAACTTGTTATAAGGATTTAACACAATCCAAATAAATATACTAACAAGTTATTGTGTAGATAATGACAAGTTAGTTATAAAATTTATATAAAAAGTTAGGCATGATGGCACACATCTATAATCCCAGCATTGGGAGCCTGAAACAGGAGGATTGCTAACAGTTTGAGGCCAGCCTGGAGTACATAGTTAACTCAAGACCTATCTGAACTATGCTGCAAGACCCTATCCCAAAATACATTTTTAAAAAATTACACAGAAAGGCAAAAGACCCCAAAATAGCCAATTTGATATTTAAGGAAAAGAGCAAAGTTAGTAGATTGGTATCACCTGATATCAAAGCTTACTAGCAAGCTATTGTAATCAACAGTGTAGTAATTGCAAAAAAGATTTTTAAAAAAAGGTCAGCGGAGTAGAATGAAGAGCCCATAGCTAGATTCACATAAATGTACTCAAATGATTCTTGATAAAAGAGTAAAGATAATAAAATAGAAAAAACATAGTCTCTTAATAAATGGTACTGGAACAACTGCACATCTACATGCAAAATTTTCTTAAAAGATGTAACTAGACACAGATCTTATGCCCTTCACACAACCACAAGACTAAAGCTAGCCTAAAATGGGTCATAGACCTACATACAAAACTATAGAATGCCTATAATATAACATAGGCAAAAGTCCAGAGAAATCTGGATTTGGTGATGACTTTTTATTGGCAACACCAAAAATGGGATTTATAAAAGAATAATTTGGCAAGCTGTATCACATTAAAATTAAAGTCTTCTATGTGTTTGGAGAGATGATATGTTTGCTACAATTTAAACAATACATAATAAATATGTGTACTGAAAAATCACACAATATCCTATAAATATGTATAATGTTTATGTTTATGTCAGATAAAAGTAAGTTTAACTCAAATTTTAATGTCTGGCAGCACCTACTGCTCATTAATTTTTTAAAAATGGACTGTGATAGGCAAGATAATGGTCTTTCAAAGATATTTACATCCTGATTCTCAAAATGAGTAGATATGTTAGATTAAATTAATAAATAACAGTTTGCAATGTATTAATTATTGTTAATAAATTAATAAAAACAGTTTGCAATGTATTAATTATTGTTACTCTCCTATTATGTTTTGAAATACTGTTTTATTTTTTTCCTTTTAAAATAAAAAATTCAAAAAAAGAGAATATTAGCCACAGACTTTGAGAAAGCATTTGTAAGATAAAGGATTTGTAAGATATATCAGATAAAGGATTGTTACCCAGAATGTACAAAGAACACTAAAAAATCCACTTAAGAATGCAATCAATTAAAATGTGGGCCAAAGTCTTAGTCATATTCTTCTTCACTGACACAGAATACCCACATTCTCAATTTAAGGAAGAGGTTTATTTTGACTTACAATAACAGTACATAGTCAGCTTGGGTCAAGAAGGTAGGGCTTGAAAAGCTGGTTGGGAGAATAAGAATGACCAAATTCCAAATAATTAATCCTCTGAGACTCAAGGCAAACTCATAGTTGTGAGTCTGTATAAAAATCAAAAAGAAAGGTAAATACTTTCCACATACAATAACACAAGGTAAACAGTCACATCCTAAAAGTGAGGAATCAGAAACTCAAACAAAAGCAAGACTGAAACCTCATAGGTCAGACATGAAATCCTGTAACTCCATTTCCAATACTGGTAGCAAGTTGCAGCAAGATGTTAGCTCCAAAGGGCTTAGGCAGTCTGACCTTTGTAGCCTTCTGGCTGCAGCCTACATGTCTGTCTCTCTCAGTCTCCTCCTTCTGCCTCTGTCTCTGTTGCTGTGTTTCTGCCTCTTTTCTCTCTCTCTCTCTCTCTCTCTCTCTCTCTCTCTCATGTGTGTGTGTGCACGCGCTCCACTCATTGCCTGCAGCTTTCCTCTTCAGACATTTCATGTTCCTGATATCTTCAATTTCCTGGGATCTCTACTGTACTTTTGCTTTCAGTCTTATAGCTTCATGCATTGCCTTTGCAGGGACACATTGGATAGCATTACAAGTCCTCTAAAATCTGGATGAAAACATCTACAATGCTTACATCTGCATGATTATAAAATTGGCACCATGTAGATGATGCCAAGGTCTGCCATTTGCTCAAGCTGTAACTGGGCTCCCTTGCATCATGGGTCCAGAGGCCTCTGGATTCCCAGATGTCTGAGCACTGTGAACTAAATCCCAGGAAATCAGTTCCCTAGGCAGATGTCTTGCAGAGGTCTCTCTGGAGCTCTATGCTCAAAACAAGGTCTTTCAAAAGAATTTACTTTACCCTTTTCCTTCTTGAGCCAGTGAAGAATAAGGTTCTACCAATTCCTGAGATGCCCTTTATTAGTCCAACATTCTTAATCTAAATCTCTTGCAAAGTCTCAGGACACAGACAAAATGTAGATAAATTTTCTGCCAGAGGGCAACACATATTGCTTTGGGTCAATAGCCAATGGAGTCCTTGCTCCCAACTAAACCTCCTAACCTGGTCTTTACTGTCTGCATTTCTATCAACAATCTAGTATTTTGAGCTCTAACCTGAATCTCCCATAAAAATTGGGTTACAGTATTCTAGGGCTTTGCTAGTCAGCACCTCCAAACCTTTCCAAATTTTTCTCATGAACTATTCCAAAACCACATAGTCAAGTATAATCATAGCAACAATTTCACTTCTCTGGTATCAAAATCAGTCTTGGTCACTTTCTTGTTGGGACCAAATAACAGACACCTATAACTTAAAGGAGAAGTTTATTTTGGATCATAGTTACAGTTCATGGTTGCCTGGTTACAGAGCAAAAATGGCATGGAAGAGGTGCATAGCAGAGGAAAACTGTTCATGTCATAATGGCCAGGAATCAGAGAGAAAAGGAATAAATCAGAAAAGGAGGTACACCCTTCCAAGTCATGTCCTCAGTGAACTGCCTCTTCCAACCTGGCCCCACCGCCTAATAGCAATTACCTATGGATGCATATGATCCAATCACTTTCCCAAAGCCCCACCTCTGAACGTATGAATCTCGGGGAAGACAATCTAGATCCTTGACAGATATCTCATAAAAGAAAATATACAGATGCTAAATAAGTATATAAAAAGATGTCCCACATCATGTGTCATCAGGCAATGCAAGTTGAAGCAAAATTAAGACACTACTGTGGGTCTATTGGACAAGCCAAAATCTAGAATACTGTAGTCAAATGCTAGCAAAAATGAAGAGCAACAACAGCTCTCACTCATTCCTGGGGAGAATGAAAAATCATACAACCACTTTGGAAGACAGTTTACAGATTCTTAAAATATCTTAACATATGATCCAGGCATCACTCTTCTTTATATTTATTCAAGGAAGTTAACAGTTTATATCTACACCAAAACCTGCATGTGAATGTTTATAGTAGCTTTGTTCATAATTGCCAAAACTTGGAAGCAATCATGAGGTCCTTCTATATGTAAATGGGTAAAACATGATGCATCTAGATGATGGAATATTTTTCAGTATGAAAAGTATATGACTGATTATACCATCAAAAGACATGGAGGAGTCTTAGGTACATTACCAAGTGAAAGAAGTCAGTTTGGAAAGCCTACATACTGTATGATTCCAAATATAACCCATTCTGGAAAAGCTAAAACTATGGAGAAGTGAAAAGATCAATGGTTGCTGGTGGCTAAAGATGTGTAAGAGACAAATAAGGACAGCACTGAGGGTACCTAGGTCTGTGAAGCTACTCTGTAAAATTTTATAATAGTAGATACCACTAAACATTTGTGAAAATTCTTAGAATATATAAGTGCAACTGCAAAAATGTAATCCAATGTAAATTATAGACTCTGGGTGATGACTATATATCAGTGTAGGCCCATCAATTGTAAAAAATAAAAAAATAACTTTAAAAAATTGCAGCAAATGGACCACTTTGCTGGAAGATGTTGATGGGGATGACTATGCACTGACTATGCACCTGCAGGGCAGGCTTATGTTGGAAACTTACAACTCTGAATTTTTCTATAAACTGAACCTGCTCTTTAAAATAGTCCATAGGAGGACAGAGGGGGGAGAGAGGGAGAGAGATACAGAGAGAGAGACAGGAGAGAGTGAGGCTTTACTATGTTATCATAAAGGCTGTAGTCTTATCTGTTACAATGGCAGTACAGCTTATTGTACCTTAACTAATGCAGGTTCATCTTATTAATGTTCCATTTTACAGATGAAGCAGTTTGTGAAGTTGCAAAGCTATTTAAGGTAGAATTGGAACTAACCCAATTCCTATTACTCTCTAAATCCATAGAGTAAAATAGTGTATAGCAGTTCATGCTTCATTTTCCAGGTGTCTGGATGCAAAGACAATCATATGTTTAACATAACCTGATTTTAGTATGATTATCAGATATATTCATGGTAGTGTGGGTATATGTTATGGTTTATATCTAGATGTCTCCCTAAAGGCCTCATAGGTCATAGAAGGGGCTTTTGGGAGGGTGACTAGATCATGGGGACATGATACTCATCTGTGGATTAGTCACTGGTGAGTTTATAACTAAATGTGATGGAGGTAAAACCATGTCACAATAAGTGGATCACTGGGGGTGTGATCTGGAAGGGTATATCTTCCTCTTTCCTCCCTTGATCTCTCTGCCTCCAGCTTAAAGTACCATGAGCAGTTCTCTTCTGCGATGCCCATCTGCCATGCTGCCCTGCCTTGAAGCCAGCCAACTGTGGACTGAAATCTCTTCTAACTACGAGCCAAAATAGAAACCTCTCTCCTCTAAGTTGTGGATGTCAGGTATTGCTTCTCAGCAATAAAGAAGTAACAAAGGCAGTATGTATCATTTGAGGTGTTTGTTTAAAATGCTACTTCCAGGAAACCATTCACATAGATTCTGATTTAGTAGCTTAGAGGAAGGAACACCGAATCTTCATTTTTAACAAGCACTCAAGAATAAATTTATGTCTACAACTTTATGTTGTAATGCATGTCACTGGTAGATAATTAATGTCAGTGGCAGCAGACCAGTGCCATCTTTCTGGCTACCCTGCTCATGATACCCTATTAAACTGTAAATCTAGTATTTAAGGAAATTCACCCTCTTTTTGAGCCAAAGTGTAAGACAGACCCCACTACTTATCATAGAAAGTGAAAAAATGACAATTACAAACTTTTCCATGTATAAGGCACTTTTCTCTGTATCATAGAAAGTGAAAAAAATGACAGTTACACACTTTCCTATTGGAAGGCAAATGGCCTGGGCTCTTTCATATATTCCTGCCCCAGATTAGAGCCAAAGATAGTGAAGGAAAAACAAAGAGTCCAGAGGCACTAATTTTGGTCCCAGTCTGGGCTGGAGGTATCTGATAAACCAAGTTCATGCCATTTGCTTAAATTGAAAAAGTGTATATAATTGTCATTTTTTTCTGCTTATATGCCATAATTGTTGTCAGTGGTAATCAAGTACAGTCCTTCTGGTTCTCTGCGATGCCTTCTACTAATACTTAAGGAAATTTTCCTTGCTTTAGTGCTTTTTAGCTGAATGTAGTAATGGACTCTTGCACAGGGAAACCAGTGTCTCTAAATAGCTTTGTTATGCTACTTCCCAGAGTATGATGAGCAAAGAATGGGAACACACCACAACCCCAAAACTTGCATTCTGGAAAAGCACATGGCACATTTCCAATTGTGCAGGTGATGTTCCTTGTCTTTAATAACTGTGCTCATATTTTAGCCTTAATCTTACCTTGTGGCAAAAACGTACTCTAATTCAGGACTCCCCTGTTTTTCTGAGTTTTCATCTAAATTCCAGGAGGCTTATGTTATGTCACGACTTTGGAAAAAGACATCTGGCTTTTGGTAGGCATCTACGAGGCAAGCATCTGGCAGAGTACACAATGTTTCTTCTCCATACTGGTTCACATTGTGCTGTTTTTCTCACTCCCATTGCTGACCTCTGGTCCTCTCAAATGGGGTTCATTTTGTTTCTGTCAGCTCACTCTGGAAACACATATCATGTCTTCTTGGGAACAAGTGACAATTCTACGTGGTTGCTCCAGGCCCATCATCCAAGATATCCCACAGAAGCACGTTTATTTGTTGTTCCTGCTCAGGGCAGGATAAATCAAGGAGGTTTTGCCCTTCAGATTATACCTGGAAAACAAGAAGAGATCCCTTTGCACTTGGATCTCTCAAACCTGTCTGGATTTCTATCATTGTCCCCTCCTGTCCCCATTCCCGTCCCTGGCTCACAGATCCATGAGACCAAGGCACAGGACATTTTTTCAGCTTTTCAAAATTTCCCACTAGTCCTGTTCCCCCTTCAATCTGGGGATTTTTGTGAAGTTATGGTTGAATGTAGGAAATACCAATTATCAGTCATTATGTATTCTTTGGAATCTTTTGTCCTATGCCGTTTCTGATCCCTGCTGCAGAATAGGCATTAAAAACTAAAAGTTTTTCTCTTTGCTGTGTCCTTCCTACCCTGAGGCAAAGTGCCTCTAAATCTTCGCAGGGATGACTGACCAGGAAAAAGAGCAAGAGGAAAAGACTGCGGCCTGGGTAGGGGCCCAGTAATTAATATTCTAAAATATTATTCTATTACAGGGGTCTGATATGTAATGTTTTACCAAGAGCTTATTTTTCTTATAAATTTTCAAGAATATGGAGATTCTACAGTTGACTCAGCGAAATGGTGATTAGATTACAAGGCACTGGGTTCAGAATGGTCAGCATAACTGACCACTTGATTGTATCTATCTACTTAAAGAGTATAAATTGTTTGTCTTAATGTATTATATAAGTGCATCTATTATGTACCTTTAAGATTAATTGCTGAATAATGAAGTAAGCCAGTTCCCTTTTGACTTTCATATAAATGGAAATATAGTGGATAGTCTATTGTGTCTAGATTATTTTGTTAAGCTTAAAATTTGTGAGATTCAATCAGTTTGTTATATGCATTTTTTTATCCCTGTGCAGTATTTCATTGTATATTTAGACCAGAATTTATTTATTATTTTGTCAGTGGACATTTACCCAATTTCTAGTTATTATGAAAATTTACTAAGAACATTCTTATATATATCTTCTAGTAGGTGCAAAGCTTCCTTTATTTTTTCTAGGTATGTACTTAGGAAAGCAATTGCTGAGTCAAAGGAAAGTTATATATTTATCATTTATCTGTCACCTATCATTTATGTGTGCACTCATATAGTGCATAAGAGTTTTACTTGCTTGAACTCCTAACCAACAATTTGTATCATTAGCCTTTCTTTTTCTTTTTCTTCTTTTCTTTCTTTTTCCTTTTTTTTTTTGATGTGTGTGTGCATACTTCTGTACCAGAGATTAAACCTACAACCTTCTTACTGAGCTACATCTCCAGCTTTTTTTCAGAAAGTTCATTGTGAGACAGGTCTTCTTAAGTGAAAAGTCGAGGTTGTGCTGGAACTTGTGATCTTGTATATGTAGTCTTGCAGTGTTTCTAAGATTTTCATTCTATTGGTTTACTTAGCTATCTTTGGGAAAATGCCATGTTGTATGAGTTATTGTAGCTTTACAGAAAATCCTAAAATTTGGTAGTGTAAATCCATCAGTTTTGTTTTTTTCTTCAGAATTTTCCTATTTTAGTATATTTGCATTTCTACATAAACATTATATATGTTCACAAAAAATTTACTGGAATTTCAATTTTGATTCCTTTGAATCTGTAGATTAATTTGGGATTAAATGACAATTTTACAATATTGAATAGTGTAAGGGTTAAGTCTTTCTATATACTACCAGATCATGCGAAACAAAAAACAGTCACATTTTCATTTTCAAACTTTGTATCTTTTTTTTTTTTCTTGTCATAGTTGGTAGTTAACCAAATATGATGTCCAGTTCAAGGGCTAATAGTGGTCATATTTGTCTGATTTCTTGACATCAAAGATAAATTAAATCTTTTACTATATACTTTTATCAGATTTATTATTTTGTGGAGATTTTTATCATAAATAACTGGAATTTTGTCAAATGTTTTTGATACAAACATTGAGGTGACCCTATGACATTTATCCTATACACTGTCAATTTGGTGAATTACATTGAGTTTTGAGAGATAAATTTTTCAATTTTAAAAAACTTCACTTAATCATAATATATAACCTCTTACTCACCCCTGAGTTCAGTTACTAATATTGTTAGGTGATTGATTTTCAACCTTTTTCTACAGCTTAAAAAATCTTCCTCAAGCACTGCTTTAGCTGTATTCTACAAATTTTTGTGTGTTGCATTTTTATTTCTGGATTTTCTGTTGATCTTTTATTGTTTGGCTTGTGCTTCCTTGCCTTATAAAGTAAGCACATGGAAAACTTTTAAGTGATACAAATACATATACAGTGAAAAGTAAGTTTTCCCATCTGCCCCACTTAAATCTGTCAAGAAATAAAAATTTCCCCCATGTAGATGATTCAAGGAAAGACACTTTGTTAAAGAATGGCTACAGAAGTACTAACCATACTGAAAGTTCAAACAAGGCATGCTAAATTGCCTGGAGGTAAGTCATCACAGGATGCCATTATGACCTCCAGGTTTTAAGGGACACTGGAAAGAAGTGGAGTGACAGACGCTGGTGTAAGTTAGGACATGGGAATGGGGCTGTGCAGGTGCAGCAGTCAGGGGGTGCAGGTGCAGCCAGTGCAGGGAGTTTAGGGGGAGAACTATGCTGGGCACTCTGCTCCCATCCTTCTGTCTTCTCCTAATGCTTGTCTTCAGCTGAATCAAAACTAATCCTTAGAGAGTGAGGTATCCCCAGGTCAGACAACAGGCCGAAGATGGTTGGTGACTGAGGGGCTGGTGGAGGGCAGTTGGAGGGCAACAGGCATTAGAAACATTCCCCTACTGCTTGGAAAATGGAGGTGAAGCTATGACTTTGCTCTGAGTGTCTGGGGTTGCAGCATAGTGCACAGTCATAGGGAAAGGCATGGTGGCAATTGAAAGACCTAAAAATAAATGGTCCATGAGCTCCATTCCAAAGGAAAGTAAGCCCTCAAGGACCACAAATGTATGGTCAAGACAGTGTTCCACACGTTGTGAAGATAAGTCCTCAGAGTAGGGTGTATACCATGACGGTACACAAAAGTAAGAAAGGAAAAAAGAAAAAAATATGCATATGCATATGCACACACACACACATACACACACACACAAGATAGTTAAATAATTATACAGTAGCTTCTATTTTTCCTTGAAAAGAATGTTTCGTGCTAATATTGTTTAGATGAGATATCATGCCTATATCTTGTACTCTGAATAACTACGATGAATACAATGGTATGCAATGTATTAACCTCTGTAAGTATCCTACTAATCTGTTTTGAAACTCGATTTTATTAATTGTCTATCTTTTTCCTCTTCAAAATAAAAAAATGCACAAATAAAATTAAATTTAAAAATCATATGAAAAAAATAATTCCAGGATACAATGTAATGCTACACTGACTCACATGCTAAGAAATACTTACTTTTTAAATATTCTCATTTTAATTATACTTCAGCCTTTGATTAAATCAAAAAGAAAGTTTTCACTTGAAAGCTTTAAGTTCTGAGTCTTGCCCATTTTGTTGTCTTTTGTAAACAGAGGGAGAAGAGAGAGAAGCAGGACGTGAACCCACCAGTTCAAGTAGGTTTATTGGCACACCTGAGGGAATCCCTCTGATCTAGAAGGCAGAAGAAGGTGTTTTCTTACAGACTCAGGTGGGTTTAAGGATTTGGAAGGGGTGGAAGTGGTTTCTGACAGGAGATTCAGAGGAGGATTTGGAGTCCCTTTTTTGGTAAGCTGGCAGTTTTGCCAGAGACATAGGTCCCCCGAAATGGTGAGCTTTGGTCAAGAAAGCAGGACTCCTTTCCAGTCTCCACCAGAGAGAAGGCCAGGTACAGAACTTTTGTCAAACAGAATTGACCTGCAAATTAGTAACACTGGATTTCCTGTAAATGACTTTTGACTTTTGAAATTACTTTCTATATGGGGAAAATAATACTGGTCTGCCACTTTGGAGATGATACAAAGGGTTTTTTTTTTTTTTAAATATACATATATAAGTAAAAAGCAAGTCATTTTAAAGGAAATTATGAAATAAATAATAATACAGGAGACAGTTTGTTGTGGCAAGAAAAGTGACAGAATGGTGGAGAGAATGACTAAGTGTGGGCACACAAACACTATTACAAAGTGTTTAGTATTATCTATTCAAAACTTCTTCTCCGGACTACAGTGTTCCAAAGCCTTCTCTCCCTTTAATAGAGAAATCTTTGGTCTCCCAGAGAGACAAATCTGTACTTGATTTTAAGGTGTTATTTTTTCTGGGCCTGGGGATATAGTTCAGTGGCTCAGTGCCTGCCTGCCAAGCACGAGGTCATGAGTTTGATTCCTGTTACCAAAAAATAAAAGATGTTATCGTTTTCCTTGGCTTTTCTTCAGGAACAGAGCACATAGTATAAACCCATATTCAAAGCTGTTTAAACATTTTTATAGTGTTTTTTGTTTTATTTTAGCATTTTTAATAATAGAAAAGTCTTTTTCTTTTCCTTTCTCTTTTTGAAAAGAATATGCTCACCCTCTCTGCCCACTCCGACAATATGTACACACAAACAAAAACATTTCTCTTGTCTCCTGTGGAACTACTCTTTCAAGGTGAGTGTTTTGAAGAGGGGCATGAAAAGTTGACCTTTAAGGTTCTCATTAGACATAATAAGCCTAAGTAGATGCAAAGTAGGGATCTGAGTAGAATGCGAAGGAGGGAACTTATTCAGTTCCTACTTTGTACATCTTGGTTACCAGACGAATTATCTTAAGAAGCATCAAAAAAGGCAAAATTAAAGAAAGGTAAATCCAATTTAAAAAATAATTTAACTAGATGGAGGCATGTATCAGGGAGGGGATATTGTAGAATGTTAATTGTGAATATAAAGTATAAGCACATGTGTGCTCACACTCCTTTCAATTTTTTACATATGACTGAAAGTTTTTTAACAAGAGGTTAGGGAAAAAAATCTCATTTAGTATTTTCCACAGGAAGTACGCAGGAGATAGGTCTTTTCAGGTCTTGATGTAGTTACAGTGAAACTATCTGTTTGTACCTCTAAGCAGCGTCCAGCTCATCTTGGTAATTCATCAAATGCTGCAGGAGTCGTACTTTCGCAAAAGCCTGTTTAGGGTTTCAAAACTCATTCACATACACAGTCGCACTGACCAAGCACCTGCCCATGATCTTACCTTGGCAACTGGCAGGGCAGGTGTCACCACCACTCTTATCTCTTTTTTTTGTAAAAGAGGAACGTGAACCTGCAACCAAATAACTGATGACCCTCCAGGATAAGTCAGGCCTCTGACACCCAGTCCTGTGTAGTCTAGTCACTGCCTTTTCACTCCCTTTATGTTGGGTGCTGTTTTGTGTTATCAGGGAGACAAAAGGGATCTGATAAACAAATGTAAGGAATAGAGTTAGCCAGGGTGCGGGTGATACACTTCTCCCACAGGCGTTGGTATTTTTAAAAAGACAAATAGAGCAATAACTAAGCCCTTAACTATACAGCTTCACTTGACAGAGATTATTGTGGAAAGTGGGGAGGATATGGTTAGTTAGTGGAGGCACAGTAGGCCAGCTGCCAGCCACACCTTGTAAGCAACCAGCTTCTTGGTCCACACGCAATGCCAGCATTGTTGAAACAAACCCATCAGATAAGAACTTTTTATATTATGGTAGGTCCACTAAATTGCAAGCATAACTTATTAATTGTAATTACATCAAAATGTTTATATTTCTGACAGAAAATTCATCTTTAAGCTAATGATATTTGCTATCTATCTAGACCTAATCCAAATTTCCAATGCTTTTTATTGCTGATTTGTTTTAGCAGATGTTCAGGGACTCAGTGGGAATTGAAAGTCAGTTGACCCGAGTTCCTATACCTGCTTTAACTCAAATCTAGCAGCCGTGTTGCCACAACACTGCTGACACTACTAATGTAGTTATGTCCTCTGTCACAACATCAGATGGAAGGCTCATTTAATTAGTTCAGTCTTGAAAATTTTCCAAAGTTTCACAACTAATAAAAAAAAAACCCATTACTTTTGCATTCTCAAAAAATCTAGGATGAGATCACTTTAAACGAAGATATATTGCCACGGTAGGCAGAAGTATAACATGAGGTGGAGAATTTCTCCAAAGGAGAAGGGAACCCCTGACTTGGCAGAGGAAGGAGGCCAGAAGGTATCCTGAGAACTTCACCCCTCTAACACAGAAGACTTTTTATCAATTTTCATATGTATTTCACACGTTATGTCACATATTACATAATTCAGTATGTTGTAGTATACTCACAGAGTTGTGCAAAAATTACTAATTTAAAACCTTCCCATCCCACTCGCCCCCCCAAAAAAAAACCCTACCAGTACTGTAACCAACATGGCAAAATAGAACTTCAAGAGCCAGATTTTTTGTAAGACATAAACGGCTTCTTTCAGAGACAATCAGCATTTTCAAACTTTCTCCCGCTGAGTGCTTAACCAGCCCAGAGTGCTCTCCTCAGCCCAGATGACGTGACAGAAGACCGACATGCTGGCTCCTCCAGGTCAGAACCCACTTTAGGATGAGAGTTGAAATGTCTGGGAGTGACAGCAAGAGCTGGAAATGCGTATTCTCCACCGCATCCCCTGCTCTGCTCCTGGCTACAGAGACTCACACACCTGTACAGAGTGAGATGGCAATTTTAGGAAAAGGAAGCCCCACTATCTCCATAGAGATCTTTGAATAAAACTTGTTTCCCTTTTCACCAAGACAAATGACCCCCTTCGATTTGGTCAGCAGCTAGCAAATGAACTTGTCTAGAGGTAAGTGACTGGTGACATTAGCAGCTATTACCCATCCTACCTTCCTAAACCCCCAGGCAACCACTAACCTACTTTCTGTCTGTGTGTATTCACTTATTCTGGGCATTTCATGTAAATACAATCACACAATATATAGCCTTTGTGATTGGTTTCTTTCACTTGAGAAATTTTCAAGGTTATTCATGTTGTGGTATGCATAAGGAGTTCCTATTTATTGCTGAATAATATTCCCTTGTGTGAATATTCCACTTTTTATCCATTCATCAGTTTGTGTGGGTTAGTCCCACTTTTGGGCTATTATAAATTAATATAGCTATGATCATTTGTGAATAAGTAATTTGCCAACATACATTTTCATTTCTCTTGGGTATATTCCTAGGGGTAGAATTTCTGGCTCATAAGATAACTCTATGTTTAGCATTCTGAGACTCCAAGACTCTTCCAAATGGGCTGTTCCATTTTATGTTACCATTAGCAATGCACGAAAATCCACTACTTGAAAAAGAACTGAGGTTAATCTCAGAAATCTGGGCCTCTAAGACTGGAACCAATGGCGTGGACTCTGGAACACTAAGCCCAGGATCCCCAGTTGTCAATGCTGACACATAAATCCTACAAATCTGTGGTATCCAAGGCTTATACCTTAGACCAGAAGCATTTACATCATCTAGGAGCTTGTTAATATGTAAATTCTCAGGCTCCACCTTAGACTCACTTGATCAGAATCATTTTAATGATTTCAGTGATCTGCAATCAGTGCTGTTCAGCACTTAAAGGAGGTTTCATGCTGCATTGCAGAAGCCTTCCCTGTATACGTATGCCAGATGGGGGTGACAAGTGCTCAAGAATGGCTCAGGGAAAAACAGTCAGGCAGGCAAATTGATCTTCAGAGTCTTCAAGTCAACCAACCATCCGAATTCTTTTTTTTTTCTGTTATCAAAGTTTAACGTTTTTTCTTTCTTAACATACTGTCTGAACCTATTTTTTCTTTACTTCAATAAATGGAACTGATTAAGCTGTATATTTTGTTTTCTTTTATTTTAATTTAAAGAGGATAAAACAAAAAAATAAAGCAGAATGAAACAAATCAAAACAAACCAGTATAAGTGAAACAGGACTTCAAAATCTTACAAAATCAGCTATAGTTACCATAATGCCTTTTGATATCTTCAAAATAGTTGCAGATACCTTCAGACATAGTAAAAATCAAACAAAATAAAAACAGAATAGAACTAATAAACACAAAACAATGCATGTAGTAAAGGAATTCAAAACAAACCAATAGTAAATCCAAAATGGCTACCATAATATGTCTTGCTAATATGTCTTGCTATCTTCTAAGTAGCTGCTCATGCCATCACATTTAACATAATCGAACAAAACAAAAGAAAATAAAATCCAACCCAACAAAACAATGAAACTGACATGGTTTCCAGGCAGGAATCGCATCCTGCTGAGGCCTTGTTCTCTTCCTCCTCAGTCCACAAATGGTGCTGGCTCATGGAGAGAAGCTTGGGTCTGGCTTTCCTCACTCTGGCAGCGGCCCATGCATGGTGCTGGTTTCCAGGTGGGGATCACCTCCTGGCAAGGCCTGGTTCTCTCCCCCAACAGTCCACAAATGGCACTGACTCATGGAGAGAGGCTTCAACCATCTGAATTCTAAGTCTTTATTTTTTTATATTTTGAAACTTCACACACACACATCAATCAATGCCTTCTCCCTTTCCTGTAACAGTGTTTTCTGTACAACGTTCCAACTTCCATTATAACACAGGGAACAATGCAGTCCACAATTGTTTGTTTGCTTGTTTTGCTCATATATGAAATGAGAAGACCTAAGTATTTTGGAGAAAATTGCATCAGTTCAGGATTTCAAATCTTTTTCTTGGTACTGACATGACACCAGAGATCATCTTTTTTATGTCCTATAACCTACATGGTACAGAAAAGAATTAAACAATGAAAAAGTAAAGACAAGAAAAAGTATGCAAATATCACTAGGAGGAGAGTTTGTATACTAAACGGATGGCGGCTTAGTAAGTTAGCTTATAAGTAGTCTGTCAGCAACAGACAGACCTAAGATAGAGCCAGCTGGATGCAAAAAAAATAACACACCAAGTTGAGAGCTAATTTAAACTGTGTAGTTAGGTAAGCTTAGAAACCTAAGAGAAAACACAAGATAAAAGGTAAAGAGTTAAGGTAAGAGCTCCAACTCTGAGGAAAATAGTTTTTATGTAGAATACACTAAGTTAACAACCACTCTCTACCTCTGGGCAACTTTATGGAATGTTGTAAATACAAACTAACCAGTTTCCTTTAAACTCAGGTAACTGAGTAACTAATTTAAAAAATAAATCTATATTGCAAAGTTTCCTGTGCTGTACTTATCCATATAAGACCAGGATAAAAAACCACACTGGCACCCCATTTTCTGAGACCCTTCTTATTTCCAATAAGTCTTTTTGTCTGCGATTTCATTCTTCAGCTTTGTGAGACAATGAACTGGGGTTTACCTGGTTTGTGCAGTGATAGCTGTTTCAATATTAAATTGCATGCTTCGCTAGAAATGGGCTGCAAATCTGGTGCTGAGAGTCCTGACAGCCAACAAGAAGAAAACACTGTGAGTTACGTATTCAGTGCCCATAGGATAGAGACCAACTGGCTGCTCAAGAGTTGCCAAGCCATTCTTAGTGTTGAGATTAAAAAGAAATTTCCTTCAGTCCAAAAGCAGAGTCAAATTCACAAAACCTCAGTGAGGTGACAACCTCTTAAGAAACTCAAGACCTCTAGCGTGAGCACTCTGGTTAGCGCAGGGGCAAACCAAAGACAGCCTTTGAGGGAGGACCTGGCGCCAGGAACCACACTATCGTGCCCACTTGTCTCAGAAAGACAAATAGTGCTCAAAGGTTTATACCATGTAGACAAACTGTGCCGCTTGGTAACCACTTGGATGAGGTTGTCTAATGAACTAATCTTTGTGGTGTTTTTTTTTCTTTTTTAGCTATTATCTTACCACAATCTTTTAAAATTAAACTTATTTTTAGGAAACAATAAAATTTGCAAATACTTACAAGGCACCACATGGTTTCCAGACATAAGTATATCGTAATTCTTAAATCATGTTAAATGCACATATACCTCCTCATTTATCATTTCTACTCATTTATCATTTCTTTAAAGCAAAAATAAATACTTTTTTCCAACTTTTTAAAATATCCAGTACATTTTTAGCTATAGCCATGCTTCTATATGGTGGCACACTGGAACGTCTTATTTTTGTGTAACTAGAACTTAGCACCCATTGATCAACGTCTCATCTTTCCTCCCTTCTCTGTACTCTCTATGGTCTCCATCACTGTACTCTCAACTTCTGAAAGATCAACATTTTTATGTCCCAATCTTAAGATTCAAACAACTGAGTTAAGGGATCTATTCTCTCTTATCTTGCATACGATTAGCTCTAAACATCTTATACTGTTGGAAGCAGCAAGACCTTGGAGATCATCTAGGTGATTCTCCACTGTCACCAAGCCAGAAAACCCCACACACCAGCTGCTTCCATGGGACAGTTATTGTAGACCTTGCCAATGCAAAAATGCGGATGTCATTCATAACATGAGCAGTTGGCTACTGAGTCATTAAGATAGAAAGAGTCAAGGTAGTGAAAGCTTGTGGAGAAAAACAGAGGGCACAGTGTGAATTATATGCAGGAGGGGTTCATTTAATGTGACGAAAAGACTACGAGGCTGATATTACCTGCAAACCTGGACAAGTCCTTAATATCTCTGAAATTTTCTCACCTACAGTAAGTAAAGCAGTAAACATTTATTAGTTTCTTAGTTATTTACACAAACTACTCATATTGAAACTTGACAACCATTATAAGATAGAGTCTACTGTTTTCTCCATTTTACAGGTGAAGAAACTGAGGCACAGAGGTAAGTTACTTGCACAAGGCAACACAATTGAATCCAGGCTGGCAGGTTGCAGAGCCCGAGCTCTGTGAACTAAGGGGACTGTAACAGATGGGTGTGGGTGACCTTTTCTAACTCCGCTATTAATTTTCTCTCTGTTAACTGGGATAATAACAAAACTACTGTGAAGATTATGAGATAACACAGGTTAAGTGATCAGCACAGTGCCTAGAGCAAGTGATCAATAAATGTCAGCTATTGCTATTGTTCACACTTTTATTAGTACCATTTTATGGAACAAGTGACTTCTGTCTTCTCCTCACAGCTGTCTAAGTGCACAATTAGTCTAACTGAACCGATTAATAAATTCAAACAATGGGTCAATTCAGTCATAAAATCGCAGGCATGAGCTGGTGCCGGAGGGAATTGCCTGGTTAGTCTTAAGCAACTCTCCCTCTCCAATAGAATTTTCTGCCATGGTGGAAATGCTGTGTGCCTGTTAGGCCCACACAATGCAGCTAGTGTAGCTGAGAGACTGAATACTTAATATATTTAATTTTACTTGATATAAAAAAAATTTTTTGCAGTAGTCACATGTGGCTAGAGGCTACCATGTTGGACAGCTGAGGCTAAAGCTTATGTGGCAGCCGGGAACCCTTGTTGAGCAGGCACCATGGTATCAGCTACAAGAAGGAAATTGGAGAGCCCCTCTGGGTATGCTGTGTTCTTTTGCAGGTGTCCTGAAGAATGTGAACAGCAGGGTGCTCAGTCATCCGATGGTCTCCTCTACCTGGTAAGTAGAGATGTGCATTTTAGTGGTGGTGGGAGAAAAGAAGAACGTTCTACCTTCCTCATCGGGATGCTGCCAGTTGATTCTCAGTAGGTTTTGATTCCTTGTTATTGTTCGAAAATTATTCTGGGCAGGGGACATCGATGTAGTATCACAGAACCATGACATTCTGTCTTTCAAATTCTTGGTTTTACTACCTGCACAAACTCAAAGGTGATTTCAAGTCAGGATTTGAATGTTGAATTAGGAAAAAGAGGATCAAAGAAGACGATCAAAGACTCACAGATGTGAAGGGGACTGTCTCATAGTGTGTGTATAAATTGGTATCCAAAGGAAGACACACACACATCCGCAGGCCACAAGTGCTTTGCCATTTGGACTGAGTGCTCTTGGCTCAAAAGAGGAAAAGCAGTCAGTAAGATGGTGATAATGTTGCCCTTAGCTCTCACCTTGCTTCTCCAAAACTTCTGACCAACACACAAGCATGCGCGTGCGCACGCACACACACACACACACACACACACACACATCTTTAAATGAAAGAGTTTTCTGATGATATAAAAGTATCAGTGAGCACATTTAAGTCTAAGCATGTGACTTCTGTCTTAGCACAAATCACTGAGCTTTGTGTCATGTTCTGATTCTAAATATTTTGGGCAATGTAAAAGCCCCCTACTCTCCTGATCACCACCCCTGCCGCCAGCATTGGTTGGGTGAATAATTCAGTGACTGCCAACATTTCCAGAAAGCAAAATTGAAATCTAATGAGGCTTGCTCATGTTAAACCAATTTTTAAATGATAGTAATTAAGGGAGTTTTCACATAAGAAAGGCTTTGTTTGGATTGCAGTGTTAAAAGCCACACCAGGAATATGAGAGCTTTATACATAAATTATTCGCTCTCCACAGCCTCAAAATCACACTGGCCAGTGTTATGGCAGTGAATGCTGATATAGTAGCCTGTCCTGGCATTTTCCCCACTCCGCCACTGTCCTGTTGAGTTCACCTCGAAGAATGCCTTGTGCCAGGGCTGTGACTGCCCAGGCTGTCTGTAAACAGACAGCAAGCCATCTGCCCTCTAGCCTTCCACCCAAACACAGCTGTTGGGCTTCATCCCAGGTCTAGCCATCTGGAGGAAGAACAAAGACTACCCTCTCACCCTCCTCCTGGGTGCCAAGGGGAGCCTGGGGAGTCTTAGCACTCTCTTGGCCTCAGTAAGGTAAGGGAAATGTAAGAAGCAGCAAGATCTGACTACTAGTGGCAGGCAGCTCCACCTGTGTGTTAAGATCAATGATTCTTCATTCATTCCACAAACTTGGGTTGACCTCTTGCAAGTGTCAACCTGTGGACCAGACTCCTGAGATGCAAGAATGACAGGCAGGCCCCAGCTTCCAGGAGCTGATCTGCTAGAAAGGGAGATAGATTTGCGCATAGCAAAGTCAATGGCAAAGTGATGCTCCACATAGAGAAAGGTGTCAGAGTGGTCATCCTGTAGTGGGTGACATTGGGCCTGACATCTTAAAACAAGTCTACACTGATTGGCAGTAAGTCAAATAGGGAACGGCTGACTAGGAGTTGAGGGTTAGACGTAGGAAGAGAGGGTGATGAGAAGAGAAGTAGAGAGGGAAAGTAGAACTACAGCAGGTCTTGTGCCCAACAGCGAACAAGAGGTAGTTAGTACAGGGCTGACTGTGGAGGCCCTCAGGCAGGCTGTTGCTGCATAAAGATTCTTGAGGTGGTAGGTAAGAGGAGGGATTTGAAACAACAAAACTAATTAAGAGTAGTCATAGGAATCCAAAAGAGAAATAATGATGTCTAAACAAAGTGATGGTAGAGATGAAGAGATAAATTTGAGGGAGTAGTCTTTACTAAAAGTATTATCTTTAAATCAGGCCAGTTCCCAAATAATTCAACTATTAACTCTAAGCACTACAAAGGAGTCACTCAAAACTACTCTTCAGTATATCTAGACCTTCTCTGTAGACACACTCTTCAAATGTAGGAACAACTGTTGCCTTGGTGGGTTCAAGAACTGCATGGCAGGGCCGGGGCTATATCCCCATGTCATAGCACCTCCCTGGCAAGCATAAAGTCATGAGTTCAATTCCTGGTACCCACAAAAAAAAGAAAAAAAAGAGAGCATAAGAGCCAAGGTAGTGTAAGGGTACCATCACAAAGATGCCCCTCTCAGAAAGGCTATTTTCCAAGAATATCTGACTTTCGGAGTTGACTCCGATCCTCCCAATATTGTCCATGATCTTCATTCCAGTGGGGTCTCAAGACCACCAGAGTTCTGCCTTCTGCAGATAGCTCATTGACCTGGCTATGGTCAGTTCTGGTACTTTGGGTCTGACTGGGAGAAATCGCAAGCAGTGAAGGCAGGTCGACTTCAGCCACTTATCTTTCTCTGCTCTCTATAGGTGCAGAAATTACTCACAAGGCCTGACATGTCAGAGGCCAATGGGACGTTAATGGCTTCAATCACAGCGGAAGAAGGGTGCCAGGATCTGAATGTTTGTGCTCCTTCCCAAATTTATGTCAAAACTTAATCCCCAGTGCAATACTATAAAAGGTAGGACCTTTAAAAGGCGATCAGGTCATGATGGCTCCTTTCTCATGAACAGGATTGAGGCCTTTATGAAAAGACACTTTACACCATGTTTACCCCTTTCTGCCTCATCTGCCATCTGAGGACATGACAAGATTCCAGCTTAGAAACAGATCCACACCTCACTAGACACTGAACTTGCCAGTACCTTGATCTTGGATTTCAAGCCTCCAGAAGAGTGAGGAATACTTTTTTTTGCTTTTTTGTTTATAGGCTATTTAGTCTAAGTTATTTTCTTATAGTAGCAGGAATAGATTAAGGCAAAAGCAAAGGCCCTTTCTCTTTCCCCCTTCCTGGCCTCTTTCAAGTACTTAGAGTTCTTCATTTCGAGAGCTCTCATGGATGGCTGGGTCTCTCAGAAAGGCAGAGATTGTTAGTGACAATCTTATTTAAGATAGAAAAGGAAAGAAATGATAACACATCTCCTTCTCTTAGACACATTCAATGAATTCTTACTGGCTATAAAAGAGAGACCAAGGCCTGGCTATAAACCTGTTTCAAATTATAAAAATAGTTTCCCAAGCATTTTGCTACTTTTCTCTTTGCATACTTTTTGGCAATTTTTTGAAAATGAGAGATGTGAAGAACTGCAGGAGACCTAGAAGCCAAATTAAACCTTTCTTTTCAATGTTATCCACCTTGTTGAATCGTTACACACTTTATATTTCTAATTATCATACTGTTCCCCATACCTTTGTACAGTTAAATAATAATTAATTTATAACACACAAAAGTAAGTGTCTGAAAACTCATACCCTTTTTTCTTTCTCACTGATGAATCAATTTCAATTCTGATTCATTCTTTTTCACTTACAACACATAAGATTTTTAAAATTACAACTGCCAAAAATAACCACTGGTTGTTTTGCTATTCTCTCTTCTTTTTTTTCCAATTTTTCAAGCTCTTGTGTCATTGTTGCTTCTTTCTAAGGAGAGGGTTTGTATTTCCCAAGTTTCTTAAATATATATTTTTTTATCATTTTAATGCTTGTATTTTAGATAATTTTTGTTATTAGTCTTAGAGCCTAAATAAGACTTATAAAAACAAAATAGGTTTAGTTATCAATTTAGGTTATTTATAATTTCATACATATAAAAATCAAGTCAGTGTTAGAAGAAATGATAACCTAAAACCTTCAAAGCGTTGCTGTAAAGTCCAAGAATTACCATTTACTGATTTTTTTGAGAATTTTTCTCGTTATTATTCTCACATTTAAAAGAGAGAGAGGATATTTTCTGAGCACCAATTGTGTTTTAAAATTCACACCGTTTTTCAGCCCCAACACCCTGATTCCCACAGCACTGATCTTTGTGAAGTCCCCCACTTCCGGGAGCCGCAGCATCTTCAGGTATGAATAGGCGCCTGAGAAGTAAATGACCTGGAAATCGCAAGAGCTCCATGTTGCACATTCATTCACTTAAAAGGCTGCTGCTTCTTTCTGTGTGATGCAGCACACACTCTGTGCTCCCATGATGGAACCTCACTGCTCCAATTCCTGTGGTCCCCAACCTCTCCCTCTCCCCACTGCAATGAGGCGCTCTGTCACTATGGTTCTTGAATCATGTCCTTCCAGCCAGAGAACCCTCAGCAGTCTACCCACATACTCTCCTTGGACCAGAAGGGCAGGTCACATGACTTCCTTTCACTTTGTCTGGAAATTGTTCGGTCTAAAGATTTCTCAGCATTTCTTTCACTTCATTTATTCCAAATCCTTCAAATCCCACTGTGTTCTCATGTTTAGAATCTCAGCAGATGGTCCTCTAAAAGGAAAAATATGTTGTGGTATTCAACTCCCTTGCCTTATCCTTCACTCACCTATCCTTGAAATCTTTTTCACATTCTACCTTCTTCTGAGCCTTTATATATATTTTTATTTTTGAAGTATAGTGACTTGCTTTACCATATCTTACTCTTTTTTGCTTGAAATATAAGTTCATCACTCCAAAGACAAACTCTGTGTCTTTAGACAAATGCTGAGGTCTTCACTGTAATAGTCCTCTTTGATTTTTGTTAAATAGTTTAAGAAATTCAAAGTCCAGTTTTATGGAAAAACATACAAATATGGAATTAGCATATTTTAGAGGAAGCAAAGACCTTTGAGAGGATGTAGTGTCTCAGTTTTACAGATAAGAAACCAACAGTGCAGACAGGATACACAAAGTCATGTTCCAACTATGGTAGAGTCCAATCCAGAGGCAGTGAAGGCCACCTCCACAGTCTCCTCTGCCTCAGTTTCCTCAGTTCTAAAGTGTAAGGTATAACATAAATGTAGACTGAAATACCTGGCTCATAGGAGTGCTAGGAAAGATACATGATGTAATATGTACCTGGACTGAGAATGGAGCCTGGCATAGAGTTAATGCTCCATGAATAAGCTCTTACTAACAAAAGTTCTGAAGATCCTATAGTTATATAACATACTCATTTCTTTTGAAATTAAATAAAAAATATGAGACAGTATTTTTGCTGAGCTAGTCTATGGGAGGTAGAGAACAGTGGTTGAGGTAAAAGGTCACTGCCAATAAGAAAGATCTATTGAACCTGAACACACCACGGCCAAACCCTGGGCTTGGACCTCTCTCACAACACGATCTCATTCAGTCCTCTCAACGACTCTTTAAGATGGCCGCTGTGATTTCCATTTTCTAATAAGGACACTGAATGTCAGAGAACTTAAGCAAATTATCTGATATCATTCTACTCATAAATGGTACCCAGTGAAATGAAAATAAAATGAACAATGCAGAAGTATTGCTCCAGACTTGTTGGGGGCAATTGGCTTTGACTAATGGTCAGGCTTGTTAGGAGTAAGGCAGGAGGCAGCTAAGAAACCAGGAGAGAGGCTGGCAGCTAAGATGGTACCAGGGCTGACTACTTTCCTACTGCTGTCTTGTTCTAAAGCCACAAAGAGAGTCGAGGTGAGGAAGATGTGGAGAGAGACAGAAACAGAGAGACAAAGGAGAGAGAGAGAGAGAGAGACAGAGACAGAGAGAGACAGAGAGAGGTGGAACGCTTCTGACGTGTGATAGACTTCTCTGGCTTTTATGAGGGTCACCTCAGTTTGGGTGTCTGGAGTTACTGCAGTAGACAGGGTAGAAGACGGCAGGCTCCTTAACAGTTCTTTTCTTACATTCTTTGCTTTTTGATGAGATACACATTCACTACTAGGATATGAAAGTCAGTTTTAATCTTTTACAAACTGGGCTAACCCATAGCAGTGCAAGATACATTATTCATTGAGTCTGAATGACCACTATCTTGCTAGAGAGGCAAACAGCTGGCAGCTCATGTTGGAAAAAAATTAGGGGCTATTTTTCCATTTCCCAAAGGGAAAAGTCTTAGGACACAAGGAGAAAAGGAGTGCATACAGACACGTATCCATTCACACACACACACACACACACACACACACACACACACACATATATATCACATGTGCACATATATACACACACATGCACACAAGTAATTACATAATGGCCATTTTAGCAGGAAACAAAATATATAAATTTTATTTTATTTCTTATTCCAGATTGAGTTTTCTAGGAAGCACTCTCCAAGATGAAGGACAGTGTACAGGAAGTTTGTTCTGTAGTGCCCTTGGGATCAACATTTTCAGAGGGGGAAAATCAAGATACAAAGCAAGTCCAAGGTAGACCTGGATAGTCTCAGCCAGTCCCAGGAGTCTTGAAGATGAAACAACTCACCAGAGTGTCCACACGAAATCTGTACTTCCATCTCCATCAGTTATGGAGTATGGGATACCAAGGAGGCGTTTGTTCCTGGGAATCTGAGGCAAAACCTAAAGAAGTCGATACCTGAAAGCTTTCTGCTGCATATGTGCTAGCAAAAATTCTTCTTTTAAGACAGATCTGTGGCCCCACCACTTAGTCCACTGTAGATCTGGTCTTAACTTACGTACGTGCTCAAATCATTTTTGCCTCTGAGTTTTAACTTTATCTCCCTAAAATGGACTGTTTAAATCTCTAAAATTTCTTTTAGCTCTAAAATCTTAAATTGCGTAAATCAAATTCCATGTTCACAGTCCAGTTTGTACTTTGTCAAATGTAGAAAATAATCCTATATTTTATATAAAAATAAATATGACATGTAACATATTCAAGATTAAAATTACACATTCATACTCTACCTGAGAGTCTTCTTGCTCCTTTTGCCATACTAGGAGTTTGGTCTGAAAGCAAAAGCAAGAGGAATAACCCAGAGTGATTAGATAAGAACTGCATTCTTTTGCAGCCTCAGGAGCTGTGAAGGTAGCCATACAATGTGTGTCCCTGGAATATGAAATGTAAAACTCAGGCTGCTTACTTTAGACTCTAGATGCTCCAGACTTTTCATCTAACAGTGAGAGTTGGCTTTTTCTCTCTCAAAATATGATGATGAGTCCAAATGTAGGAACATTAAGGGGAAAAAGCCCTCTTCTCCTTTCTTCCTTTATCAGCCAGCCCACGGGATCTTCCACCTCCTCTCCTGCTAGATTTTTCAAGGCTCATGTGGGCATCTGCAGCATGGAAAGCAGATGGTACTTCTCTCGATTCTGCTTGTTCTACTTTAACAGCCTCTTTAAAAATTCTCCCTAGAAGAGGATGTTGCAGGTGGGGTCAGCATGATAAAACAGCAAATTCAGGTCATCTGAGAATAAGAGAGTGCCAAACACCAGGTAGATATAAAAGCCAAACACCGGGTCTATCACCAGCTAAAATATGTGATATGGTGAAACATAATATAAGAAGTATGTCTCTGTATTTGTTTAAGTTGTAGAAATGGTCACCAATTTGCAAGTAAGGGTGATGGGCAGGGAAAGTTTTGATGTCTAGTAGAACTTGCCATCACTAAGACTGTGAGCATATCTCTGTCTCATGGTGAGAATCTCAGGATGATCCAACTTGGTTACTTGGTTACTAAGGAAAATAGTTAGGGAGACACAGATAGTGAAGAAAGGAATATATTATAGGACTCTGGGGGTGAATAAAGATAGAGTGGTCCATTGGTTTTTAAGTGCCAGTCTGCAGGGTGAGAACAAGCTGACTGCTCCAGAATCCCTGGGGAAGCTTGTTAAAAATAGAGATTTATAAAATTTATCCTCAGAAATTTGGATACAGTATCAAATTCTCTTGCTTGATGCTGATGCTATTAGGTTTAGGAACCAAAGGAATAGTTAATGTGTAAGATTTGGAAGACTGGAATGCATCCATCATTCAGATTTATGGTTATTAAGTATCATCTTCTGAGAATTTGCTCAGCTCAGTTATGTAGGGTTTATAAATACATAGAACACATATTATGGAGGTTAATCTTGTCAATTTGACTAGATTAAGAGACAATTGGTAAAGTACAGTTCCGGGAGAGTTTGCAAGATGTTCCAGAGACAGCTGGCACATGTGTTATTGAACTAAACAGGGAAGACTAGCTCTGAATGTAGGCAGCACCATCCAATAGGCCGGGGCCCCAGAGAAACAAGGTTGAGCTAGACAAATATTAAATTAACTGGTAAGTTTGTAAAAGCAAAACAAGTTCAATGAAGGTATGCATGTAGCACTTACCACAGTGTATGATGCATAATAGTAAATACAGAATATTTTAAAAGCTGTGAAAATGTAACTTTTTCAGAAATACTTCTCTCTCCCTTCCTATCACAGTGTTTTAAGTCCACATGACAAGTTCCTTTTATGGATTTTGAATTATTTCCCAGTTGAAAATCCCATTTATTAAAGAAATCATTTTAAAGGGCTTAAGCCTTTAATAGTTAATCTAGGGAAAAATATGAGCAGGGGACAGTGGTTAGATGAAAGGGCAGAAATTAGAAAAAAGATAGAGTTCTATCAGGAGCTAACTTTCATATACCTGGCACAATTTTCTCGAAGCCACCATCTTGCCAGTGGGCCAGCAGCCCATGGAGCCTTGCATGACCTTATGACCTTTCCAAGCCCAGGTCACCTCCACTCAGAGGATCCTCTTATCTCAGCAGGTAAATGACAGCAGGTAAATGAGAAAAAAGATTATGGAGAAGATACATCTTCTTCCCAAACTCTCGGTCTTTACAGAACCCATGTTTTGTTTGGAACTTCTGCTCATGTTCCATTGGTGAGCACCAGACACCTGGGCCATTATGATGTAAGTAGATATACAGGTTAAAGATGCTGGGAAATGTAGTCCCTGGATTGGCAGGGGAAATCAGGATTCTCCAGGTCGAGAAGACTCCAGAGAATACGACAGCACATTCATGAAGAGGAGTCAGTAGTAGGAAGACATGGCTTGGGGAAAAAACCAACATATAGATTCTCCCAAACAAATTATTTTTTCCCAAGAGGAAGAAAGATGTTAAGCTAGAGTACAAGTTTAAGAAAAGAGATAACAGTGGAAGAATTATAAGAAATTAACAGTAGAAGACTTGGGCCTAACAAATGAGAAATGATTCCAGAAGAAGGTAGGGAGGTCAACTATATGTGACTAACGCTCAGATACAGATTTGATTTTTCAGAGATATCACAAAGGTAGTTGGCCACAAAAGATTCATGCCCCCCCCCTACTGCCAGCCAGGGGCCAGCCAGGGGGCCCCTTACCTCTAGGTGGCCATGTGATTGCTTCTCACCCATGGAATGTGAGCAGAAGAATCTTGTAAAGGGTCAAGTTGTACAAAAACAGATATATTTTCCCCACAGTCTCTTTCTCTACCTGCCAGCTGCTGAAAGGACTAAGATGAAGAATTCACCAAGCAGCAGGGGCCTGGATCTTTGAATAATTATATGGAAAGTGATAGAATCTGCCTTGGACTTCAGCAAATGGAAAAGAAGCCTAATAGAGGTAGTTAAGACTCTGGGATTATAGAATTTATCGCTTTCCACTGCTAACTTTACTTAACACATTAAAAGATCAGAAGAGGCCCACAGGGAGCCCAGGAAATTCAAAAATGAAGGTGATGACTTCTTCTTTTTTTCTTTTTAACTTCTGCATCTTACCAATAAGAAACCTACAGTTGATAATACAGACTCCTCTTTAGGCAAATGCCGGGCTGAGGAATCCCACCCCCTCTCTATGCCCAGGCTTCTGGCTCCAGACTTTTAGAGGACTTATTTATGTTGTTCAAGGTTACCACCTGTCATCTTTTAAATGACTTTTATTCTAGATTAAAAATATTGGGGATAGGAAGGAGACTGGGTCTTTAGTCTGGTGTTTGGGAAAATACAGGCAAAATGACCGAATCAGATAAGCAAGAGAAAATCTTTTGCAAAGGAGGGAAGGTGTGAGGCAGTACTGTAAAAGAGCATTGTTTTGTCTCTGACCTTTGGCTTTGTTTCTTCAGTTTGGATAATTAGTTGATGGGGTCTAAGTGGGCAATCCTGGGCATAGGGTTCAGTTTGGAATAGGGACTAGGAAGAGTTGAGTTATTTTGCATAAAAGTATCATTGAGAAAATTACATGGTTTTCCAGTGGTAGGACACTCATCTAGCATCCCTGAAGTCCTGGGTTTGATTCCCCAGGACCACCGAAACAAGTAGATGTAAAAAAAGAAGTGACAGCAAGATCCTGGCCTTAAATATCAGAGATTGGTGTGATGAGGATATTTGGGATGGTCAGGTGAGAGGGCAGCAAGCAACCATGACACCCATGAAATACTAATCCATGGAACACTAACTCTCTAACCATTTACGTGTAACTCTTTCCAGACTCACAGGGGAGGCTTTCACAGCAGAAGCATCTTCTGCAGGAATTTTTCAGGGATATTCAAGGACGGGCTATAGTTACACAAATGAGTTGATGAAAACTGTGGAACGGCGACAGCACGTACAGGTGGGAGGGGACCCATAAACAGAATCGATCCAGGTGGAGCTCAGAATCCCAGATGGATATCCAATCCACAAAGCGTCCACGGAGCACCGGCTGTGTGCCCGACACTATTCGAGGGCACGAGGGCAGTGATTAGAGTAGACAAGGTCCCCGGGGAAGTCACAGTCTAGTGCAGTGATAGGCAATAAAGAAGGGAACAAATAAACAGAAGAAACAATAGCGGAAGATGTGATGGTGGCTGTAGCGTCTTTGGGGAAGCCTGGTGGCCAGGCAGAGATCCCAGCGAAGCTCTCCAGGGTGTCCGAGTCTGCATTTCCCTATGGGGGACTGGCTAGCCAGGCCTGGGACCAGAGTGACCCAGGGCACAGGTAGGGGCTTTGCAGAGGAATCCTGCGAAGTCCTTTCTCCCTTTGATGATGTAATGTTATTTCTCAGCAGACAATACACATGCACTGAGCCCTTCTTTGAATGCTATCGGGATATATTCGCTACTGAGAAGGATAAAATCAAGGTTGTCGCTGAAAAGCGAGTGCATGGATTCTGCTTCTGTTGAGTCCCTGGGGGTGTGAATTGCTTGATCTCTGGCTTCCCAGCGGCAGAACAGAGCGGACTCGAAGGCTCCGAAGGCCCCTGGCCGTCCCGGGGAAAGATGCGCTCCACCCTCCGGCAGAGGCCGCGTCTCCTGGAGGTGGCTCCTGGTTGGCGGGCGATGACGTCCTCGTCCTGCCGGCCGTGCCAGGGCGCCGCTCCGGGTGCCAGGAGGTGCTGAGCCCGCGGCCGCGCCGCCAGCGAGTCGGAGGGAAGGAAACGAAGCAGCTCCACCTAGTGTCCTTAGCAGGCACGACCAAGGGCATCGGCACGGTCAGGGGGAGTGAACCCCCTTGAAGGGCGACGCTCAGTCTCCCGGCAAGAAAAAATACTACTGAAAAAGCCAGAGCTGCTAGGTTGTGGGAAAACAGCACGAGGCGCAGATCGACTTCGTCTTTGACCGGGACCCGAGCCGTAAACGGGAGAAGAATAAGCTGTCTTAAGGCCTTACCTCCCCACGACGGTGCATGAACTCCTCCTCCTCGGGCAGGCGGGCCAGAGTCCCCGCAGGCTCCTGTGTGGTCAGGCTCCGGGGACTCTGCAACCGCCTGAGGAATTAGGGAGACACATACACTCGGTCCTGTTCGTGTATGACTTTTAAACCATTTGTGCTTGTCTTTGTGACTGATGGATTTGTAGGCGTCCCATACTTTCAACTTCAGTAAATCACGACCCAGTGTTTTCCGAAGGAAAACAATCTATGAGCTTATTTTCACTCTATGAGGGTTCTCTTTGCTCCTTACCATCTGCATAACGGGAAACGGTCATTGTCACTTTCATTTTGTCATTCTGGTAGTTGTAGTAATGATATTCTGTGGTGTTTTAATGTGCATTTTCCTAGTTATCAATGAAGTCACTCTATCTTGAGTTCCTTGGCTATTGGACAGCCTCCTTTGTGAACTTGTTGAAAAATAGTGACCATTTTCGAAGGTGTGTCTGCTTAGTTATTTCTGGTGGCTCTTTATGTAGTCTGGTTAAGAAACTTTGCTAGTTATACATGCTACAGTATACGGTTTGTTGTGGTTTGTTGTTTTTCTTTTTTTGAGTTTTTTATTGTCTCTAGATGAATGCAGGCTCTTAATTGGAATCAAATACTTAACTCTTTTATGATTTGTGCCTTTGTGTCATATTTTTAAAATATTTCTCTATCATGGGAGAAGATATTAAACTATATTATCTTTCAAAAGCTTTATTGTTTTGCCTATTGCATTTAGTCCTGAATCTCCTAGAACTGACATTTATTGGACAGGAAGCAGCAGTCAAATTTTATGTTTTTCAACATATTTCTAGTTCTTTGATACTTTGTTATCAGGTTGAAGATCTTCTTCCCCCTATTCTGCAGTATCATTCCCATCATAAATCAGGTCTTCGCTTGTGTATGAGTTTGCTTTGGAATGATCTATTCTCCTATTCTTTATTCTAACTTAACTCACTCAGCATTAAACTGTCCTTAGTACTGGAACAAATATGTCATCATATCATGGAAAGCAAATCATCTCTTCTTGTTCTTCAACAGAGTCCAGGTCATTCAGAAGCCTTTGTATTCCATACGAAATTTAGAGTCATAGGTTTGTATTAAATCTGTAAGATGTAGGAGGATGATTATCATTTTCACAATATTAAGTATATAATCAATGAATATGGCATGTCTTCTATTAGGGTCTTAATTCTGGACATCTTTCTTAGCTTTAGGTATTTGAAATTTTATACTTCTGATTCTATTTTTTAAAAAATAGAACTAGAGGAGAGCCAGAGGTTTTCCATATACGTTACACACACACACACACACACACACACACACACACACACACACACACACGAGACCTCTTCCCCTATTGATATGTCTCACCAGAGTGATAGAGTTGTCATAACTGATGAAGTTATATTGACACATCATTGTAACCTAGTCTGTAGTTTACACTGGAATTCACTCCTGTTGTATATATTCTACAAGTTTTAACAAGTGTGCTGACATGTATCCAGTATGATAATACGCAGAGCATTTTCACTGCCCTGGAAATATTCTGTGCTGTGTGTGCTCATCCCTCTCTCCTTCCCTTCTAGCAACGGACCGTCACTCATCCTTCCACTGTCTCCATACTTTTGCCTCTCCAGAATGTACTCTGGTTGAAATACAGGTTTCTTTCACTTAGCAATATATATTTACAGATTTGTCATGTATTTCATGGCATGGCAGCTGATTTCTTTTTTGCACTGAATACTATTCCATCATCCAAATAGAGCACAGTTTACCCATTCACTTACCAAAGCACAGTATGGTTGCCTCAATGTTTGCACAGCTATCTGTGCACCATCCATGCACTAGCATTTGTGTGAATACCAAGAAACAGAAGCTTTAGATCATAGGTTAAAGTATGTGTAGTTTTATAAAATTCTACAGAACTGCCTTCCGAATGGCTGCACCATTTTGTAATCCCAGCAACAGTGAACGAGAGCTCTTGTTGCTCTACATCTCTGTTAGTACTCGGTGTGGTCACTCTTCCATGTTTTGTCCATTCTACTAAGTATATAGTGATACTTCATTGTTTTCTGAATGTGGTGTTCCTTATGACATACAATGTTGGATAGCTTTCCATATGCTTATTTGCCATCTGTGTATCATCTTTATTGAGGTGTATAAGTCTTTCATCCTGTTTTTATTGTTGCATTAAAAGTTCTTTGTGTGAAATAACAATCCTTTACTAGACCATTTTTTCTTTTCTTTTTCTTGATTTGTACTAAGGATTGACTCAAGGCTCTCTCACTAAGCTACATCCTCAGTCCTCTATATTGTTTTTAAAATTTTCAAACACTGTTTCACTAAGTCACTAAATTGCCCATGCTGGGCTTGAACTTGCAGTTCTCTGGCCTCAGCCGACTAGAGATCTGATTCTACAGATGCACACCACCATGTCTGGCCTCAGATGTGGCATTAGTAAGTATCTTCTCCCAAGTCTATGGCTTGCATCGTCATTCTCTTGACTGTCCTTTGTACAGCAGATCTTTTAATTGTAGTAAAATCTAGTTTATCAGTTATTTCTTCATGAATCATGTCTGGGGTTGTATCTAAAAAGTCATCGTCATATTCAAAGTCATCGAGATAGT
Source organism: Dolichotis patagonum (assembly GCA_004027295.1). Taxonomy (NCBI): domain Eukaryota; kingdom Metazoa; phylum Chordata; class Mammalia; order Rodentia; family Caviidae; genus Dolichotis; species Dolichotis patagonum. The sequence goes on from PVJX010000129.1 coordinate 76,758, forward strand.
TTTCTGTGGCATATATTAGTAGTTTTATAGTTTTGCAGTTTACATTTAGTTCTATGATCCATTATGAGTTAATTTTTCTGAAGAAGGTAAGGTCTGCGTTTAGATTCTTTCCCTTCCCTTCCTCCTTTTCCTCCTCCTCTCCACCCCACCACTCCTGCTCCTGCTTCTACTCCTTTTTTTCCTCCTTTTTCTTCTTTTCTTCTTCTTCCTAATTCTCCATTATATGTGGCTGTCCAGTGACTCTGGTGTCATTTATTAAAAAGACTATCTTTTCTCCATTGCCTTTGCTCCTTTGTCAGATTGGTTGACTATGTATACGTGGATTATCTCTGGTCTTTCCCTTCTGCTTCATTGATCTACTTGGGTACTCTTGCTGATATTGCACTGTCTTGATTATTGTAGCTGTATAATAAATCCTGAGGTTTGACAGTATCAGTGCTTCCAGTTTGTTCTGTTTCCATGTTATATTGGCTGTTCTGGGTCTTCTGCCCCTTAAAAATTGATCATAAAATCAAGTTCTTGACAATCAGAAAATAACTTTGAATGGTTTTATACTATTTTGTTATGTTTGATATTATTGTATTTGAAACTATGCTCAACTATAGCAGAGAAAGAGATATTGTGATAGCTACTATTAATGTCCGATTGTCTTAATGTAAAGTACTATGTTGTCTATATTGTTCTGTTCTGATCTGCTATGTTCTGCCCTCTTTTGTTTTATTCTCTTTAAAAGAAAAAAAAAGAAAAGAACCCATGGAGATTTTGATTTAGATTGTGTCAAATTCATGGATGAAGTTGGGGAGAACAGGTATCTTGACAATATTGACATTTCCTTCCAATAAATATGGAACATCTTTCTCTTTATGTACTTTTTTAAATCAAAACTTTGTAATTTTTGTGAGTAGTTCCTATACATATTTTGTTAAGATTATTATCTATCAGTTTTTCTTTTTATGAAGTGTTAATATAAATAGTATCATGTTCTTAATTTTATTGATTGATTGATTGATCTTTTTGAGACAGGATCTTGCTACGCATTTCAGGCTACCTTGAACTCACTTTGTAGCCCAGGCATGCCTTGAACTTGCAGCAATCCCCAGACCTCAGCCTCCTGAGCCCTGGCATTACAGGTGTGCACCGCCATGCCCAGCTGTGTTCTTAATTTTAAATTCTACTTTTTCATTGCTAGTATATAGGAAAGTGATTGTTTTGTGTATATTAACCTTGCATCCGTCACCTTACAATAATTATTTTTGTATGTTCTTTGTTGATTCAGATTTTCTATAAGATAGTCATGTGATCTGTAAACAATGCCAGTTTTCTTTCTTTCCTCTCTGTTTACCTTTCATTTTCTCTTCTTGTCTTATTGTATTAGCTAGTACTTCTATTATTATACTGATAGGAAATGGTGAGAAGAGACATCGTGGAGCTATTCCTGATCTCAACAAGAAAATTTTTAGTTTCTTACCACTAAATATAATGTCAGCTGTAAGTATTTTTATAGATACAACTTTTCAAAGTTGGGAAATTTCCCTCTCTTTCTAATTTACTGAGAATGTTTATCATAAATATATATTGGATTTTGTCAAATGCTTTTTCTGTATCAATTGATATGCAATGTAATTTTCCTTCTTTATCTTGCTTATGTAATTAATTATATTAATTGATTTTCAAATAGTAATCCAACTTTGTATACCTGGAATATATCCTACATATTTATGGTGTATAATTCTTTTTATACATTATTGATTTGAATTTATTAATAGTTGAAGTTTTTGTATCTGTGTTCATGAGAAATACCGGTTTATAGTTTCTTTTCTTGTAATGTCCTTGTTTTGGTACTAGAGTATTGTTGACCTCATAGAATTAGTTAAGAAGTAGTCTCTACTTCCAGAAAAGATTACACATAATTGGCATAATTTCTTCTCTTTTTTGGCAGTATTGGGAACTGAAACCAAAGCCCTTGCACAGAGCTAGATCCCCTTTTAATTAATGTTGTACAGAATCTTGCTAAGTCACTGAGCTGCTGAGACCGGGCATGAATTTGCAGTCCTCCTGCCTTAGTCATGCTGAGTGCAGGGATTACATGCATGTGCTACCATGCCCAGCATTCTTACATTTTTGGTAGAATTCACCAGTGAACCACCTGAACCTGATGGTCTCTGTTTTGGAAGATGTTAATTATTTTGATCTGACCTATTTAATACATATAGGCCTATCCTGAATACTTATTTTTTATTGTGTGTGTTTTGGCAGATTGTGTCTTTCATTGAATCTGTTTGTAACATAGGTTATCAAATTTGTGGACAAAGAGTTGTTTATAAAATCACTTTCCTATCTTTTTGACATATGTGAGATCTGTAGGGTTATCTCATCTATCATTTCTAATATTATTAATTTATTTGTTTTTCACTTTTTAGTTAAATTTGCTAGTATTTTATCATTTATTGATCTTTTCATTGACCTACTTTTCGGTTTCATTGATTTTATCTATGGACTTCCTACATTTAATTTAATTTTTAATCTATTTTTTATTATGTGTTTCCTCTTGCTTATTATGGGTTTAATTTGCTCTTCTTTATCTAGTTTCCAAAGGTAGGTATTTATTTTAGACATTTCTTCTTTTCTAATATATGCATCCAATACTATGTTTTCTGTAATTATTGTTTTTACTGTATCTTATGAATTTGATAAGTTATGCTTCCATTTTCACATGGTTCAAATATCCTTTAAATTTGTCTTGAGATTTCTTCTTTGACCATCTGTTATTTAGTTATTTATTATTTAGTTTAATTTCCAAGTGTTCTGGATTCCACCTATCAATTTGTTACTGACTTTGTTTAATCCTGTGGTAGAGTAAGTGTAGACATCATACGATTTCTCTTCTTTAGACTTTGTCAAGGTGTTTTTCATCGCTCCTTCTGTAGTCTTAGTGTTTTCTGTGAGTTTGAGAAGCATGTGTAATATGATGTTGTTGGTTCAGTAACCTACTGATGACAGTTTTATCCAATTGACTGATGGTGATGTTGAGTTAGACTATGTCTTTACTGTTTTCTGTCTGTTGAATCTATTTCTGATAGATGTATGATTGTAAGCTTCCAATTGTATTAATGGATTCATCTACTTAGCTTTACAGTTCTAACAACTTTTGCCTTAAATATTTACCATTATTTTGTAAACACATATATTTTAAGGATTATTGTCTTCTTAGATAGTTGACCTTTTTCTCATTATGCAATGCCCATCTCTATCTCTTGATCATTTTTCTTTCTTTGATGTTTGCTTTGGTTAAAATTAAATTAGCCACTCCTGCTTTCTTTTGATTAGTGTTAACATGGTATATATTTTTTGCATTCATTTGCTTCTAATCTTTCTGCTTTTGCATTTAAAGTGTGTTTCTTACATAAAATATATAGTGATTATTTGGATCCACTCTGACAATCTCTCCCTTGGAATTGATGCACTTAACAACTATTGATATTAAAAGTAATTATGAGTGTATTTTTGTTAGTAACTAGCGTATTTGCCATTGCTGTCTGTTGCCTTTGTTCTTTGTTCTTGTTTTTGTATTCCATTCTTTCTCTGATTTTAATTAAATATGTTATATGATTTCATTTTCTCTTTTCCTATCAGTTTTATTATGGTTTTTTTTCTTATTGCTGTTTTACTCACTGCCCTAGAGTTTGCAATATTTGAGGGGTGCTCAAAAATATGGTGAAAAAATTTGTTATAGTAAATGACACATTGCTATTAATCCCACTCATAATGCTTCACCTCACTTGGAACACACTTATCCACGTGTTCTTGGCAGTACGTCTTTTATTATAATAAAATTTTTAAAAAATTTTTTAAATTCATTGTATTTTTATCACTTTCTACATTTATAACAATCATTCCTTCTACATTTACCATTTGTAATTTTCTACATTTATAACTAGCAATGTCTTTTACTATAATAAATTCTTTAAAAATATTTTAAAATTCACTGTATTTTACTGCCTCTTCTGATATATAATTTGCAAATAACACTATAACACTTTGCTAATAGATAGATAGTACAAGCATCTTAGAGTAGCAAAATATTCCTAAATCATCACTGTCATTCACTTCACTTATATGTAAGCATACATTAATCAAGTACATTTTACTAAACTTGAATTAAACAGTATCCGATTAATTGATAACAAAAACCAGAAAATTGAAAAAAACAAGAAAAGTAAAAGTTTTTATTTTACCTTCATTTTTTTTCTTCTTTGATTCCTACTTTGTTAGACATGAGATTTGACCAATGCTACTTTTCTCTTTCTGAAGAACTTTTTTTAGCATTTTTTTCAGGGCAGCAAATTATCTTGATTTTAGTTTTCCTTATCCTTCACTTTTGAATTGCAATGTATCTGCCATATTGAATCTATCTCTGATGTTTGTTCTGTGTTTTTTAAACTCTGGGTGTGTGTGGGGGGGGTATGGGTGTTTAACTTCCAGCGTGTCTTGTAATTTTTCCTTGATAGTTAGCCATGGTGTTCTGGATAAAAATACCTGGCACTGATTTTCATGGAAGCTTCTGCTAGTGAGTTTCATTCCAGTAAGTAACAATTTTCTGTTTTTACCTGTCTGTCTCTCCAATTTTGATGACAGAGTTTTGTCCTATGATCTCATTTATCTGACAGATCTAAAAGAACTGCTGACTTTTTAAGTTTGTTCAGTCTTCTAGTTGTTAAGATGGTGTGCTTCCAAGCTATTTATATGTCACCTGGAAACCAGGTACTAGCTTTTTTAAAAAAGCTATTTACCAAAATTTTTCAACTCAAAGATTTATTGTATCATAGTTGTTGTAATTGACAGATGTATCTGATTGCTATTGCTATTATTTGTATTCCTCTTACTCATATTCTTTTTCTGTACTTCATTTGAATTAAGTGAATGTTCAGTAATTAAATGAGATTTTCTCTGTATCTAAGTTTGGATTTTTCTGTTTATTTATTTTTTTGCTAGATCTCTCTCCATGTATGTATTTTCTCTGTTTGGGATTGATTTGGATTCCTGAGTGGATTAATCTATTTCAAACCTTTTGCATAATTATTGCCATTGTCTTTTCAAATATTGCTCCCCCACTATTTTCTCTTTCTCCCTATCTCTAAATAACATAATTATAATTCTCCCCATCTCTAAACAACATAAGTATATTTTTCAACATGTTCTCTGTATTACTTATATTTATCTCTTTTTGTTCTTTTGTAGTTCTCTGCTTCTCTGCTCTCATTTTCTTGACTTATTTCCAGTGCACTAATTTTTTAAAATTTTTTTATTAATTTGAAGGTAGTAAAATACAACAGAATAGGATTGAATAAAGCCAATTGAGACAGTGTAGTGAAATTGGTACAGAACTTCACAGCAGGTTACTGGGATAACAGTAATAGGTACCATAGTATATCTCGTTATCTTCACAATAGTTGTTCTTTCAATCAGGTATAGCAAAATCAAAGGAAATACAGAATATTATAGAACTTATCAAAACAGAATATTGAATAGAGCAATAACATTAATCAGGACAAAGCAAAACAGTGATAAAAATATTTTCCTTTAAAGAGATGGTAGAAGGAAATCCCCCTTATTTGCTATATTACATATGGTCAGCCTCCCAAGAGATGCTCAGATCTCTGGCTCCCACTTGCTAACAGGGGGGCAGGGAGGGGGGTTGGAATGGAATGTTTGATTCTCAGCCTGTGGCCAGTAGACTCACAGCCACTTACCAGGGCAGCAGGCTGATTACTCAGTTTCCCAGCGCTCTAAGTTCCAACATGGCGCAGATCTCAGGAGACGCTGCTCATTCTTGCCCTGGGGTGGTCGTGGCTTGCCAGACCACAGCCGCTTACCAGGGCGGCGGGCTGGTTGCTTCGTTTCCCAGTGCCATAAGTTGCAGTGCACTAATTTTTTTTAACTGCAAATATGAGTTCTGTTCCATGTTCTTGTCTTTTATACCCACTGATTATTCCACAAATCATATGGTGTATAGTGTTGGTCATTTTAGCGAGCAAAACAGTTCACTGTCAATAATCTCATTTGCTATGAGATCACTTATCTTTATTTAGATATAAATATAAAAGTGGATTTTCATGTTCTATTTATTACATATAAAAGAACAAAAGCAATTTTAAAAGATGAGGGAGAATTTGATTAGGTCCACACATTTTGGGGATTATGCTTAAGGTTTAGGAAATATCTGACTGCGTAGCTCACATTATTATTTATGTGCAATGATGATCATTATTTATGTTCAGTGATGAGCTCTTAGAATCCTGTGTCTGCCTGTAACTTACATTTACTCCAGAGACCATGTTCCTATTTAGTGATTTCCCTAGATTTGACCATCTTGATAAAAATAAAAAGGAAAGAGAAATAATACATTGGCCCTGAAGCAAGACCAGAAGATTGCTATAGCTGCTGGTTTCAAACAGGAGCCTAAAGAGAATTCTTTTGTGGTCTGTTGGCCATTTCAGAAGTTTGGAAATAGGGTTAGGGATTTAGCTCAGCAGCACAAGTGTCTGGCTGGCAAGTATGAGGTCATGAGTTTGATCCCTAGTACCCCCCAAAAAAAACCAGAAGTTTGGAAATGTAATGGTCAATTCATCAGAAAGAAATAGCAGGTGAGTGTGGCAGACTTTCGGCAGCCCACAGGAAAGAGACCCTGGCGCCTCGGGACCTGCACCATGAGGTTGACTCGGGATGCCAGGAGAATAAGGAGCTCCTCCCCTCTCTGGGGGGCCGCTGTGAGTGTAGCAGACTTTTGGTGCCCCGCAAGAGAGACCCTGGCACCTCGGGACCTGTACCATGCGGTTGACTCGGGGTGCAGGGAGAACAAAGAGCTCCTCCCCTCTCTGGGGGGCAGCTGTGAGCCTGCTGGTGCATGGACTGAGAATCAAACATTTCATGTCATCCTGTCCCCCATCCTGTGACATCCCCCCCACTTAGCAAGTGGGAGCCAGTGAATTGGACATCTTGTGAAAAGATTGGCTATGTTATTTAGTATGAACTCCCCGTATGCAAAGATAAGGACAACCATTTGGAATAAAACAAGAGACAATATGACAGATAGTGAACATCTCTGGTTGTCTAGCTTTGAAATTTATGCTTTCTTATGTCCCATTCTGTTCTGTTTTGTTGTGTTTAATTTTACTCCCTTTAAAATAGAAAAATTTTTAAAAAGAGAAAAATAATACACAATTTCAATTTAGGTAAACAGTCTAATTAACAGAAAACAAAATGTTTTAAAATACTATTTATAGTCACTGAAAAATAGAGATAAATCTGACTTGTATGCTTAGAATGGAAAATGCTGATGACAGAAATTGGAGTTCTTTAAAAAATGAATAATGGTGGTAACTCTACAACCTATAACCTTATCCCTATATCCCTTATCACTCGGGAGGCTGAAGCAGGATTGCTGCAAGTTTGAGGGCCCGTTGGGAATATGCTGAGTAAATGCCATGTTAGAGTACATAGGAAACTCTATCCCAAGAAAAAAAAATAACAAAAACCAAAAAAGAAAGGAAGAAAAAGACAGGAAGGCAGGAAGCAAAGAGACATGCTGTTTATGGACTAGAACATCAATATAGCAAAGATATCAATTCTCCTCAAATTGAGCTAAACTTTTTTAAACAACTATACTTTTGTCACAAATTTTTATATTCCTTTCTTCAAACAAAATATTTTTAAAAGATTCTAATAAGCAGCAAATTGGGGGCACTTTATGTTTGTAAGTTTAGTCTTCACAACTTGAGAACAGGAACTCTGAATTGAATTGAAATATGTTCAAAGCCTCCTAGCTAAAGAAGAAAAAAAATCAACATTTGGGGCTAGGACATAAAGTATTATGAGTAATCATTCTGAAAGCAGGATTTTTTTCTCAAAGTATTTGTTATTACTGATTTGAGTAAACAAACTCAGAGCAGCCAGATAGGCTTACACAAGCGATGTTGAAAGTGAAAAGAGGGAAACACTTCTTGGGGCAATAAATAACAGCGAGGGTAACGAAGAAATCTGAAACACTCAAAATATACCATGAAGGAAGGTAATATAAATTTAAAACTCAAAAGATCCAAAGAGGTAGTCCTTGATAAAATTGCAAGGCATTTTAACTTGTTACCACTCAGCAATAGCTACTCTCTCTTACAGTTTCCATGAATCTCTGAAAATTTGCTGAGATGAAAAAGATCTACACAGAATCCAGGAATATTTGACAATCGGTATTTACCATATAAGCCTTAAGGGAAAATATCCTGTTTCAACAATGTAATTGCTGCTTGATTGTCTTGTCTTTTGTTACCAAGTAAACAAAACACAAACTGTTTGTTTTCAAATGTTCTTTAGTGTTCTAGTGGTATTTGCATTACCTCCAAAGAGATAATTAGATAAAGACAAAAGTGGAAAAATCTTCAGCTTTGGCAACAGACAGAACTGGGTTAGAGTTACTGCCTCAGCACTCACCAGAGTAACCACTCTACCTCCCTGAACTGTACCTTTCAAGTGAACATGCCCAACACTACTCTGAAGATTAGAAAAATCGTGTATGAAGGAGCTTACAGCATAGTGTCAACACGCTACTGGCACGGAGTCATTGATAAATATTCCTAGTGTTACCTTATTATTATTTAGTGAAATTTCAGTATAACATTAATCACTAATGGGCCAGGGATACAGCTCAGCAGCACAGTGCTTGCTGAGCAAGTGCTAGGTCATGAGTTCAATTTCCGACACACACAAAAAATCAGTCACTATCAAATATCACCGCATGTGATTTGAATCCTGGTGGGCCAATAAATCCAAAAGAGACTGATTATTAATATGATGCAAAGACAAGACCTTTGTTATAAAGCAATCTTATTTTACAAGGCTAACTTCTTAAATGGATCACAAAGATCCTATAATATTTATTCCAAAACAAAGTATAAAACTTGCTAGTAGAAAACAGTATAAAGATGACAGAAAAATGTACTACAGAATCTTTTTTCCTACAACACCAATTTTGCTTATCTGTACTACAATCATAAAGTAATTCGTAAATCTGCCTATATACTGCAAAAAGTTACAGTAAAAGTCATGTATTTTGTGCCTCAGAAATCCAGGTTTTTTTCAACTCTTAAAATTCCAAAATTCACCATAGTGCTTTGGTCACTTAAGTGTTTTATGAGTTTACTAAATATGCCCAATTTTTAATGGCTTAAATTACCTTTTATTTGTACAATTCTTTGAAGTAGAAAAAAAGGAATACATTTCTTGGGACAAGCAAGGTTGTCCCACCAAGTTCAATATTACACTGCTAGGCATTCATCTGTCAGTCATGCAGGGATCCCTGTTTCTTAACCGAACCCTAAGTTTTTCCCTCTGATGCTCTTGTTCATTTACTTTGTTATTGAGACTTCTCAGATTCCTGAGTGGTAAAAGAACCCAATGAACCCTGAGACCATTTGGCCTCAGTCAGTTGATTTGTCAGATTCCAATGACAATGGAAACATTTTATACTATAATTTTAAAATGAGAACAGCGGGGAAAAGTTTAGAAAGAACAAGTTCTCAGGGAAACTCGGGGAAATCAAATTAGCTGGGAAGATTTAATTTTCACAAAAATATTGCCTTCATCCTGCGTTCCCTCTGAGGTCTACTCTATAAATGAACTATGTCTGTAGAAGAAAGTGGAGTGGAATTTGGCTACAGAAAGTTTGTTATTCTTACAAGTTAAGGAAAGAAATCATGACTTCAGCTCTTTTTTAAAATCATAAATAGTGATGACCCAGACTCATAAAACTTTACAGTGGGAGAAATCTCAGAGATTATAAAATCCAGTCATTTGTTGAGGAGGAAACTGAAGCCCAAAGATGTTTCTGAATTTTCTGATGATGACGAAGATCCTGAGTACCAAACTGAAGCTGGAACCAGGATTCTCCTCCATAAACCAAGCTTGTTATCCCATCACAAAGCCATCATGTCTTCAAATATAATTCAATAGTGACCCCATCTTGCGTGTCCGGTGAGAACCTTGTTGGGGTACAGGACATGCCACCCCAAAATATGACAACAGAAGACTACAGTTTGCCACCCTAAAATATACTTCTCTGGCCTGCTTTGAGTTCATTATCCTAGGAAACTACAGGCACAAAAGTAGCTCTAAAAAGCTGCTCTGTTAATAAAAGAAGTTGACATCTATAAAAGAAATCTACATTAATAAGTTATCTGCATCAGGAAGATGGATACTAATGAAGACAACTTGTACTACCCAAGAGGCTTTTTTATCTGCAGATAAGACAATTTTCAAACAGCATGTACTTCCTGCCTTCACTCCTCAGCACCTCCAGAAGTTCCAAGTTAACTGTACACCCTTCCGTCATCTGGCCCGTCTTTGAGTCTCTTATTCTATGGGACACCTGTGTGCTCTGTAATGTCATTAAATAGGGTTCTTTCTTTTTTCTCTTATTCTATCTTGTCAATTAAATTCATAGCCCAGCCAAAGAACATGGAAAAGTGGAGGGAAAACGTATTTTTCTCTCCACTTTAACTTCAAATCTAACACAAAGGAACCTTATTGATTATACTGTATTCTCAGTGCCTCAGCCAGTTCCTGGCACCTTGCAGACTATCTGTCCACTTGAATAGTGCTGCCAACGGTGAATATTAGACCCACTCTCAGATTTACACCTGTCTGTTGTAAGCCTGCAGATCAAATTACTCAAAGTCATTCTGTGACCCATTGCCAAGACTGATTAAAACTGGTTACATACTCTTTAGAAATAGTCCCATCAAGAGGTAGAGCTAAGTTTCTTTGCCCAAACATTTGCACAGAGACTATAACTGTTTTGACCTATATAATACTACAGAAACAATGCAGTGACTATTTCCAGGCCCACGCATGAAAAACTGGAAACTTCTGTTGACTTTTGGAACTCTTTCTCCCTCAGCATCAGAGCTGTTGTGTAAGATCTTGCCAACCTGAGACTGTCATGCAGGAGAAGCTACAGGCAGTGCTTCAGTTGACAGACCCTGTTGTGCCTTACTCTCTAGGGTTCCCTGGAGCCCTCCACCAGATGACTACCACCAATCACCGAAATTAATGTCATAAGGGTCAGAAAATTGTCCAAATGACACTGCCTCGATTCCTGATTCACAAAGCCAGGAGATATAAGATGATTGTTTCCTTAAGGCAAGCTGTAAGTTTTAGAGTAAACTGTTTGTAATAATAACTAAAACAAACTCTAACCAAAAAAAAAACCCACTCTGTTTTTTTCAAGGGGGAGGACCTCAATTAAAAATACGGTTGACTGCAAATAAAGAAAACCCAATTTAGTGACTTAAACAGAAAACAGACATCCAGAGCTAGCCTGGAATTAGTACAGCTTGTTCAGGCTGCCATCAAGGACTCAAACTCCTCCTCTTTTCTTACTCTGTACCCACAGTGGATGACTCCTATGTCTAGTCATTGAAGCAATGTTTTAGACATGAAAAAGAGGCAGACGGGAAGCAATGAAGAGACAAAAGCTTAGGAGACTGGCAAGAAAACTTGCTTCTTTTGAAAAATTTTTCAGATTTCATTCTATGACTTTCCCTTACATGTCACTGTCAAAATTTTGATCTCATGGGCCACTTCTAGCTGCAAGGGAGCCTGTGAAGAAAAAGGCTATTGGTTCAGCACATAGTCATCCTCACAGTAATTGGGCTCTGCTAGGAAAGGAGAATATTATCATAGCATGTGGTGTCTGCAACAGGAATTCTTTCTTTCCTAGGACCTCAAACTGCACAGTGACTGCTTACTGCTATAGTTCTTGAATTCCTAAAGAAACATGGTTTATCACTTAAGTCTGATGGTCTTAGTAGATCAAAGTAATATATTTAAATTGAACTTTCATAGAAAGTTCACTTTTTGTGTTATTAAATTGTACATTTATATGGGGTGGCTTAGGGAAGCCTATAAAGATTTTTTTGGATAGGAGAACACTTCCCTTCCCCCACTAAACACCCACTGGAGTTAACACAGTCTTCTTGGGTGGTGAAGCAACAATAGTCGTCACTGCTGTAAGGAATGATTTGAAATTTGCTCTTCACAAATATAAAAGGCTTTAATAACTAGGTCAACCTATAATAATCATTTCTGTGTGTCTTTGCATGACAAACGAACAAAGATGCAAATCCACTTTCAATAGCACTCATACATACAAAATCTCATTATAAAAATGGAGGCTGTCATGTTTGGAACAAGAATTTAAAAAAAAAAACCTCATCTGAAATCCAAATACCTCATGAGCACTTGAACGTGTAAACACGGCCTAAATGTTAATGAAGCAATTCCACTCACTCAGCAGGATGAGCAACAAAAGAAACCCTTTTCAAGACACAGCTGTCAACAATTACACTTGGTGGGGTGGAGCTGGCTGATATTCAGCATCTTAAAGCTCATGGAAATGTGGAGCCTGTTTGACAGAAAACTATTCCAGACTCCAGCAGAGACAGAAAACCCCTGTTTACTTGGCAGGACAAGAATGGGATATTCTGGTCAGCTGGACATCTCCACCCAGCTCAGAAATAAGTGACAGTGTTTTTTAAAGATTCAGAATGATAAAAAAAAAAAAAAAAAAAAAAAGCAGGATGAAGGATACAGGATTTAACTCACCATTCTTGATCAGACTCAAATGGCATTTATAGGCCTGGTGGGGTCTTGATGATTTCACTGTCAGAATGATTTTTCTTTTTCTTTTTAACTTGAACTTTCTAATTACCTAATACTTGTATAAATGAAAGGTCATTTCACTTTATGATTTTTACTTCTATTTTGTAACTATTTAGAAGAAAGCCTATTCTAGCTAACGAGTGTTCTATTGAGAATGATTCCTCTTATCTCAGTGTGAATGCTCCTGGACTGTTAGGGTTTTACCATGGTCTTTTAACCACAGGGAGTTGGATACAGAGTTCTTCCTAACTGCGGTGGGATCATCAGTTCTCTTTTCTAGGAAATCAAGGATCAGAATTTAGAAAAGTGCCACGGCCTTCCCCTGTTTCCCTGAATGTTTCCTTGAATATGAGACATTTTTTGAATGTGTAACTATTTTTGAATATGTGGAAAGAGAAGCAAAGAGCCAAGCTGAAGAAAAATAAAATAGGGGGAACTCTGTGAGAGCAGACTAGGTACTACGCAGCCCCGGGAAGACACTCTCAGAGCGGCCGTGTGTTTCCAATCGCTAGTGACACCTGGTTCTTGCCTCTGTGCAGCCAGATCACACTTTCTGCCCTCAGCTTCCCGCAGCTCCCTTGTGTCTTGGCTCTTGCACTGGGAATTGCACAGCTACAGCAACAGCCCTTTTTTCACTTATATTTTGAGACAGGGGTTTTGCTAAATCCCCTAAGTTCCGCAGACTGCGCTCAAACTTGTGTCCTCAGGCTTCAGTCTGCTAGACTGCATCCTTCCCTTTTGACATGCACTAACTTGAGTGACTTGGCTATCACTTGCTTCTCTAATTTTCATTCTTCCTTCTTTCTGACTAAAACAGTTTTATGCAGAGCAGCCAGGAAGGGCACAGTTCTGAGATTTTCTTATGATGGGAAGTCATTGGGTGAGATTTCTAGGAAGTATCTTGGAGAAGACAGACTTAGGGCATTCCTTCTGTACTGCTGCACAGAAAGCAGATACAATTGTTGTAGTTCCAGCAACCACGGTGGTCACATGGCAAATGTGAGGATGGAAACCAATGCTAAGATTGGTGGAGGAGAGAAGTCAAAGGAGCCAGGTGCCCGGTAACAAGGTGAATCTTTCCTGTGAACCCAAGATTGTCCCCTCCTATGACCCATGTAGGTGTTAGTGCTTTGCAGCCAATCCCAAAGAGAGTTTCATGTATCTTTTTACAAAGTTGATGAAGTGTTCCCATAGATGGTGTGAGCCTGAATCATTTACAGTATGTTTGAAGGAACCTGCAAGAGAAGATAACATAGAAAACCACTTCTGTGTCATCTGCAGCTCTTCTCAGCACTGGTGGGTGCGTCTCAGGAAGTCCATGATAGGTAGGTCCTACTTATGCTCTCCTTGCCTAGACAGAGCTGAAAGAGAAAGCATTTCTTACCCTCTGGAAGGAAAGAGGGCAGCACCATGTGCCAGAGGTAGCGAGGCCCAGGTTGTTTCCTTGGGTTACCGCTAACATCTGGAGAAAGAAAAACTTTTCATCCTAGTTTCCAGGTGTGGTGGCACATGACTGTAATCCCAGTGTTCCGGAGGCTGAGTCAGGAGGATCATTGTGAGCTCAAAAATGGCCTGAGATAGTGAGACCATGTCTGAAAGAAAAAAAAAAAGAGGGAGAGAAGGAGAGAGGGAAACAGAAAACACCTTTTTATCCTAAAGTCACTGTTAGCGACATATTTATACAGGATTTACAGATTAGGTACTAGTTGTTCTCCAATGCCTCATTTCACATTTAAGAGAACTACTTTAAACCAGGCTTCAAATTCCCACCTGCCCACTAATTCCCATATGCCTTCCTATGTGAAGATCTTGTCAGGTTTGGTCAGGCCAGCACAGGGGCGTAACTCAGTTTTGTCTTGTCTGATATTGTGGGAAACAGCATTCGACAAGATAAAGACTAAAAGGGAATAAGCAACAATGTCATTTAATTAATTTAATTTATGTATATATTTCCATCAAAAGTATAATTTGGATACATCTGGGAAAATTACTGTGATATAATTTTAAGAAATTATTAATTTTCTTCAGTGCAATTATGCCATTTGGCTCTTATTCTTCTTAGATGTTTCTTAAAGCATTTAGAGGTAAAGTATCATGTCTACAAATTTCAAATCCATCAAAGTAAAATCTATATCTATACTTATATCTATACTCTATATCTATACTTATATCATGTATGGCATTCAAGTATAAGGGTGGCCTGTGTACATATATATAGACAGAGATAGAGGAGAGGATAAAAAACATAGACAGACAGAGATAGAGAAGGCAAATATGGCAAAGTGTTAATGAGAGTTAAAAGCTTAGGTAGAGCATGTATAGTTCATTGTCATACTACTTCTCCTCATTATAGTTCTTCTCCTTTTCTATATGTATGAAAATGTTGAGAAAAGAAGAATTTGAAATGTAGATATCATGAGTTAAATTTAGCATTACCCCTCAAAGGTTTGTTTTGCTTTGTTTTGTTTTGTCTCATTTTGTTCTTGTTTTGTCTTTTTGAGACAAGGTTTCAGTGTGCAGTTCAGGCTGGCCTTGAACTCACTTTGTATCCCAGGCTAGGTTTGAACTCACAGTGATCCTTCTGCTTCATCCTCCAGAGTTCTGGGATTACAGATGTGTACCAACACATCTGCCTCTCCTAAAGTTTCATGTATTAAAAGATTGGGCTTTTGGAAGCTGATTCAGTTATGGAGACACTAAAATCATCAGTGGATTAGTCCATTGATGAGTTCATAGCTGAATGTGCTGATAGGAAGTGGAGCCTGATTGCAGGAGATGGATCACTGAAGTATGCCTTTGGAGGCTCTGTCTCTCACTCTGGATCTCCTGAATTCCCTGCTTATTGGCTGCCACAGGTTGAGCAGCTTTCCTCTACCAGGCTCTTTCATCATGCCATTACATCCCATTTCTGAATGGCTTCAGCCATGGACTGAACCCTCGAGCCAAGTAAAACTCTCCTTCTTTAAATTGCAGGTGTTAGATATCTTATACCAAAGATGGGAAAGCTGGATAGTACAGAAGTATTTTTCAAATGGAGACAAGTAATTCTGTTGTTATTTTTAGAGTAAAAACATACTTACCCTACAAAAATACACATATAGACCAGTAAAATAGTATAGAAGATGTACAAAAAACTGCATTCACCTTTAGCCATCTGAGCTTTGCCAAAGGGGCTAAAACTATACTCTAGAAAAAAGGCAGTGTGTTTAACAAATAGTGCTGGAAAAACTAGCTGTGCTTATGCAAAAGAATGAAACTAGATCCATATCTCTCTCCTTGTACTGAAAACAAATCAAAATGGATCAAAGACCTAGATATAAAAACAGGAACACTAAAACTGCTAGAAGATAAAAACAGGGAAAACACTTAAAACACGGATGAATACCCAGAATAAAAAATAGTACCATATTAAATTAAAAAGCTTCTTCACAGCAAAAGAAATAACCAACAGATGGACCTCAGGCTGGCAGGATCATCAGCTGCCCCACGGACCTAAGGGGCTGGCGGGATTGTTGGTCACCCCCCCCAAAAAAAAGAGACCACAGCAGCCCACAGACAATCAGCAACCACCTCCACCACCTGCAGAACTTTGGTGGGCTCATGGGAGCCTCAGCAGCCCCTCACCCACACAGAGAACCTCAGCAGGCTTGCAACAGAGTGGTGAGTTTCCCCTTCAAATGGAGGACCTCAGTGGGCAAACAGGAGCAGCAGAAAATTCCTCCTCAGCTGTAAGACCTTGGCAAGCCTGGCAATAGTGTGGGTGAGTCCTTCTTCCATACAGAGAACACCAGGTTGGTTGAGGAGAATGCCAATAAGGCCTCCCTAAGCCTGGAGGAAATCTGGGATGATAATTGATGTACCCTGAAAAATTTTCTTTGAAAATTATGGAGAAATAAGATACTTCCATGGCAAAAAGCAACTGAAGAAATTCATGTCTACCAAATCAACCCTAGAAAGAGTACTGAAAGACATACTAGAGAGAGATTAAAAAATGACTACAATTTCCAGAACAACAACAGAAAGAACAGAAAGAAACACCAGAAACAAAGAAATTACCAGTCAGGGCGAGCAATTAAACAAGTAGCTATTCTGTTTGCAGACAATGTGAACTCAAGCCAAAAATGATCAAAAAAGATAAAGAAGGTCACTACATACTTATTAAGGGAATAATTCAAGAGGAAGAGCTAACAATCATAAATGTATATGCACTAAATACAGAAACACCCAATTATATAAGATAAATACTAATAGACATGAAAAAGCAAATACATATTAACACATAACAAGGGACCTTAATACCTCACTGTCACAAAGAGCTA
The DNA here is from genome assembly GCA_004027295.1 of Dolichotis patagonum. NCBI lineage: Eukaryota > Metazoa > Chordata > Mammalia > Rodentia > Caviidae > Dolichotis > Dolichotis patagonum. The sequence goes on from PVJX010000129.1 coordinate 93,788, forward strand.
GATCAACTAGACAAAAAGTTGGCAAAGAAATAACAGCTGAATCAAACCTGTGAACAAATGGACTTAGTAGATGTTTACAGAGTGTTCCGACATCAGAATACATGTTCTTCTCAGCTGTTCATGGGACATTTTCTAAAACAGACCATATATTAGACCATAGAATATTGTTAAAGTAAATGCAAAGAGACTGCAATTATCCCATGCATATTATCTGACCATAGTGCACTGAAATTGAAAATTAATGGCAAAAGAAACTTCAAAACCTATATAAACACATGGAAATTAAATAACCTTCTGAACAACCAATAGGTTACAGGTGAAATAAATTAAACAATACCTACAATTCCACAAAACTTCAGATACAGCATACTGAAACATTTGGAATGCAAAGAATGTGGTCCTAAGATGAAAATATATAGCAAAAAATTGTCACATCAGGAAAACAGAATGAGCACAAATAAACAACGTCAAGCTTCCAGAATAAGAAGAGCAAGTCAAGCCCAAAGTTCATAGAAGAGAGGAAATTATAAAGATCAAAGCAGAAATTAATGCAATTGAGAACAAGAAAACAATACAAAAAATTAATGAATTAAAAAGCTGGTTCTTTGAGAGAATAAACAAAATTGATAAACCTCTAGCCAACCTTATCAAGAAAATGAAAGGAAAAAACTCAAATTTATGCAATAAGGAATGAAAAATGTAAAACTGCTACAGATCCTATGGAAACTAAGAAGATTATGAATACCTACTTTGAAAATCTTTACTCACATAGGGTGGAAAACACAGAGGAAATGGACAGATTTTTAGAAATGTATGAATTATCAAAACTGATTCAAGAAGATATAACAATTTTGAATAACCTATTATCAGCTATTGAAATTGAAAATGTGATTTAAAACTTAGCAACAAAGAAAAGTTCAGGGCCTGATGGCTTCATGGCTGAATTCTACAAGAAATTTAGAGAAGATTTAATGCCAATACTCCTTAAACTCTTAAATGAAATTGAAAGAAAAGCAATTCTCCCTAACTCATTCCTAGAGGCAAGTTTCACTCTGATACCAAAACCAGAGAAAGACCCAACCAAAAAGTATAACTATAGGCCAGTATCCTTAATGAACATCAATGCAAAAATTCTCAGTAAAATACTGGCAAATAGCATGCAGAAAATCACCAAGAAGATTATACATCATGACCAAGTGGGATTTATCCCAGGAATGCAGGGACAGTTTAATATATGCAAATAAATAAATGTAATATACCACATCAACAGAGCCAAAAACAAAAATCACATGATCATCTCAACAGACACAGATAAAGTCCAACACTTGTTTGTGATTTAAAAAAAAAAACAAAACTTACAGAAACTTGGCATAGATGATATCTACCTCAATCTGATAAAAGCCATCTATGACAAACCAACAGCCAAAATTGTACTAAATGTACAAAAACTGAAAATTTTCACTCTAAAATCAAGAACAAGACAAGGATGTTCATTATCACCACTCTTTTTCAATATAGTTCTGGAAACACTAGCTAGAGCAATTAGACAAGAAAGAGAAATAAAAGGAATAAGAATAGGAAAGGAATAAGTTAAATTATCACTATTTGCAGGTAACATGATACTCTACATAGAAGATCCCAAAAACTCCATCAAAAGACTACTACAGTGAATAAGCAAATTCAGCAGTGTAGCTGGATACGAAGTCAACACTACAAACTCAGTAGCATTCCTGTACACAAACAATAAATGCATTGAGACAGAAATTATGGCAAAGACATCTTTCACAATAGCATCCAAAATAATTAAATAGGAATCAACCAAAAAAGGATATGAAAGAACTACACATTAAAAACTATAGTGCTCTAAAAAAGGAGATTGGATAGGATGTCAGAAAATGGAAAGATATCATTTGCTCTTGGTTAGGAAGAACTAACATTATGAAAATACCCATACTCCCAAAACTGTTATACAGATTTAATGCAATCCTGACCAAAACACCATTAACATACCTTAAAGATCTAGAGAAAACATTCCTAAAATTCACATAGAAACAGAAGAGACCTAGAATAGCAAAGGCAATCCTGGGCAACAAAGTCAAGGCAGAAATATCACAATCCCTGACCTGAAATTATACTACAAAGCTACAGCAATAAAATCAGCATGGTATTGGTTTTAGAAAAAAGGCCTGAGGATCTATGTAACAGATTAGAAGATGCAGACATAGCTACAAAGACACTTAGCCACCTTATCTTTGACAAAGGGGCTAAACATGTTCACTGGAAGAGGGATAGTCTCTTCAATAAATGGTGATGGAGAAATTGGCTCTCCACATGCTGAAGACTGAAACTAGATTCATGTTTATCACTATGCACCAAACTAAAGTCAAAATGAATCAAAGACCTAAATATTAAAATAGAAACACTAAATCTACTAGAAGATAAGGTAGGTAGAAGTCTTGGAGACATAGGGGTAGACAAAAAGTTCATGAACAAAACACAAACTGCACAGAAAGTACTTCAAAGAATCAACAACTGGGATCTCTTCTTATTAAAAATTTTTTCTACTTCAAAAGAAATAACCAACAGAGTGAAGAGAAAACTCACAGAATGGGAAAGAATTTTAGCCAGCTGTCCTTTAGACAAAAGACTTACGTCTAGAATACACATATAAAGAACTAAAAAACATCAGGCCCCCCAAATACAAAGACCCAATCCAAAATAGGGCATCTGAGATGACACACACTTCTCAGATGAAGAAATACAAATGGCAAATACATGAAAAATGTTTAACAGCGCTGGTCATTCAAGAAATGCAAATTAAAACAATATTGAAATTCCATCTCACTCCAGAAAGAATGGCTGCCATCGAGAAATCAACCAATAATAAATGTTGGTGGGGCTGTGGGGAAAAAGGAACTCTTCTCCACTGCTGGTGGAAATGTAGACTGGTAAAACTACAGTGGAAATCAATGTGGAGATTCCTTTAAAAACTAGGATTGGAAGTCCCACTCAATCCAGCTATTTCCCCTCTGTGTATTTTCCCAAAAAAATTGAAAACGTCATGCCACAGTGGAATATGTGCACCCATGTTCACAGCAGCACAATTTGTAATAGCTAAATCTTGGTAACAACCCAAATGCCCATCAACTGCAGGATGGATAAAAAAGATGTGATATTTTTATACAATGGAATATTACTCAGCTATAAAATGGGTAATCTTGAGGCTTTTATGGGTAAATGGAGGCAACTTGAGACCATACTCATAAGTGAAATAAACCAAACTCATTTATAAATATCATATTATCTCCCTAGTATAAAAAATAAAAATACTAGGCTAAAAGAGCAATAAAATACAAAATGTACAATAGATATTGTAATAATGAAAGGGAAAGAAAGTCGAGGAAAGAACAAGTGGGATAGGGAAAAGGAGAAAAGGAAGAAAGAAAAAGATTATATGTATGTTGGTAAACATATATAAATGTATGTATGTAAGCAAGATAGATTACTACCAATCTCTGTTAATTCATCAAGAAGAACAGTTTGTGCTATCAATATTTGATTATTTTTGTGCCTAGATCTTGTAACCTGAACAACTACTTTTAAGATAACAATATACAATGTATTACTTAATGTTAATTTCCTACTGTTTTTTAAAAATTCTGCATCATTCATATCCTTTTTTCTATTTTTCTCTCTAAAATAACCGACAGAGTAAAAAGACAACCAACATAACGAGAAAAAATTTTTTTCAGATAGAAAACTAATATCTAAAATATACAAGGTAAAGAACACAAAAATTTAGACTTTAAAAAAGAAATGACCTGAGAAAAATGGACAAATGAAATGAATAGACAGTTGTCAAAAGAAAAAGTCCAGTCTTCCAATGTCTGTGAAAAAGTGTTCAGTATCTTTAACATTATGGAAATAAAAATCAAAATGACTTTGAGATTTCATCTTATTCCACTAAGAATAAAAAATGCAAGCTGTTATCAAGAACACACATATGCACATACATACACAAAACAAATACTGGCAAGAATATGGGGAAAAAGGAACCTTTCTACATTGTTGGTGGAAATGTAAACCAGTACAATCACTGTGGAATCAGTATGAAGATGACTCAAAATACTAAAACTAGAACTTCCAATTGGCCCCACTACAGTTCTCATCTTTTCTGAGACATCATACTATACTGATACATGCATACTGGACTGGTGTTTATAGCAGTGCAATTCACAAAATCTAGATTATAGAAACAGCCTAGATGCCATTACTAGATGATTAATAAAGAAAATGTGGTGTCTATACACCATAGGGTATTACTCATTAAAGGATGAATTTGAATCATTTGTGGGGAAACGGATGAATCTTGAAATCATAATGTTAAATGAAATAAATCCAACATTGAAGGTTAACTACCACATGGTTTCTCTTATATGAGACATCCAAAATATAAATAAAGAATAAAATAAAAGAGAGATGATAGAAAACAGGAGAGTAGACGTTTTGAAGATGGAGAAAGAATTCGGGGAAAGGGGAAGAGGAGAGGATAGGGAGAGGGAAAAGGGACTGAAAATAATCAAGATATATTATATGTATGTACCAATTCCCCAAAATAAATGTAAATATTGTATACTACAAAAATATACCATTATAAAAAAGGAGAAACAACAAGGAGAATACATAGATAAATTGACTTATTGATGAAAACAATATTTGCCTTTTCTCCAAATGAGACCAAGTAACTTTGTTACTTATTTCTCTAGATTTTTCTCATTAGCAGAGGCATTTGGAGTTAGTTGCGGAGAAACTGCCCATCATAATTTTAAATTTAATTAGATTTTTTAAAACCATTCTTTTCAGGACTGGTGAGTAGTCACACAAACTGGGCCCCTCACAAGGGCTGCCACTCCCAAAGGCAGTGTTGTGATGACCCTGGAGCTGTGCATGAGATGACCAGTTTATCCCACAGTTCCCTACATGCTCCCAGTTCTAACACTGAACTTACTCCTCTGTGGTCTTCACCTTGGGCTTAACGCTAGAGAACCCAGCTGTGTATAACCATGCTCGGCAATGTTTCATCAACCCCAATTAACATGCTATCTGTTGTATTAGTACTGTTCTGTTCTATAACTAACCTACTCTTCCCTAGTCTTCTAGCCCTCTCCAAACCTGGTAATAGTGTAGAACCATTAGTTTTCCAAGGAGTAAATGGAAACCCAGAGAAGATAAACAATTTGCCTAACGTCCCAGAGCTTATTAAAGAATGGAGAGGATTTGAGTCTAGATTCATCTGAGTCCCCACCAGCTCATCACATCCATGAGCAAGGAGTTCAAATTTGCTCTAACCCTCCCAGGACAGTCCATATTTTTACAGGAATTTATAGACAGTAACCCCTGTGTTACCCTGCTGTGGAATGGAAATGGTCTGAGAATATTTCTCAGGGTTCACATGCTGAAATCTTGGTCCTCAGTTTGGATATGGTGGGAACTGGCAGAACCTTTAAGAAGTGGGGCCTAGCGCAAGGTAAGGAGGTCACTGAGGCATCATCATTGGAAGGAATTGATGCTGGTCTGCAACACAGAGTTAGTTCTTGCGAGTATGGGTTGTTAGATAGTGAAGCTACTCCATGTGTTTGGCCCTGCCTGCATGTAGTATTTCTCTTCCTGCTTCTCTACCATACTGTGATGCAACCACAGGCTGGCATCACGCTGTTTGGACCCTCAGCCACCAGAATTAGGGGCCAAATAACCCTCCTTTCTTTATAAGTGCCCATCCTAGTGTATTTTGTTATAGGAGCACAGAATGGACTGACACAGACCACAAAAAGAGAATGTAGGACTTGTAAGAAGTGTGGCATTTCCAATAGCACAGTGCCATCCACACTCTCGGACTCTACCAGATGGATGAGCAGCTGCCCACCAGCACGGGTAGTATGCGAAAGTGAGAATCACACCTTGCAGTAAGATAGAATTGGGTTTGAAACCCAACCCTTGGGCAAGACATTGAGACATCTTTATACTATATTTTCCCCATTTATAAAATGAAGATAATCATAGCCTCTAGAAAAAAACTCATGAATTTAAATGAGATAGAGAGTCACATGGAGAATGTAGAGCAGTCCTCGGATTGTGGTAATGATATCTTTGGGAAACTGGCCTTCCAAAGATGTCTACAGTGAAGAGTGATTAGCTGTGTGTTCCATCTTCATTGTAAGATAAACTGACACATTTAATATGGATGTGCTTTATTGGAGCCAAGTCCCACATAACTCAAACTGGGAGTATAGTTGTACTTTAAATATTAAACTATGAAAAAAAAGCAGACCTTTAAAATCCATTCTTTGAATCTTTTGCAGGAATGTAAGGGTGACCAAATATAATGCAGAATAATTTAGTGTTTCCTTAAATCTCCTTACCCATTTCTGTTGTTTGGTTCTGCAGTTCTGAGGATTAAACAGAATTTCATGCATGCTAGACAAGTACTCTACCATTGAACTTTGTTCCCAAGCCTTCTCCTGACTGTTTTAATGAATCTCAGAGTCTCCCCAGCCTCTCAGCTGCTCACCCTAAAACTGTCCTCCTCACCCCCAACCCAAGGGCTCTAGACTTGTTCTCCTTACGACTCCTCCTCCCTCCTCACCTTCCTTCCTCTACCCACGTCCTCCTTTCCATTCCTCTTGTTTTTTTGTTTTTGTTTTTGTTTTTGTTTTCAGCTCCATCCTACATTATCCATCCTTTGATTTTATAGCACAAAAATCTCAAAATTACATACATTTTTGAGAAACGTACTGAAGCATGTTGGGAGTGAAATAACACATTGAAATTTTGTTTTAAAAATTGTAAATTAAATGCATGAAGCAAAATCTTAAATATGGATGATGGAAACATGATTGTTTTCTGTTTTTAATTACTGTCCCTCCTTTTCAGGAAGTTAGGAAATTTCCACAATAAAAAATATTAAATCTTGGAATCAGTATGCACTTTGTATATTGTACGTGTTCAGTAAATGCTTTAATGTAATCACTGCCTTCTCAGGAAATACTTTAGTAGCTTGGTTGTTATCTTCTTAATATTTTACTTCAAAAGCTGAACATAACACTTTACATCAGTGATTCCATGCCAAGGTGGAGAGACGATTTTGCCTTCCATAGGACACTGACAATGACCGGTAACATTTTTGATGGTTATGACTGGGCCATGGGGAATAAAGTCTTCTGGTAGGTAGAGGCCATGAGTGCTCGGTATCATAGGAGACAAAGGATGCACCCTCCAATAAAGAATTCTCTGGTGGCCCTGAAGCAAGGCCAGCAGATTGCTGTAGCTGCTAGTTTCAAATAGGAGCCTAAAGAGAATTCTATCTGTGGTCTGTTGGCCATTTCAGAACTTTAGAAATGGAATGGTCAATTCATCAGAAAGAAATAGCAGGTGAGCATGGCGGACTTTAGGGGGCCTGCAGGGGAGAGACCCGGGCACCTTGGGACCTGCACCATGAGGTTGACTTGGGGTGCTGGGAGAACAAGGAACTCCTCCCCTCTCTAGAGGGCGGCTGAGAGTGTGGCAGACTTTCGGTGGCCCAAGGAAAGAGACCCTGGCGACTCGGGACCTGCACCATGTGGTTGACTCGGGGTGCCAGGAAAACAAGGAACTCCTCCCCTCTCTGGGGGGCAGCTGTGATCCTGCTGGCGTGTGGGCTGAGAATCAGACATCTCATGTCGTCCTGTCCCCTGTCCCGTGTCCCCCCTTTCCCTCCCCCTGCTTAGCAAGTGGGAGCCAGTGAACTACACATCTTGTGAAAAGATTGGCTATGTTATTTAGTATGAGCACCCCATATGCAAAGATAAGGAAGAAAACAAGAGACAATATGACAGATAGTGAAGATCTCTGGTTGTCTAGCTTTGAAATTTATGCTTTCTTATGTCCCGTTCTGTTCTGTTTTGTTGTGCTTAATCTTACTCCCTTTTAAAATTAAAAAAAAAAAGAATTCTCTGGTAAGTGTTCATAGTGCTGAGACTGACAAACTCTACTTTGTATCACTTAATCAGCGTCTAGAGGCCATGAAAATCAATGTGTTTGAAACATCAACACAATTTCTAAAATGTAAAGTATTTTACTACTCCTTTTCATGACTCAGTCACACTTTTGCTTCATATTAAATAATGCTAAAAAACTTTGTTCCACGAGGAAACACCCTGTGCTTTCCTGCACCATCTTATACACATGACTTTGAGTCTCAGAACCCAAATGAAAATTTCCTTTGCTTAGTTAAATTCCATTCCACACTGTTACTTTTATTCAATGTGAATTATTCCCACATGAGATATAAATTGTCCTTTAGTGCTTTGAACAAAGCATAAATAGTCAAGCAATTTTATGATAACTTTGTTAAGATGTGGAGAGAAAATTACTGACCTGAAAAGGGCCCTCAAAAATGACACTCAATGGCCAGACACAAGCATGAATCACTCTGTCTCATGTACTATGGATCTTCTACCAGAATTGATTTAGGAAAATTATTGCCCAAGTCATGGCACCACCTCACCAGCAAGTGTCTGCTTTGATGCTATGAACGGGATGCATAGGTTGAAGCCTTTAATTGCTTACATGATGGTGTTTGGAGTTGGTGCTTTGGGAGATACGTAGGTCATAAATACAGAGCCCTCACGATGAAATCAGTGCCCTTATGAGAAGAGACTCCCTCCCTCTCTCTCCTCCTTTTCTTTTTCCTCCTCCTCCTCTATTCCTTGTCCTCCTCTTCTTTCTTCATTTCCCCCTAAAGACCTGATAAAGATGCAGGGAGAAGATGATTATCTACAAATCATGAAGGATGCCTTTACCAAGAAACAAGTCTGCCAGTACCTTGACCTTGTATTTCCCAGGCTCCAGAGCTGTGAGAAGTACATATCTGCTGTTTAAATCATCCTGTCTACAGCATTTTTTTAATAGCAGCTGATGTGAACAAGGCAGTATCTTTTGGCACTCTGGAAACATTTCTCTACATCTATGTCATTTGTAAATCTGATAATTCTACCAAAAGAGATAACCTGAAATTTATTCACAGTGCATTTCTTACTTGTTTAAATTCAGGAAAGGTTGTCTCCATGGCTGCCTTATCTATCTGCAGTATCTCATTTAATTCAGGATCCTGTTATAAGACACACCATTATTTTATGCGGCGTGAAAGAAAATAAGATGCTTCGCACAGTCACAATATTTAAAAACTTACAAAGATACATTCAAACTTTAAAGATGTTGAAATTTTAAGGAAAGTGTATTTTGGAATTGAGGAACATGGTGGCCCTTAATACAAAGTGTGGCTCTGGGAGGGAAATAGAACAAGTATTTTTCAGGCACCATATTGGTCCTACAGGTGAAACTCGCCTTACTCTGTATTTCTTTCACAAGGTCCACATTTAAAGAGCTCTTCCTTCTATCACCGATGCTAATGAGAGCAGAAGGGTCACTTTGACATCCCCATGGAGACTGTTGCTCAGAGTGAAAGCACTGAACAGCAATAAAGTGCTGTCTTCTTACTGTCTGGGCAAATACCGTGCAATTTGTCTCTGTCTGACCCGTGAATTTAATGGCACAGAATCCTCCCGTTCTAGACTTGAAGCAGAAATTTTCCCTTTAAGTAGGCTGCAAAGAGCAGGCCTGGCTATGAGGGCCAAGAGGGGACACACGATACCCAGGAGCTAGCCCAAGACCCGGGTGAACTGCATCCATCCCAGAGCACATTCACACCAGGGACCAGATTCTGAGCATTACTGTCCTTCAGGTTCTCTTAGACAGAAACTCACTAAAGTCCAGAATCCAGAGGAACTGAAGATGTGATGCTTCTGTCCTGGGTGGACCATCCTGGGAATGTATTTCTCTTGATGCTACTGGAGAAGTAGTCAGGCTTCCTGCTGTTTTCCTCTAACGCTCAGTCAAAAAGCGATGCACACTTCCAAGGCTCACTGCTCTGCGGGCTTTCGGTTTGCTGCTGAGCTGATCTATTATCAGACTCTGCTCAACCCTGATAGGAAATCAGGACTTCCAGAAAGAAAGCTCTCCAGAGGTGGTGGCATCGCTGGCAGTAGCAATGTGGGGAGCTGGTTAAACTTCAAGCATTTCTCCTTCCAGAGTCTCTGGCAAAGGAATCCAGCTGGTCCTGTCTTGAGGGGCCAGGCTGGACTCAACAACTTCCTTCATGCTCCATCAAGTGAAGTGGGCACGGTCTTCCCCCTGCAGAAAGTGGGACTGTCACACATCATAGGCTCTGGTTTGGATGAGCCTTTCCCTTGTGGCTGGGAAGCGTGCACTTCATCACTTCCCCTTTGGGGGCAGCAAAAGAGAGGAGCGGCATTCGCAGCTTGGGAACTGTCAGAGTGGCTTTACGTTAACCCTGGAAGCTGCAGCAATCCGTGCTCAGGTGGCTTCTTTTTGCTTCTAGAACTCCACTGTGCCCCAGGGAATCTCACAGTTGAGCCTCCATCTACATCTCTGCTGAGACACTGCCCGGACTGCAAAGTAAGGGGCACCGTTTTGCCTGAGTCTGCAATGGTCGCCTAGGGTTCTCATACTTACAAATTAAATACCTTCATTCTGCCAAACGCTAAAAAAAAAAAAAGCCTATTCTGGAAGTATTATGTTTCACAGTGTACCTTTTCTTAGTGTAGCAACACCAAAAGACAAAGAGCACGTGGCAAGAGGGGGATATTAATAGTACTCCACTGTCAGACTGCAGCTGGCAGCAGCACCATCCTCTGGGGTCATTCTGGAAATTTGGGGGTGCAAGAGATTTGGACAGGAAGGGAACTCGTGGCTTCCATGGATGGGTTCATATCCCAAATAGGAATTTTTCTTTCTCCATCTTAACTGACTTGCAAATGTCACACAGGATAACTGTGTAAATGAGAGACCTGTTCCTAGTTGTATCCACATAAAACTCAACAAGAGAAAAGATTTTGTAAGGTTTTGACATACTGTAATTTTTATGGGACTGTAACTACATGTAAGTGGACAGGAGGTTGTACTTTGCTCCGTACAGAATTTTACCAAACATTGTTCGCTATTTTGGTAAAATCACGTGCAGTAGTTCAGACCCCGTCAGTCTGCATTTGCCCCTGTGATGTTCAGAGTGGCTCTGTTTACAGGTGCCAACATCTGACTCCTTCATACATCGTCCAGTCTGATTGTGCCTGGGTATTTACTTATTGAAATATGTACGAGCATATTTCTTCTCTTAGAAACGATTTTCTCTTACTTGTGCTTACAAGGTAGTCAGTATACCACACTGATATGTTAAACTATGTGTCTAAGTGGATTATGTTATCGCTGAATTTTATTTCGAGATGGCAGAGAGACTATTGATTTTCCGTTGCTTCAGGAGGAATCACCACAAACTCAACCGTTTAAAACCACACAGATTCATTATCCTCGCTTCCCGTGGGCAGGAGGCCAGCACAGCACCAACGGGGTCCTCACTCAGGATGTCTCAAGGCTCACACGAAGGCTTAACAGGGCCGTGTCCGCCCCAGGGGGGTCAGCTGGGAAAAGAACTGTTTCCAGCCTCATTCAGGCTATTGGCAAGACCCGGTTCTTTGCAGGTGTAGGCAGGACTGAGGCCCCTATTTCCTGGCAGTCTGTTTACCAGAGTTGCCCTCAGTATCTAGAGCAACATTCTGGTCCTCACCAGATGGTTCCTTCCACAGACCTTCTCATGATGTGGCAGTTTGTTTGGTCCCAGTTAGGTCAGGTCCACTCGTGATAACCTCCTTCTTTAACTCACAGTCCACTGCTTAGTAACCTACCCACAGAACGACAGCCTCATCACAGTCCCTGAACTATCTCACACTCAGAGGGAAGGGATTGATTATACAAAGCAAGTACATGCAGTGGGATGGGAAACTTAGTGGCTGTCTTAGAATTCCTCCTGTCATAAGCTTAAAACAATAATGACTATAAAAGGGGGCTTTGGGTCTCACAGAACTGAGGAACACAGGGGGCCATGAAGGAGAGTTTTGAGTATACTTTTAACTTATTTAAGCCTCAAAATCATATTATTATCTTTTACTGACATTTCCCAAAGCCAGCAAATTTTTAAAATGCTTAGGGCATCAGCTCAGCAAAAGCACCCAAAAGGGAAGAGAAAGAAAATTTGGACTTCAATATATTTATCCAAAATTTGAAAAATCTGAAGATTTGGGAGAATAAAGCTATCACAATATTAGTGTGAATGAAAGTTTTATGCTTCAGTATGTTGAGTGCTTCTCATTTTTAATTTTGAAAGGAATCTCCTCATTGCTTATAATTTCTAAATTATCCACCTTTACCCCGACCCTCCCATTTTATGGTGAATATTTATTGAGCATTTATTATGTGTATAAAACAGGATGCTATTTTATAATTGGCACATAACACAATTTAACCAATTCTAGCAAAAATCCCAATGAGTCAAGTAGTGTTGCCTACATTTTACTGATGAAGAAAATAGAGCAAAGGACCCAAGAACTCACCAGTGGCCACACAGACAGTTAAAGTAGGAGTTGGACCCATATGGCAGTGCAGAGCCTGCCCTCTTACCCATTTCAGTTTGTTACCTCCTGGGCAAGAAAACTGGGGCCCCAGAAAGGTGTTATGACTTGCAGGAAGTCACCGTCTTAGTACATGACCCACATGGCTCTACCTCTTTCTCCTCCACAGGTTGTGCCTGCCTGTTTGCTATTTTCTTGTTCTCTTTCTTCTTTGTATTTTTAAATACTCATTGCAGTTAAATAAATAAATAAATAAATATATAAAATATGTATACTAAGTTTTGTCATGTTAACCGTTCAAGCCTATATTAAGTACTATTAGTTGCATTCATAATATATCCCCATCACCACTACCCATTTTCAAAAATGTTTTATTAACCCTGAGCAGCAATTCTGTCATCATTAAATAATAACTTGTGCCCACCAATTCCTAACTTCTCCAAATCCTGATAATCTCTAATCTTTCTACTCTGAATTTCCTTATTCTGCACATTTTTAAAAATGGTATCATACTATTATAGGCTGCTAAGTTAGATAGAATATAATACACAGTTGGAGAAGGATTGGCCCCTCAAGGAAGTCAACACAAAAAAACAGGCATCTGAATTTCTGCTAGGGGCAAATCTAAAGAAAGCCAGGCCCCTGGATGGAGATGCAATAGTCAGGCCTGCAAGATAAGCAGCAATTTGAGATTGTCCTGTAATTTGCATTACCTGGTCCAGTGGGCCTGGATTGGCATCAGACTCATAGGTAGATGACCAGAATGCCTGGACCCATACTCCCTTCCCTTTCCAAGTACCCTTGCTGTGTGACTTGTTTCCCTATTGGGTCAGTGTTAGCTAAGTGGCTATACTGGTTTCTGCCCAAGTATTAATTGCTGAATATTATGGTGGTGGTCTAACAAGGCAGATGGCCAAAAAACAACAGCTTATCTCCCCCGTGACCACCTTCTTTTCTATCTCTCCTCAGCCCTGAATACAACTTCTTCTTTCCCTCCCCTCCACCACTCCAAGTGTGAAGAAAACTCCAATCAGCTTCTAATGCATCACTGACATCCACCCCTGAATCTCTGTCTCTAGCCAAAGTCCATACAAACCCCAGCTCCCTTTGTCTCAGGTGAGAGGAACCTGTGAGTTGTACACTTCTCCTCTCATCCTCAATAAAGGCCTTTTTTTCTTTTTGCCTCTCTATTGTGCTGGAAAACCTAACAATCCTAAGTGCTGATTGTAGTCTGGCCCATATTGCACCCATGCTGTAATTTTGCTGTATAAATTGCTTTGACAAAGGGCCTCCGTGGCCACCCCACTTAGAACCCCTCCCAGAAGTCCAGGAATTATTCTTCTCTCCTTTCCAGTAAAACTCTCCTAACTTCCTCCTTGGTTTAAGACTTCATTCCTCCAAGTTGTGAGACCACAAACTCATCACTTTTGACAACAGATCAGGAGTTATGTTTTTCCTATATCAATACAATATTTGCCATTCTGTGACTGAGTTATTTCATGCAGAATGATGTTTAGAAGTTCATCTGTGCTGACGCTGGATGTAGTGGTGCACGCCTGTAATCCCAGCATTCAGGAGGCTGAAGCAGGAGGAATGTTGTGAGTTCAAGTTCAGCCTGGGCTACAAAGTGAGTTCAAGGCCAGCCTGAACTGCAATAGTGAAACCTTGTCTTAAAAAGACAAAAAAAAAGTTCTTCTATGCTGTAGCATGCATAAAACTTTCATGTTCTGGCTGAATAATGTTCCAGTGTATATATGCCATATTTTGTCTATCCACCCATCTGTTGATGGACATTTGGGTCATTACCACATATTTTCTATTGTCAGTAATGCTGCAATGACACTGTTTGAGTCTCTGTTTTCAACTTTTGGAAACAGATACCTAAGAGCGGGATTGCTGTGTCGTAGAGTAATGCCATGGTTAGCTGTTTGAGAAGCTGTCAAACTGTTTTCTACATTTTATCTTCTCACCAGCAATGTGCTAAGGGTCTGAGGTTTTCACATCCTCACTGATACTTGTTTTCTTTCTTTCTTTCTTTCTTTCTTTCTTTCTTTCTTTCTTTCTTTCTTCTTTCTTTCTTTTTTCTTTCTTTCTTTCTTTCTTTCTCTTTCTTTCTTTCTTTCTTTTTTTCTGTTCTCCTTTCTTTCCTTCCTCACTTTCTTCTTTCCTTCCTCTCTTTCTGTTTTTACAATTATATCTATACCTGTTGGTGGGGAATGTTATCTCATTGTAGTTTATATATGCATTTTCTTAAAGACTACTGATCTCAAGCATCTTTTCAGATGTTTATTGGTCATTTGACTATCTTTGAAATGTTTATTCAAGTCCTTCATTCATTTCTTTTTGACTGGGTTGTTTGGCTTTTGTTTTTGAATGTAGGAATTTTTTACATATTCTAGTAATTTCTTGATTGACAACTTCTATTCCTGTGTCAGTCTTAAAGATCCAGGTGGAAACAAACATGCCTTTCATAAAAGCCATGACCCTAAACGTGGACAGGGTACAAGATGAAGGACAGGGTGCCCTAAAGTCAGTAACCCTCTCCCATTAAATAGCGATCTCTGCGTTCTACTTCTTGATGCCTGCTGAGTGTATAACCACAGACACTGTTAACTGCCTACCACATTCCGTGGCCCTCTCCCACTTCACACAGCTGCAGCAGAATGGCAGGGGTTTGAGGGAGGTGGGGTCTGTGGATGGGAGAAAGACCAGACAATCTGCAGTGGTGCGGTAGGGGCTTCCTGTCAGGTAGGAGCTCCAAGGATGAGGAGGTACAACATGCAGAGAGGAGACAGGCTCATGGGGGAAATGGCAGTGAAGGTAGGGTGAGGAGTAGGAGGGATGAGGGATGAAAGATGAAAGGCGTGAGGATGAGGTGGAGAAAATCAGGGAAGGAAGATGGCATCAGCCAGCTGTAACCAAAGCAGGAGAGAAAGCGCCCCAGCCTCAGCCCGCCTTCCACCAAGAGCACTGCAGACCTCTGTGCGTTAGTGAGCAACATTTCTCCTCCCACCCTGGCCACCTAGTGTCTTAGACACCTCAGCCTGTGTCCCAGCTGTGGTTTGCAGCGAGCATCCCAAGTTCTTTTATTGCTTCTTCATCAGGCCACAGATGGGCACTAAGATGAGGACACAACACTTCTCTGTGCCCCAGGAAGTTAGCCCAGACTAACTCGCAGCAGTTAGTGATATGCCTGAGTCAGCAATGGCAGAGGTAGGGAGAGTCCAGCCATTTCCAAGAAACACCTGCCTGTGAGAGGGAAGCAGAGGTGGCAGAGGCAGGCAGGCTGCCTTGTGAACTCTGCCAAGATCTGGGTCTGGAGGGGGATGTGGGGGGCCTTGCTTTCAGCACACAGTCTCTTCAGGAGAGGGACCTCAACTTCAGCACAGCGGTTGGCTTTTGTGCAGTCCTTTCTAAACAGCTGGTGTGTGCAGTTTACCATGTGGCATTGTAGACAGGCTGCCCCAGTGAGGTGGAAAATAAAGTCTGGGTCATAAACTTCCTGCTTCTGCTGGCAGCGTAAGTGAGCTGGGGGCAGTGGAGCAGGGGGAGGGGTATAGTCCGGCTGACCTCGGTCAGTGGTCACCAAGAGCCTGTTCACCAAGCACGTGCAGAGGGGCAATAAAAGGAACCACTGTTGGTGAAAGAAGTTCAGGTTTCCAGACTAAAATGAGATGTGCTTTTATGAGAGGAGCTTTACAGTGACAATTAATCTGAAGCAAACTTTTTATTGATATTCTCATCCACACATATGGGATGATTCCAGGGCAAGGTGACTGCCTGAACAGGTGTGCAGAATAGTGATCACTGGGGAGGTCATATCTAAATTCTGCACCAGGGAGTTAGCTCTGTGATGTAAGCACCTGCCTGGCAAGCATGAGATCATGAGTTTGATCCCCAGTACAGAAAGAAAGAAAGAAAGAAAGAAAAGAAAAAGAAAGAAAAAATAAACAAATGCTTACTGCTACGAGCCACTTCTCTATTTTCTTGTGCTATCTCAGTTTACTGTACACATCTGTGGGAAACTGAGGCAGGGGGTGGTTCCAACCTTCAGAAGGCACTGAACTGGAGAAGCTAGGAGAGGTGGTGACAGGGCTGGTGTTGGTGCCAGTGTCCTGAGGGAGGCAGAACCAGGAATGAGGTGGCAGGTATGACACAGCAGACCAGGGGCACAGAGTTTTGGAACTGGCCATCCAGCACCAACTGAATTCTGAGAGGACCGCAGGGAGCCACAGGGCTCAAAGATGCCAGAAGGAAAGAATCCGTGCAGAGGGTGCCTGCTCCCATTGGCTCCCAAGGGCCCAGCGTGGCTCCTGTCATCTAATATGCCTCAGTATATGCAGCACCCATAGGTGTCCTTGCTGGGCTGTTCCAGAACCTTCCCCTGCATACTGAAATCTGCAAATGCTCAAGTTTCTTGTATAAGAAGGGCATAGAGTTCCTGGATAGCCTATGCATCCTCCTAAATAACTTGAATTACCCTTACATTACTTATAATATCTAACACCAGCATAGATGGCTGTATTGCTTAGGAAATTATGGCCTGAAATAAATATCTGTGCATGCTCAGTACAGTTATTGTTTCCCCAAATATTTTGATCCACAGGAGATTGAATTCACAGATGAGGAAACTTTGGATACTTGTAGCTGATTGCACTTCTTTCTGAGGGAGGGAATGAAGAGGATGCTGAAAAATATCAGGCAACGCCTCTGTCCTGGGGCCTGGAGAAACCAGCTCATCATGCAGAGCAGCCTTAGACAAGAGAACAGAGCAAGTATTGTGGTATGTGTTAGGTGGTTTCACCCATGACTAGCAAAGACACTCATCCCTTGTGTGCCTACATCCTTGGGAAGCCTGTTTCTAAGAAACAGACTAAGGCTGTGTAATGGGATATCACTCTCAAGGGTAGGTTACAACCCACTAGTAGCTTCCATCTTGGAGACTCTTCCTCCTCCTGTTGCTTACTGTGAGGAAATGCAGCTGCCACATGAGAAGTCATTTTGTGGAAATGTTTATGTGGCAAGGAAATGAAGTAAGTTCTGGTCAAAAGCCAGCCAGGAACTGAGGCACTCAGTCCAAGAATTCTCAAGTACTACTTCCGTCCCAGCAGTGTAGGATGAGCCTAGGGGTTGGCCCACTCCATTGGGCCTGCAGATGAGGACACAGCCCCCAGCTTTCCTGCAGCTTGAGAGACAGTTTAAGAGGATGCACCCAGTGGGGACTGTGAGACAGTAAATATTGCTTATTTTAAGCTGCTAATTTGGTAATTTGTTATACAGCCAGGGCGGGGGGGTTATATAAAAAGGAGAAATACAAATTGAATTAAGCTTAGTACAAGGCCACTAAAAGGTAATTTCATATTGACTCACTTTGACATTTAACTAGTTCTTCTGCGATTCAGCAAAGTTTTCCATTGGGAATAAAGAGAAACATGTATAAGGATAGAAAGAGACAACTTATTCCAACATGAGAACTATAATATCCAAATGACTGCCATTCTGTTCAAAATGGTCATCTTGGATACGTGTTCACTTATTCTAGTAACACTAATATAGGGGAGATAATATCCAACCGCTGGATGTCAGATATGCAAGTTTGTATTCCCCATAATCAAAGAATGAATTCTAAGGAACTTCCAAAGTTAACAGTAGGAAAAATTTATTGAAACAGCTCCTGAGAGAAAGAAGAGGTCCTGAAAGTGGTTTGCCAACGAGCCCACATCTCAAAGGAAGTTTTATAGAATCAAATCATGAGGTAGGTACAACGTGGGTCTAAACTATGATCAACCAAGAAGATTTCAAATACAGTGTCTTAGATAATATTGATCCAGTGGGGAAGCAGGTCACACAGCAAGTGTATATGGAAAAAGCAAAGACCTTTTTAGGAAGGGGTGAATCAGGAGGTCCTAGGCATCCACCCAGGTGATCTGTGTCCATCTGCACTTTATTGACCACATGATATCAATTATGGTATAATCTTCAAGTTAGTGCTTATCCACTGGAGACACATGTATGCCTGGTCATTCCGTCCTTATCTTGAGGCCTGATCTTGGACAGATTCACCTCCAGCACAGTGGTGCTGTGTTCTCATCTTCAGTACTGACTCCCTCCAGGGACTAGCCCTGCCTGACTGCCTATAACATTTGTACCTAATCATGCTGTGTATAACAGCACTGTTGTTCCAAACATATCTAGAGCAACTCCTATTCCACTTTGAATAAGGAAGAAGTTGGTCATATTTCAATAGGATCAGATGCCCTATGCAAGAACCTTAAAGCATCCACTTCCTGTGGCCGAAGCAAACCCCAGGGAGCTCCCAGACAGTCTGGCTTAGGTGTAAGCAGCGTGAAGCTGTGACCCAAGCTGTCCCTCCCTTGCCTGAAGAGCTTATTGAATATAAATAGAGAAGACCCAAACTAGATGCAAGTCTCCCCGCCACAGGATTGTAGCACAAGCCTGTGCTCCACTGGGTTGCTAGTGAATCCTACAGCCCTGACTTCCTAAGGCCTCCTGATGGCCCAAGAGCCCGGCACCACAAGTAACATCTGGCACGTGACTGCACAGAGCCAGCTGAGGGCAGCGAAGGAGGTGCAGCCGGCCTCCGGGGCAGCTTCCTCAGCCAAAGGCAGCACTGCCTGAGTGAACAATGGATCCAGGCAGCTGCCAGAGGAGCCTGCACCCTGGCGTGACCAGCAGAGAATGGGGAGAGAGGAAGCCCTGGCAGGATTCCTAGCCAGCTCCCTAATTCCTGTCTTCACATCCCAGGGGCCTTTGTCTATTTACAGTATGCTAATCACTCTAATGATGTCAGTACTGTCTGCAAATCTGAGCTCCTTCATTTGATATTCAAAACATTGAATTTGGGCTCAAAATCCAGTCCCTTTAATCACACAAAATGCCAACATTCTCTTCGTTGATAAATCAAGAGGAAAAATAGTCAGGTTCTCTTTTGTTATAATTTCAAATGTAAAATTCTGAATAATTGTTAAATCAGTTTTTTTTTTCTTGTTCTGTTTGTTTTTGGTTGTTGTTGTTTGGTACCGGGGATGGAACTCACTACTTTGTGCTTGCCAGGTAGGCGCTCATGCTGCTGAGCTAAATCCCTGGCCCTAAGCTACTCTTAATATTTATATTACCTTCAAATGCAAACAAAGTCAATGAAAATTACTATAAAAAGTTTAAGAGCTCATGATTGAAAATTCACATGGATTTTTATTCTCAAGGACTAAATTTTAAAGGCTTTACTTGAAAGTTTCATACAAACTCAATACTTACCTAATGGTAAGAAACATGCCATGAAAATTGTCACCAGGCCCAAACACATGCTTCCAAATGTCGTCCAGTTGTAGCTTTTCACATAAGCACTAACACTGTCTATGTATTTGTGGCATGCAAAAGTTTGAAAAGCACTGGGAAGACACAAGCCCCATGTCCTCAGGGCCCAGACCAGTTTAGACCCAGTCTTAGGAGAGGCGATGAGCAGAGAATGCCTCCGAGGCTTCCTTCACCATCTCTGCTGTGTGGGGACAGGGACAGAGCAAGATGGCAGCCAGTGAAGCTGCAGAAGCACCAGCCTCCTCACCCCTCAGACAGCTCTGTCCCCTGAAACCCAAGCCAAATGCTGCTTGTCCCTCATGCCTTCTCCTCGTCCTGAAGCTTCTGATGCAGGTGGTGACTCTTCATCCCCTGAGCGTGGATTAATTCCAGGAAAGCTTTGCATCACCCCCAGCTAAACTCCAATCAATAAAACATATTTAATATAGCTAATAACTGTATTAACTATATTAACTCTAATAATTTAGAGTCCCAAAGAGGCATGACACAAATGGATTTTTTTTTCCTTGTATTATTCCTAAATGGACTCAGAAAGCAATTTCCTAAGCCAAATGTTTTGGGTATGCCTGTAATAATCACATTGGTTCCCATGGTTTGTAGGAAAAGTGTCAATTAGATATATGAGGTCTAAGATTTTAATTAAAAGGATTCTTATTGCTTTATAGCTGTGCCTCCAAGGATACACAAAACGAATTCTCTAAATAGAGGTTTCCAAGAGGCAAGTAAGATAATTTTACTATTGTTGCTAATGAAGTTCTAACAATTAGATTTATAGCTCATTCTGGCATCATCGTTAAAGGGGCTTATCTTCATAAAGGGATGGAAATGATATCTCAGCAGCTTTGATCAAGAATCATTGCAAAACCACTGACACTATCTGCTATTAATTCATTTCTATTCAATTATAGGCTAAGGGCAGTGAGCTCAACAAGGCAATTAAAATCCATAAAAGAATAACAATGAAAAAGGAGATCACAGATATCAGTGCTGAAGTGGAGGTCCAGGACAGTGCATCAGCAAAAGCAAACTCTAACAGTACCCATTTTCACCCAGAAACTACACAGAAAAACTTTGGAAGTTTTCCATCATTTTGCTTACTGCTTGTTTTATGTCTTCCAAATTTGCTTTAAGTATATGCCTATTCACTATTAACTGTGAAAAAATTTATGCTTATTCTTTCCAAAATCATAGTACAAAGTAACAGATGAAAATCCCCCATTTATCTTTTATAGTAAATGCGATTAATTAAAATGCTTCGCCCCTCCATTTATGCTACATTTTTTAGTTTCTCTCAGGCTTTCTCTGTTCTGCTCTTCAAAGACCTCCTTCTCCCCTACCCAACTTGGATTCTGAGATTCCTTTTGGGGATTCAGTTGAGCCCCAGGGCAGCTGTCTTTCCCGCCGCAGGTGACTCCTTTGCACGGGGCTCCCTGCACCACTGGCTCCCTCTTGTGGCTCTACCTGGTCACTGCATACCTACCGCTGGCTCTTCAGGGACACGACCCTGGAGGAGCTGATTCCTAGGCACAGACAGTTCTAACCGAGCTGGAAATTAGCCAAGATCCTACCTTCGAATTCTACAGACACTCCCACGAAACAGTGTGGATCACCTAATAATAAATGTGAGGACTCCTCTGAGTCCATCTGTTTCATATATTTCTCAGGCTCTCCCTTATGGGAAATTTCCACAAAAGCATCAGGATTGTGCGGGTGCGTGTGCACGTGCGCGCGTGTGTGTTGAGTGCACATATGTTTGCGAGTATTGCTTGCAAGTAATCCTGGGAGGGTAGAGAAGGAGAGTTGACAGAGGCTGCTATACACCTTCCCAACACTCCTGAGAAAATTTTTAGTCATTTACTTGACAAACAAATATTACGAACTCTGGATGTGGCAGCCCTGGAACGAAAACATGTAACAGATATGTTCCTGCCACTAATGTGCTCTTTTATACTGAACGGATTTACAGCCAGTGCTGATCTAGGAACAAGCCCAGCACCACAGGGCAGCAGATCCCAGCCCCTCCCCCGTACCGCCCCTATGGCTCATCTATACCTTGAGGCCAAGAATACTCAGCCTCAACTGTCCTCACTGGCCCTAGGAGGTCGCCTGCACTGTGAAAGTATTCTAACATCTCCAGTAAATGTAAGCCACAGCTGCAAACATTTTCAAAATAATAATAATAGTATTGTCCACACAATATTTCGAAGAGACCTACAAAAACTGTACTCCGGAGCACTATGCTTACCCAGTGGCTCCAGCACGACCCCTGAGCCTCTACCAGGTCTTTTCCCAAGGCACCTTCCAAGCACCTCACTTGGGCTGGGTCTGCTCTGGATCGGGGAGGAGATGCTGTTGCCCCGTGCTGGGGTGACCCTTATCTCAGTTCGCAGTACAGGATGGAGTCGCCAGACTTATACCTAATAATGGCTACTTCTATGAACATGTTTTTTCTCTGCTAGGGCTTATTCAGGCACAAAACTAATGCTCTCAGAAGCAGCCCTCGGGTGATGTACCTGAGAACGTTGAACCTCCACATGCCCAAGAACCTTGAAGCTGGCAGAAGTAACCCTCTTTGCCCTGCTAAAGTGGAGCAATCTCCTCTTACCCCTGAGCCAGGTGATTTACTAGACAATGCTTGCTGTCCTGAAGACCTGGTCTTGTTTCTCTTCTTTGTTGTTACACCAGTAATTATGGCCAAGTGACAATTAAAACTTGGAAGTATACAGGTACCTGTGTGGAAGGATCAGATTCTCACCCTGCAATATGGCTCCAGGATGCAAAATAAAGACAAAAGGAGAAACTTCTGCAGATGAGGAGCTCTGGGATAGCCAGTGTTCTCTGTGGAACAAAAGTCCACAAGTCCTAAAGATGATGGCTTTCATTGGTATCAGTCAGGGAGGTGGGGGTCATAAGAGAGTGCCAGGGAAGACAAACTTTGCAGGCACTGGCTGTCAGGAGAAACAGAGCAATTTTATCCAGGCACAAAGGCCTCCAATTAGCAAGGCAACAGATAGCTTGATATATGCAAGACCAGCACCTTAACCAGCAGGAAGGTATAATTCTTTCTGAGTTCCATGGTCTCCACTGAGATGTTATCTCTTGTTTTAGCCCTAGAATTTCACAGGCTGTTGCTCAATTCCCCATTCCACCCACCAGTGGGGAGAGGGACAATTCTCACCCAGTCTCAATCACATTCTTTTATGCAATTAAGGGAATATCTGATTCAATATAGCCAGCTCTGCATAACTCAGTGAATAGGGCTGAAGGAGAGGTCAGGGAAATGTTGAGGTAAAGGGCTCTGCTTCTTAGGAAAGCACAGCTTGGTGGTCTGCCACAGTGGTCCCTGCTATGAGAAGAAAGTGCATTCACCAGAACAGGACCTGGCTAATGAGTACGAGCAGGAACTGAGAGCACATGCACTGGAATGGATCTTGAGAGTATTGTGCCAGAGGTCACTGGGGCAGAATACCAGCTGAATAAGGCAGATATTGTTGAGATAGGGACCCTCACTGTGATTCAGGGTTAATATTCTGGTGAGGGTATGGAGGAAGCTGCTTGCTAGGGAGAGCTCAGCAGTGGCTCTTCTGTAGGCCAAAATTGCTTGTGGGACCTGCTGCATTATAACGGGGATCATAGTAAATGAAATGATGTTACCCTGGAATACTAAAGGCTAAGTGAACCAGCAGAGCAGGGTGGAGGTAACTGTCATAATGAGAAGCAAAGCAGAAGGATACCAAGGGGGCTTGACCTTCAAGATCTCTGCCAATGGCTGCTAGACCAAGGTGTGCTAAAAGATCAGATTTTGGACATTCAATAAGTGTATTGTTTGACCTATATATCCCCCAAATCAGGAGTATGTGAACAGAGGAATGGTATTAACTGTAAGAATAAAAACTCCTGGTCTCAAACTAAGTTTTCAGATGTGAGTTGGACCTAAGGTCCAGAGCTCATTGATTGAGGAGGAGGCCAGATTCCTTTGGAGAAAGATCCTATCTAAGCTCCTATTAAATAGTCTGCCAAAGCAAAATGTATACTCACTTCAGGAAAAAAAAAAAAAAAAAAAAAAGAAAGAAAACCTTGCATAAGGTGCATGTCCTCCTGATTTAACACTTGCAGACTTTTATCTATTGGAGACCCTAGAGGATGACAGATATCACAGAAAGCTCATTACATTGCTGGGCCTTAGAGAAGAATTAAAAAATGCATGTGCAGCAATCTCAGTGACCAAATTAACCAGCAGCTTGCAGTGCTAACAAATGTCTGGAGTCTAATGACCACAGCTTCAAGCATCACTTGTAATTGTAGAAGCCAAAGGTAACTTGTATTAATCTCATGATGTTTCAATAAATTTAGTGTTAAAATATTTATACAAGTCTTTCTCTTCCTGAGGTGAATACTTTTTTTTCAGACTCTTCTCCCAACCTGTTCCCCACAAGGTTCCCTAACTTATTGACTTCAGTAGTTCCACACTAGCGAAAAGGTATTACCTAGATCTTTTGGGGGGCTGTTAGAGGTAGGATCTGAGCTGATATAGCACTACCATAACCCCCTTTACTGTGCAGCACAAAGAACCATGATAAATGGCCCAGGTCAATCTCAAAATAAGAAAGTTTTGTGAATCACAGTGTAGTCATTCTCCCATTCTAATTGTATGCTGGTAAATCAGATCTCCAAGAAGAAGGAGAAAAAGGAAAGGAAATGAACAGAGCCTCATTTATACATTTGCATTTGCTGATTTTTATGCTGTGCATTCTTCCACCTTGGCCAATTTAAGTCACCAAAACATCATTGAATACGGAGTAGAGAAAAGAGGCCTTGGTCCTTTAGTGCATAAAGAGGATGCAGATATTTGTTATCTAGGAGAACTCGCTTGGGACTTAGGAATGCACAACCACTCACCCCAGATTTATTATATGGGAATCGGCACTTTAACAATTCAGACTCATACATACATGAAGTGTTGCTCCAGAACCATCTAGTACCTCTCAGGCCTAAGAACCTGTAGCTTCTTTTTCCTATTTTTACATAAATGAACCTCTGTCTCTCCAATACTGCCAACACTGCTCCATCATCAAAGATTGTCATTGTCACTGTTCTTATGGTTGGGACAAAATACCCAATACCTGCAACCTAAAGGAGAAGAAGTTTATTTTGGCTTGCATTTTTAGTCTAAAATCAGCTGAAGGCAGGGTAAGAAGTCATGGTGGAAGGACCTGGACAGAGAAAAGCTGCTCATGCCATGGCAGTCAGGAAGAGAGATAGAGACTTCCAGGTCACACCCTGTCATGGTTTAGGTCGGTGGCCCCCAGGCCTCATGTATTTGCATCGTACATTTGTGACTGGTTCATTGTCTAGTGCTTGGATTGATGGTGTCAGTGCTACACCGGCCTAGGGGTGGAGCCAGGATGTGATGTGATGGCAGGAAGAAGGTGTGTTGCTTTCTCTTGCCAGTTTCCACTTGCTGTTTGCAGCCGCCATGAACTGCGGCCCCACCATGCCACCCTGCCTTGGAGCCAACTGAGTATGGACTGAAACCTCCAAAAACTGTAAGAAATAAACCTTTCCTTTCCCAGCTTTGAGCATCAGGTATCTTGTCTCAGCAATGAATAAAAAGTAACCAAGACAGAATTTGGTAAGGAGGAGTGGGGTCATTGCCGTGATTATACCTGACCATGTTTTTCAAGAGGCTTTGGAAATGGCTTGTGGGCAGAGTTTGGAAAGGTTCGGACACGTCGCCTGGATGCACAGAGCTGGAGCAACTTAGGTTATTCTGTAGAAGAGATTCTGGTCAGAGCTCAGGAGACCAGAAGGCTGATAGAAAGCCTGATGGTAAAGACCAGGCTTGTGAGGTTTCTATTGGGAAGAAGGACTGCATCAGTTGTTGGACTCCCTATGATGTGTGTTATGGCTTGGCAGAAAGTTTGTCTGCATTTTGCTCATGCCCAGAGAATTTGCCTGAGACTGAGATTAAGGGTAATGGACTGATTAATCTGGCAAAGGAAATTTCAAGGCAGTCAAACATTGAGGCCGTGGCATGGCTATTGTTGGGGGCTTTTAGCCAGATCTATGTTGCAAATCAAGAGCAAAGAGCCCAGCAGGATAATTTAAAGCACTGTGAGTTTGGCCACAAGGAAAACTCCAGTAAAGCTGTGGATTGTAAAGGTAGTGCTGAGACTTTGATTGCTGAGAAGAAACAGAGAGATAAGAAAGATGGCCAGAGGACATCCCAGGAAACAGCGGGTCTCCACCCTTTGCAGCCCCAAAACTGCAAAAGTGAAAGGATTTTCTGAGATGAGAAAGCTTCAAAGCACCGTGCTCCAGAATGGCATGGGAGGCCACATGAGGTTCCAGAATGGCGGCAGCCACATGAGGTTCCAGAATGGTGGTAACATAGAAAAGCTTTTCTTCACAATCAGGTTCACAGAGCCCAGTGATCTAGGCAATTGAACCCTACAGCCAAGAGAGAGAAAAGCCTGCCTACTGCTCCAGCTGGCAGCAAGCCTTGGCAGCATCCACATGGTGCTGATTTTAGGTGCAAGGAAAATGCAGAAAAGAAGGCTTCCACCTTGATTGCAAAGGGCCTGGGAGGCCAAGCAGTGTGCCCCTGAGAGGGCAATATGTAAAGATGTAAGTGTGAAGCCAAAGGTGCAGTGGAGACCCCAGAAGTTTGGAAAAGCCAAGAATGTGGATCATCGAAGGAAAGCTGCAAAAACTGAGCAGAGAAGGTTTAAGAGAGAAGCTGCAGGAGCTGAAATCCCTGGAAGTGCCATGGGGGTGGAATCACCCAAGCCTTTGGAGCTTGCAACCAGATTGCTTCAAATGCTGAGCATGGAACTCTAGGACTTAATGTTTGCCCTGCTGGATGTTGGACTTGCTTTGTTCCCAATGCTTTATATTCCCCTGTTTGTAACTTTTGGAATGGTAATGTTTATTTTGTGCCTTTGCATTTCAGAAATGTTTAACCTTGTTTCATTTGTACAGGGGGTTACAGTTAAGAGTTTGCCATAGCTATTGGAGGAGAACTGGGACTTGGACTTCTCAGCAATGCTGAAAATGTTAGGACTTTGGCAACTCTTGGAGATGGACTACATATCTTTTATATAAAGGTAATACATGAGTCTCTGGGGACCAGGGGTGGAATGTCATGGTTTATATCGGTGGCCCCCAAGCCTCATATATTTGCATTGTACATTTGTGACTGGTTCACTGTCTAGTGCTTGGATTGATGGTGTCAGTGCTACACACTCCTAGGGAATGGAGCCAGGATGTGATGTAATGGCAGGAAGAAGGCATGTTGCTCTCTCTTGCAGGTTTCCGCTTGCTGTTTGCAGCCACCATGAACTGCGGCCCCACCATGCCACCCTGCCTTGGAGCCAACTGAGCATGGACTGAAACCTCCAAAAACTGTAAGAAATAAACCTTTCCTTTCCCAACTTTGGGCATCAGGTATCTTGTCTCAGCGACAAATAAAAAGTAACTAAGACATACCCCCAGTGACTCCCTCTTCTGACCAGGCGCCACCTTCTAACATCACATTTAGCTGTAGCACCCTCATAATTCAACTGCCTTTCAAAAGCCCTGCCTCTGAGCATAGGAGGCTTTGAGAGGACGTGTACATTTAAACTACAGTTGTCACCACTGTCATCTTCAAGAAGCATCCATTAAATATCCACCTACTCATGGGCCATTTTAAAGTAGCAAACAGCATGTACTGAGCTGACAGTGCCTAACTGCAGCTGACCCTGTTTTGGTCTCATCCTCTTCCTCGCCCTACAGCTTCCTCGCTCTTGCTTGCAGTTCTAAATCACCTTCCTTGGCAATCCTACTTTCCCTGATGCCACACTTCACTTTCTCATCAGCCCTGTGCTTTCCTCCCCTGCCCCTGAATCTTTGTCCATTTGCTCAAAGGTTTCAAGTATGGTCAGAGCAGCCAAAGACAATAATGCTTCCACGGGCAGGAAACAGTCTTCACACTCTCAGGATTTCCTATTATGTGTTATACAGCGTTTTCCAGAAACACAGTTGTATCTAAAAATAGAAACTGCCTAGATTTACCTTCACCTCAACACAATGACTCCATGGCTACTGTGGCTGGCCTTGAATGAGGGCCAGACGTATTGAAATACAAAGACTCTCTCAAAGAAGGCAAAGGAAACTGCTTCCTTGGGACTTTCAAGAGAGGGTAGGCAGCTATTTACTTATTCCCCACTCTTTTGCTATTGTGTTTGGTTCTGCCAGTAAAATTGGGTAAGAGGAAGGAAAGCAAAGAACGGGGAGGCCACGGAGTAAAAGGAAGGAGTGAAGGGGTGGGAAGATCACGAGGTGGGAGTGGGGGCTCTGGGTACAGAGGATGACTCACAAGAAGAGGAAAAAGAGCAATGAGTTGTGGGAGGAGGAAGGAAGAACTGGAGAACAAAGAGAAAAAGAAAAATAGCATGATTTTCAACTGGAATGATCAGAACTGCACAGCTGGCCCACTTTCCTGAAGTGGACAATGAGAAGAACCAGTGTCAGTGGATGCCAAAGCTGGGCTTCACGGTTGTCTATTCTCTCCTTCCTAAGTAGCATACTTAGGAAGTATCCTAAGTAGCATACTTACCTCTGGGAAGGGAAACCCTTGCCTGCATCCTCATTCTCTTCTGTGTGAAGGGAAATGGAGGAAGTGAAAACAGTATCTTCAGAACCACAGAGGATGGAGGTGTCTGTGCCATCATGCAGGAACAAAGAAACAAACTGCAATTGAATGGCATAAGGCTATCAGAGAGGAAGTACCTGCCTAGACAGGGACCTGACTGGATGCTGGCAGAAGAGAACAGAAAGGCAGATCGGGAACTTTCAACAGTGATGCTAGGAGGAAATAATGTAAACAAAAGTTTTAATGGCCCAATGTCTTGAGTGGAAGGACAGAAATGATGAGAAGGTAGGAGTTTAAAGTTGAGTTTTCCTGAGCCACAAAGGTCTCATGATTTAGTTATACAGCCTCTCATTCTAATCCCAGCTCTTCTTGTCAACAGCTGGGGGGCCTAGAAGTACTTGCTTCACCTCGCTAAGCCTCTGGTTCCCCACCTGTAAAATACAAACAGCAACATTCATTTCATAAGGTACTTGTGAGGAGTCCATGAGGTGTGAAAGAAAAACTCCAGTACCATACATTCTGCTCAAGGAGTCTGTGGGCAGTGTTAAGATTCAGGGGGTGGCTGGGCATGGAGGTGCAGCACTGGGGAGACTGAAGGACTTCGAGGCCAGCCTGGGCTACATAGTAGGTTCAAAGCCACCTGAACCACACAGTGAGGCCCCATCTAAAAAAATAATAATAACAATAAAAAATTCAGAATGAAGCAGAGAGGAAGAGAAAGGTCTGGGGACAGGAACTTGAAAGAGAGTTCAGATCAGACCTGGAATTAAAGAAGCAAAACGTACTGGAACCCTAAAGATCTACTTAGGTAAGTAAAGGAAAAATAGTAGTAGAGAGGTTTTTGTACTCAGAGTGCTCAAAGAGGGTATGTGGAAATGACTGCAGCTAATACACGAAGATGGGTAGAATTAGGACACTATTAGGTTAAGACATACAATGAAATACAGAATGGACCTAGACAATGGTCATTATTCCATTTATTAATTTACTGCTGCCCCTCAGCTGCAAATCCTCTTTCCAGTACCTGCTTGGAGATAATGGACTGCACTCTAAGCATTTCTCCTTTGCAGTGCACACAGTGTAACCTTTGTCAGTAGAGGGCGCTAGAGGGATACTGCAGGAAGAAGGGGGTTTTTCTTCCTGGTTCCCTAGGTCAGACCTTTGTTCTTATTTCCTGCTTCAAGGCCTCTCAGTGGCAGCACGTGTAGGGGGCATCTACCATCCCAGCCATGTGCTTAGAATATGAAGTACCACAGATGCTGAGCCCAAGCCTAGACCCAGGGACCACCTTTCTTAAACCCTTGTGATATGCACACTGTTGTGGTCCAGGCCTCACAACCACCGTGGAGCCTTAGCCTTAGTGGTCCTATGCCCCAGGACTTCGTTTCCCACCGTCTTCTCAATCTGAATGCTGCACACCAGGCCTTCCACCAGCTGGGCATGCATATGTCTCACTCACCAGCCTCAGCTCGCCCGGGGTTCTTCCCTCTTGCTTTGTGTCTGTGACCTAGCTCTGGTGAGACAACCCAGGGGACTCAACTACTATTCAGTGTGCCACAAGCTCACCTCCCCAACAACGTCAGAGCTCTAGCCTTGGCGAGAACTCACCTTCAGTGGTTTTCTCATGGACACTCTCCAATTCGGGTACTTTTTAGAGGTCTCTATATCTTCATAGTTACTCTTCTATTGGATGCTAGTAACTGTGTACATTTAATTTCTGATAATTGAATTACTCTGTGGCTTCTGTTTTTGAGTGAGTGACTCAATCATGAATGGCTGCTAACCTCTCAGAGATATAGCAGCATTACATGATCTATTGGAGATTCACAACATAACCTTTCAAGTGTTCTTAACAAATGATCAGCCCTGAATCTGATCAAGATTTAGATCTAAATGCAATTGCAAGAAACATGCAGAACACAGGAACATGTTAAATGATACTATCAGATGTTATCAACACAATCCAGGCTGTGGGAAACTCCATAGCCAAAAAAAAAAAAAAAGAATTCTTCGACAAATGAGAAAGAACCTATAAACTAAAAGAAACTTAAAGGGCATGTTGACCAATGAAAATTTATGAACTTTATTTGCATACTCATTCAAATTGTTAAAAAAGATTTATTAGGCATGAGAGATTAAACACTGCCTGTATATTTGATAATATTAAGGTAATTATTTTTAAAAATGTGAGAGCTAATGCAGGAAATATGAGCACTGGATATTTGCTGATATTAATGAAGTTATCCTTTTTATATGTGAGGATAAAGTTGTCAGTATTTTTAAGATTGTTGATCTTTTAGGCTTACTGAGTAAAATATTAACAATTGAAATAATTTAATGTTGGAGATCTCCTTCAAAAAAATCCTGGAAATTTCTAGTCCTGGCCATGACTGGAAAATACTGAAGTTAGGAGATGGGCACATGAATCCATTTTTTTAAAAAAATTTTATTGCTTTTAAGAGCTGAAAAGAGAAAAGGCAACCAAAATTTAAAAACAAACAAATAAGCAATCTATGAAAGAAATTTACCCAACTAAAGCACATGTAAAAGTGCTCAACCTTGTTAGTAATGAAGAAAGTCTAATTTTAAAATCCAATGAAAGATCAATAAGAATATAAATTATTATTGCCACTATTATTGACAGAAATTTTTTTTTTACCAGAGATTGAACTCACAAACTTGCACTTGCCAGGCAGGTGCTTAGGTCACTGAGCTAAATCTCTGTTGACAGAAATTTTAAGAATAGAATATATATTACCATAAACCTAAGAGTATCATTTCTACAAGTCTATTTTAGAGTTGTCAAATAAGTGGGAAAATATGAGTTTATAGCAGCAAATTTTTTTTTGCAATATCAAAATTCTAGAAGCAAACTAAATATCAGTGAAAAAGTCAGTTTAAAAAAGAAGTAAAAAAAAATCATGGTGCGTGTCCACATTAAAGACCACATGGGCAGAGGAAGTCCAAAATGGCGGACCGGTAGGTAGCAGGAGAGGGACCCTCTCTAAGAGAGACAGCTCAAATGCCAGAATAGAACACCCTGGAGAGACCCAAACAGAGAGAGATGGACTCTCACAACCCAGGAAGAAACTAAAGTGCAAAAAACTGCTCGAATATGAGATCCCAGGGCTACCATTTGAGAAGCTAAGATCAGCGAGCACGGCGCCCTCCTCAAGCAACCTGAATCCCTGCTGGAGACCTGACCAACCGATTCGCTGGCTTGAGAGGCCGGAGCTTGGAGCTGAACAGCCCTGTGCGCGGCTTGCCCGGACCTGGCCCTGCACACGACCCACCCAGAGGCACTGTGAATAAGCACCGCAGCCACACTGAAGTCAGAGGTCTGGGAGCCCAGCAGTTCTCTGGGACCGGTATCAACACTCGGTGAGTGCTGGGAATAAGACCCTCCCACGGGAAAGGGGAACCCAACTGGAAGACATGTTGGATTTGGGCAGGACAGCCCTAACTCCATAAGGAAGTGGCTTCAGTTGATTGCCCCCCTTGCCAAGCAGATTGGTGGAATCCGCTTGGACTGGGCCATGCCCCCATCTGGGACCCAGTGAGTTGCTACAAATTAATTCCCTGAGATCAGCACACACTGACACAGTGAAGGCCTGCAAAGGTTGACTGGCCCGGAGGAGAGCAGGCAGCGCATACTGCCCTTGCTTGAACTTTAATCTCTGATAGCGGACGGCAGACGGCAGAAGCTCCTAGCCTGCACCCTCTAGAGGAGCCTTAACCAACAAGAGAAGGGGCTGGGAATTACACTGTACACTTGTATGGAAGGAACAAAATCCGCAGCCCCCAACCCTGAGAACATTGATCCAAGAGAGGTAAATACAAAAGAGATGGAAGGCAGCAAACATGCAACATCAAACATAGCGTTAGCAGACATAAAGCGGTATCTTCAGGACCTCCTAATCAGGACCAAAGCTGAAATATTAATTCAAATTAAACAAGAGATAAGTAGATTAATAAAAGAAAGGCTGGGCACCTCTCAAGAAAACACAGACAGAAGAATGGAGGAACACAAAAGGAGAGAAAAATTTAATGAAGAATACAGAAAAAACCTAGAATTCATGAAGCAGATTCAAAGAGATTATCAGGAAACTAAAGACTCCATAGAAACCTGGCAAAACTGCTTGAAAGAAACCAAAGATGGACTATCAAAAATTGAACACAGGCTTGCAATGTGTGATCATGAAAGGGAAGATCTCTTAAAAATAATAAGGGAGCAGGCAGTAAAGATACAAAGACTGGAAGACGACAAGAGGATCTATAACTTAAGAATAAAGTATGTGAATGAAGAAGCAGGAGTCAAAACAGAGGAATTACAAAGGCTATTCACAGCAATTATTAAGGAAATTTTCTGAAGCATAGAAAAAAGAAATGATATGCAGATGTATGAAGCATACAGAACTTCAGCCACCTACAACCCAAACAGAGCTACACCCAGACACATAATAATCAAGATCTCAGAAATTCAATATAAGAACAGAATATTAAAAGCCATCAGAGAAAAGAAACAGATCACCTATAAAGGAAAACCCATCAAAATCACAGCAGACTTCTTGACACAGACCATCAGGTCAAGAAGAGCTGGAACAATCTCCAGCCCAGATTGATGTATCCTGCAAAACTCTCTCTAGAAATTAATTGAGAAACAAGATGCTTCCATGACAAAGAGGAACTTGGAGAATTTGTGACCAACAATCCAACCCTACAAAAAATACTGAAGGACATTTTAGAGAGAGAGAACAAGAATACAAGCATTTCAGGAACAGTGGCAGAGAGGCCTCAGTGAACGGGGCAGATAGTGGAGTGGAACAGAAAAATAGACTATCAATGGCAGAAAAATAGAATAGCAGAAATAAGTCAGAGAAGATTGGCTGTAATCTCTAGTAGAGATGGCCTTGAAATATTAACAGAGAGAAACACAGTCAGAATAGATCAGGAGATAGGATCCATTGAGATGCTCTATATAGGGAGGCCGTGGGACCCAAAACAAGCAGTGCACCCCATGGGAGTAAAAGGGGAGGAATTGTCTAAAAAAGGGAGGCAGAGGATACTGTTAATGGGGTAACAAGATTTAAAATTTACATTATTCTCACCACTCTGCTTGGATGGATTATGTGCTGTTCCAGTTTGTCTACTTACACTAGACTTGAGGACATGGTCAGCTATCCCAAAAATAAAAGGACATATTATGGTAATCATCCCTCATTTCCTATCAACTTAATCTGAAGCCCTTCATAACTTATACTGTCTTATTATGACTGATCTTATTTGAATCTGGTTTGTTAGATTGCTACTCTGTATTGACTGATTTTATTTAAATCTGTTATGATTGATAGCATCAAGTCTAAGAGTATAGGCAACTACACTGAAGATGACAAGATTCACTAAGATACCCACTCTGGTTTGATTATTACTTGCTTTTGAAGTCTTATAGTGTCTCCAATGCTTTGTTTTTATTAATGTTGTTATATACTGCTGAGACATCATGGTAACCATTGTAGATCACCTTGTATTGTGGTTTTATGTGACTTTTTTGCTTCATGCTTTTCTAGGAATTGTTTTGTTTTATCTTGCTTTGTTTTGTTTTTCCCTCTAATACAGAAAGGATAGATATACATGTAGAGACTTATGCATGTGTAGAGCTTATAAACAGTTTAGGAGAACCAACTATGTAACACATGTTGAAATGAACAACTACTTTGAAGAAAAAAAGACACTACAGTACCCAGTGCTGATTCCATAATGTCATGATGTGAAATCCAGCAAAACTATCACTCTTTGTTCAAAGTGATTTTAGCTTGCTTTGTCTAGTTTAAGTTCAACACACATGAAGGTATGGACAGCTGTTTTGAGAATGAGAGACACTATGACAGCCATTCTTGGCTTCCCTAATGTCTGGTCTTGAAGACCCGAAACTCAATCCTCGTCCTGCTCAGATCAATTCCATACTATGTTGTTTCAGGTGAATTCCCTGTATGTGACAATATGGACAACTATTTGGAAGAAAACAAGAGTCAATATGATACAGAGTGAATATCTCCTATTGTCTAGTTTTGAAATTTATGTCTCTTACATTGCTTTCTTGTGATCCACTTTGTTCTGTTTTGTTGTGTTTAATTTTACCCTTCTGATATAGTTGCATGTATATTTGAGTGGGTAAGATGGATGACCATATTGCTGTTTTTGTCAGATCGTGGAGCAGAACTGTTAACAGTGTCACTGTTTGAATGTCTACTTTACATGTTTTAACTTTGTAATTTGAACAACTATTTCCAAGAAGTCAGTATGTAATTTGTCAAGTAATAATTTCTTAGGGTTTTTTTGTTGTAGTTCTTTTCCTTTTTTCCTTGGAATTCTGTATTGTTGCTACCCTTGATTCTGTTTTTTTTTTTTCTCTCTTTAAATAAAATTTAAAAAAATTTTAAAAAATTTAAAAATTTTTTTTAAAAAGACCACATGGACCAATATAGTAAAGAGCTTCTAGACAAAGTATTCAAAAGAAGAGCGTGTTACAGACTAACGCAGTCCTTTTGATCCCATTTCTGTATAAACTAAACTAAACTAAAACAATTAGAATAACCTCCCAGTGGGATATTTCTAAATATTTACATGTATGCATGGCTTCCTTTCTCTATATATAAAGCATTGTAGAATTCTGCTTTTTTGATTTTTCATAAGAATACTTTTCATGGGCCAGGAATTCAGCTCAGTGGTATAAGCACCTGCCTGGCAAGTGCAATGCCGTGAGTTTGATCCCCAGTACAAAAAAAAAAATACATTTCATAGTACACATATAATTTATCTCTCACATTATAAATGTTTACTGAATTTTGCAAAAGGTAAACCACTAGTGAACTGAGCAAGAGCAGTTTCCGAGGTGTGCTGGGAGTCTCAGTGCAGTGGACGAGTAACAGCACATGCGGAGTCCACCTGACACCCTGACACCATTAGTGCACGGGTAACCAGCCAGGATTTAAAGTACAGAAAACCCAATGCCTTTTTCAGGTTTCAAAGGGGTTCCTTGAATATGTTTTGTCATAAAACTTTAGGACAAGAGAGATCTTTGAAATCAGCTGCTAATTTTTGAGACTAAACAAGGTGTGGTACAAAGAAGCTAAGGGAGTTACCAAAGGTCCCCAGAATACTTGACATTTTTAAAGGGGTTTTTTGCTAAGTACTAGGAGAACTAGGAGAGTGTAGCTAGGAAACCTCTGAAACTTTGGGACCATGAGGATGTAGCTAGACATGTTCTAATGTTCAGGACAAGCATCCAGATTAAAATTCCTGTGAAGCTGCTGACAGCCGTGTATAAATGACTGGCATCCAGTGATAAATCACCACCTGCATCAGGAGAATGAATCATTCCAGGCTTTGGGTTTTGTAGGACAGCACATTTTTCTTTGGTCTTGCCTTTGCTATATCAGGGGACTGTTTCAACCAGGGTGACTGTGCTGAAGGACCCACCAAATTTGGCCTCACTCCTATCTTGGCAGGCTGCCACGACCAGGGTGATGGAAGAGTGTTTACAAGCATCGGATCCCAGGAACATTGTCTTTGTCCTGTTTGATAAAGGCCAGAGTCAGATAAGCAATGTGATGAAAAGAGCCCTGGACAGATGAATCCGTCATTGAAGAATTTCTGAACATGCAAACTAAATGGCGTAGCCACTACCTCCCAGTGCTTGTACTTTTGAAATTCTACTCAATGTTCCTTAGTCATATATTCAATAAATGAAATAAAACAAAATCACTTGCAAATGCCACAAGAACCATACAGCTCTTTTCCAGAGGGTTGAGGGAAATATGTAGTGTGGGACCCAGCTGAAGACTAGTGGCTTTGAAGTCAGGCTGGTTGGAATCCTGGCTCCCTCAGTGAATGAGAGTAACAGCATTGCCTCCTCATGGGATTGTCGTGAGAACTGATCAAACTAACACACGTGAAGTTCTCAGGATAGTGCCTCGTACATATTGAGCATTCAGTAAATCTTGGTACTAACATACATCCTGTCGAGCCAAACATGATGAAAATAATTTCTGCTGCATGAAGAGCATCCTTAGATTTTTGATGGAGAAGTCATAGTACAAAGCCTGGACACTGTCACCAGGATTGAGAAGAAAGATGTTCACGCTGACAAAAAACAAAACTCTCTCACAACAAATCTCAAAAATTTCTCAAGTTTCTGAGAAAACTTGAGAAAGTTTTCTGAGTTTTCTGAGAAAACTCAGAAAGTTCCAATGTTTCTGAGCTAGCATTTCTAGTCACTCCCTAATAACCAGCATCCCACTTCTACAATGCTCCTTTCAAAGCAATTTGTCAATGCTATCAGCACTCTGAGAATGAACCCACTCTTCTCTCACATGCTTATTTTTTAGTAATTCAACTTAAAAATTTTTTTATTAGTACATGTTTGAAGTACATAATGTTTACATTCCTTGTGGGTCATTGGTATATGTGTATAACACATCTTAATTCCATTTTTCAGCCCTTTCCCTCCCCTCTTTCCTCCATCTCTCATAAATAAAGAGCAAGTAAAAGACAGATAACAGAAAATAGAGAGATCCTTCCCTCTTGCACTTACCCATGCACCAGACTCAGCTTTTGAAACAACAGTGAAAGAAAATATTCTATTTTGGGAAGGGTATTAGTCAGTTTTGCACTTCTACAATGAAATACCAGAGGCCCCTAACCTTTTGAAGATAAATGACTTGCTCAGCTCATAGTTTTAGGGATTTGTGCACAAGATGAGTAAGTCCTGTTGGCTTAGCCTCCAGCAACAGTGGCACATCGTGTCAGGAGGATGTGAAGGAGCAAACAAGGGACTCCAGCTGGAATCTAAGCTGTATCCCCAGCAAGGCCCGCAGCCCATCACCAGCCCAGGGGAAAGCCTTTAGCATGTGAACCTTCAGGACTCAGTATTCCTATTCAAACCATAGCTTGGTGCGTAGAGTCACATGAGAGATATGCTCACCCACAGGTACCTACAGTACCCCAAACAGGAACAGAGAGCATGCCCAAAAGGAAGAAAGGGAAGCAAGGGAGTGCCATTGTGGGAAAGATGGGGATCTGAGTCAGAAAAAAAACCTCCCCCAACCTACCTTGATTTCCTACCACCTCACCCCAGTGTGCCATTATGATTCAGGGTAGAGGGCTCAGCACTGATTCATTTATTTATTTTGCAGATGCTTCTGGAAATCATTTTGAGGGAAATCTCTGAGATTGCTTTACCTTGTTTCAGATTTCCCACGTCAATCATGCTGGCTTCTTTCCCATCCCAGTTCCCTCTACCCCTCCAATTTTCCCCTTAGCACTGGGCACTGGGTCTGCCTCTGCCCATGCTGCTCCTGAGATGCGCTTTCTCCCTGCCGCTCATCCAGGTAGTATTGCTGTGTGCTCTAACCCTCAGTGCC
This sequence comes from Dolichotis patagonum, assembly GCA_004027295.1. Lineage (NCBI taxonomy): Eukaryota > Metazoa > Chordata > Mammalia > Rodentia > Caviidae > Dolichotis > Dolichotis patagonum. Next base: position 131,698 of record PVJX010000129.1, read on the forward strand.
TCAGGAGAGGAGGACAAGGAGCCGCCAGCAAAGGGCAGAGTCACTAAGGAGCAGCAGAAGGTTTAAACTGGACCTGGGGAACGTGTGAGATGTAGGCTTTAGCAAAGCAAATGTGGAGAAATAGAGCCTGGACTTTGGGGAGCCTGATAAGATTCCAGCAATGACCAAAACAAGATCACTGAGCTGTGGAAGGTGGGATATTAACCTGGCTGGGCAAGGCAGGGGCTGACGGCAAAAATATAAATGTTCTTGCTTTCAAGGAATGAACTGAGTATTCAAAAACAAACAAACAGAAATTCTCTTCAAAAGTTCCTCACGCCCAGGCACCATGCCGGATACAATGTGAGTCCCCAAATTCAATACCAGCCTGACTGGTCAGTTTACATTCCTTTCCCAGTCAAGAGACAGCTTCAAACCTTTCCATCCTCTGCCTCCTTCTTTGTACACTTAGGCTGCATTTTCCCTGTGCCTTAACACAGTTCAACATTTTTATTGTATTGCTGAGGCCACTTTAATTTATCGCTTTGTTTTAAGGAAGCACATCACCCAAAAATAGCACAAAATTACTCATGCGATTGGAAGCCTCCCTATGTGAGACCTGTAATATTTCACTTATCTGGTCACTGTGAACACAGGCCCGACATTCTGAGTTCTGACAGTCACAAAAGGGAGCTGCTTGCTTTTTGGAGTGAGTTTTTATCTTTTTTACCACTAAGCACCACTGAAGAATGTCCGATCAGCCACAGAGAGAAGCCCCATGAGGAGACTGAATTCCTGCCTTGTCCAGATCCTGGCAGGCTGAAAGAGTTTGCAAAGGATTTTCTTACCAAACCTACTTTCTCCTGGCTTTCTGCAATGTCATTTCATGAGTCTATTTTTGAAATGTTTAGTTTTACATTGGATTTCATAATGTAAGCATATAAATAACGTAGTTTAGGGTTTCACTGGAGTCTGGAAGATAATTTAAAGGGAGAGTTTTTGTTGTTTTCTTTTTAAATCTAAATCAGGGCTGTTTTTTTCCAGAAACTTTGTTGGGATTATTTGTGATTGCTTTTATTTTCATAACGATTATTGTCCTTCTTGCCTTTCACTCTCTCTCATGTACCCAAGACAGCTTCATTTTGGTGGACTGCCTTAGAAAATCACCATAATGGAATATATATGAGGATTAGGCATAGAAATGTCAGACCTTATTAAATCTCAGTAGTCAAGTTCACTTTAGTGTTTCACATTACCTCTTCAGCCCCTGAGACTTTCCAGAAAGGAAGAATTCTCCATGTCACATAGAAAGTGTGTCCCCTCCCCCCGTGTCAGCAAAGCACTGTCTGGGGTCAGTCATTATTGAAGACTGCAATATTTTCCACTTGTTGACTTTTTAAAATTCTATCTCAGAGGAGACCTTTGGGAGTTTCATGCAATCAAATTCTGTTTAAGGAGGGGGAAATCTAGTTATTAGTGGTATTATTATATACCCCAATTAAACCACACAATCTGGGCACTCAAAACCTTTGTCTCCCAGGAGCTCTGATAGCTTTGGATGCATTAGCTTCCTTTATCCACCCTCACAGGAAACATTAAGAGGAAGAGGGGGTCAGATCACTTCACACAAGCCTCCTTGATGTGTGTTTGCAGGAATAGCCTATTTATTCCTCACTTCCCATTCTAGGCTCCTCAGTAAGTAGAACTGTAGAGACAGGACAGTGTTTAGAAGGAGCTTAGGACAGGTATTAAAGGCAGAGATCCCAGAATAGGACACCAGTCAGGGTTTGAAGGCAGCCCTGCTGTGGGAGTTAAACAATGGCCCAAAATCCACTGTGAGGGGAAGGAACAGACACGGGAATGAGCAAATGGTTTAGGACTCCACAGATGAGTGTCCCACAGCACACGCCCTGCTCCCTCACCTTTTGCTACTGAAGAGATCTGCTGACACATGCTTTGGCAGCCTTTCAGTTTATAGACCAGTCTGCTGATCAAAATAGAGCCCTCTTTCCATGGGCTGCCAGGGAGAATCTCGGTCAAGGGAGGTCATGGTAGTAAGAACAGCCAGGCCAGGATGTATAGAATAGTGAGCCCACATCTTGCTCGAGATTGGAATGACCATGAACACTCCTAATGGGAAAGTCCCTGATGCCAGAGTTGTCTCCAGTCAAAAAGTAGATCTAGAACTCTCTCTTCCCTTTTAGCATTATATTCCATCTGGAAAGTTAGAAATCTCCACACCTTCAAGCACACACACACACATACACACACACACCCTTCCTTCCAGGCCCTCACTGGTCCTTAACTACTTTCTCAATCTACTCTACCAAAGAGATTCACAGTCACTTAAGCATTTATTGGCTTTGTCAAGGGTATTTACATTTACAAAAGAATCAAAGAGTAAAATCAATACTTTATATGGGAAATTGGCAAGTCAGGTGGAGAAGTCTTTTGACCTACAGTTGATCCCTGCCCTAGACTCGTATTATAGCACAGTGTAATCAATAACTGTTGTCCTCTTGAAAGCCAGGTGAGAGAAACCATCACGACTAGCACTGAAGAGACCCGAATTCCCCTCAGAAGTCTGCCATGGTTCACCTCCAGAGCGATGTGGTCCCCTTACCTGTCTGGGTACCAGTGCGCTTCTCTGTAGAAGGAAGATATGAGAAAGAACCAGTCTATCCTGGTCCCTGCACCTCTTCCTTTCCTCATCGTCACTCCTGCTCCCTCAGGTCTGGGGACACTGCAGACCTCAGAGTGCAGTTCTATAAGTGGGTGGAAGGAAGGGTTATGGCTCTTCACTTTCTCCAGAATGTCCCTATAGGTTGAATTAGGGAGCAGCCGTCTAGCATGTACTGTATATGGCAAGATTGAAAAAAGTCTAAGACTAGTGTTTAAATAAAAAACTTATTACAGTAAAAGACACAGTACCATTAATCCCCTTTAAAGTAACTCCCACCCTATGCAAGCACTTAGAACCCACCTCACCATCCTTGTGACTTTTTAAAACACTTTTCTGTAAGTTCTCTTTCATAAATGTCTCAAGGCATGGATTTCTTGGTGTCCTGGATAAATTCAAAACCTTTGCCTTTCAGCGTCATTTTGACTTTGGGAAATCACATAGTGCCAGATTTGGTGAATAAGATAGATGAGGACACATTGTAATGTTCTTTTGAGGCTACTTTTCCATCAGAGGGCACTCAGCAGCAACATTCAATGCATTTTTATTACATTTCATGAAGGTATTCCCCAAAAAAAGGCTTCCAAAACTGCTTTAGAAAGTGGCAGAAAATAAACTTTGAAGCTAGGGAAAGTATTTTGAGGGGAATTAATGGCAATGTGTCTTTTCTTGTGATAAATTTTTATTTAAACACTCACCATCATATAGTTTGCTCACACCTCTCACTTTCCAGAAGATGTGGCCACTTTCCCCAAGTTATTTTTTTCTCTAGTGCTACTGAGCTAATCTCAAAATATCTCATTATTCACTTTTGGAATTCAAAACGTCAGCTTCGGCTGGGGCTCTGGTGTCTGACTCACTGGCTGCTGTAGACACACCTCCTCAGCCCCTCCGAGGCCCTGTCCTTCCCTCTGGGCAGGACTGCAGAGGGAAAACAGCATGTCGATCAGTTGTATCAGAGCTTGCCTGAAAGACATCGGGCAGAGCACAGGTAAAAATGTCAATAAAAATTCAAAATAGAGCCGGAAAAACAGGTATTGCTCCTTTTCAGTCTGCCTGAGCCTGCTGCCAGATCTGAGTGATCCTTCATGACGCCATGAGCGTGGGGAAGGTCAGAGAAAGGCATGGTAAATGCTGGTATGATTGATGCTGTTCTAAACTGTCTTTATCTGCACACCTTGTCTTGTGCTCTGATGTTTTCCAGCTGGATCATAACCTGATGTTTGCTTAAACAAAGATTTAAAGGTGACTAGATCAAGTGTGTACTGTGTGAAGAGCTATTTACCTAGGGCCCCTCAGCTCAGAGTCGCTCAGTGTATCACTGGGCCCCTGTTGACTGCTGATCACAGTGCTAGATGCTGATGATAAACAGCAAGCTCCTTTTCTCCTCAAAGGCAAGTTCTACGTGGGTAACTTTAACGCATCGTAGGATACAGAGAGGCCATGGAAACATGGAGGAGGTGTCCTGGATCCGCCACGGTGGTGGGGTGGGAAACTCAAAGAGCTAAAATGCGAGAGGTGACTTGCAAAATGAAAAGCATTGCCCAGGCAAAAGTAGAAAGGGAAGAACGTTCTCAGGAGAGGGTCTCTTTTTTCATATATTTTGGGCAGAAGAAAGATGAGTGGGAAAAAGGTGATGGAGAGGAAGAAAGGGAATTATATTCTCTCCCCTTCCTGTTCTTCTCACCTTCACCCGTTCCTATGGAGAGAGAGAAAAAAGCATTTAGGAATTTTTTAGCAACTTCAAGGATGTAGAATAATATTAGAGTAAACAATACAAGAATAAATAAAAAGTGTAAATACTTCTTTCTTTGCCATTCTTTCCATTTTATTCCCAGTCTCAGAAGCTGAGCATCTTCCAAAAGTTTTTTCTGTGTGTGTATATATGCACATATATAAACATACAGAAAATACACAAATTCAAGGAAAATTAATCAACTTGCTTTTTATTTAAAATATTTCTCAAATATCTCTCTGTATACATAGCACTATTTTTTAATTAACACATATTATTCCATAATGTATGAATATAAAATACCATATTTTTAAATCATTTCCCTATGGATGGAGCAATGAGATTGTTTGCCAGCTGAGTTCTGTGGTTTATCACTGTTATATAATACTCTAATACTGGGACAGTCTAGACAGATTCTGCCTCTACATTCTACAAGGGGGACCCTGAACAGTCTCAACCTTTCCCTCCTGTCCAAAGACAATGAACTTTAAATCTGAACCTAAAGAAAATGAGCATTGTTAATGTTAAAATTAGGGAAATTATCTTAGGTGAAGAATACATACCCCGTCTCTGGGTCAGAATTTTGCCTATCCATAAGAGCACATAAAAGCAATGTCTCTGCTTGTTGTTCTGGGCATAGTCCCCCAGGTATGGGAAATTGAATCTGAAACTCCATGGAAAGAACTGATTTCTGGATTAGACTAGAAGGAGCTATTTCCTAAGCACAATATTTGAGAGGAAAAAATAAATTTAGTTTTAAGGAGAATCCCCAACCTCCTGGCTCTATCTCTTCCCTACTAGATCTGGTTCTCATCATTTATATGTGTAGGAGAGGGAAATACTTTCACTAATAAATTTTGGTTGCTTAACAATGGGTATAAGTTTTAGCCTGTGAGTTTCATAAGTGTGTTGCAGATAGAGAGACACAGAAGTTTTAGAGGATTTTGAGTAAAACTTAGCCTTTCTTGCTGTTAAGGAAGATTGCCTAGGTGATCAGGTAGACAACACATATGTCTTAGAGTCATCTTTGTCCTAGGGCCCAGAGTAGGATTTTTCAGAGCCAGTACTTGCCTCTATCTATCTCTGGAGGTCATCTCTTTTGCAGGCTTGGAAGTGCTCCCCAATTCCAATCTGCCCCCACCTTTTCCCCTCTTAATCACTTTGAAAGAGTTTGAAAGCAATTGTTCATGTCTCTTGATGATTAGTTTAATTTTGCTAGCAATGTTTCCATTTTTAAACATGACTGTTATAGTGGAAATCAATTGTAGCTTGTGCTTTTGGAAACACAGTTCGGAGTTATGTGTGTGAGTTTCTGGAGAATATAGGGGCACTCACCAGGAAGAGTGGCCAGTTCTGGACACTCCCCAGACAGCAGCCACCTGCTCTGGATCAGGTCATCTCAAGAGATTCCTTGAGAGCATATAGAAGCCAAGAAGGGATTAAAAGGGACACCTATGTTCCCCTTGTTGTTTTGCAGATGTAAACTCAGTGTCAACTTCTCTTACTCCTTAGAGTGTACTCTTAAATACTAGAAATTGCTTGATGCCCACATATTGAGAAAGAGCTATTTTTCTACATCCAGGTATGCCTTGCTTACCCCCTAGAGGCAAAACAGAATGCAGAGGGAAGTATTGATTATGATACTATTTCACAACTGGAATTGTACTGTAAGAGAAAGGGCAAATGGTTAAAATTACCTTCTGTTCAGACTTTCTTTATAGTAAGGTACAATTCTTAATTATGTTCAAAGTACCTCTGGCCCTTAGAGGCACAATCACATGCATCTGTGATTACTGAGCCTGAGGTTCCGCTCACTTGCCCTCTGCACTCCGAGGGTGAGGCTTCCAAATCGACCGTAATTGGAGCCTCTTCTGGGCTCTATCCATCCCTACCTGATTTTGTTCATGCTCCTCAGGAACAATATCCCTGACAGCAGGCGGGTGGAGAATTTGGCCCTGTCCATGTCCATGTGTCCTTCTCTCACAGTGACCTCAAACAGATCAAATGAGATCTGGGAAAGTTTTCAGACAACCTTGATGAGTACATTGCGATCTTTAGGAGACTTACTCAGACCTATGAACTGGACTGGAAAGTTATGACATAATGTTACTCTTAAATCAAACACTGACTTGGAGTGAGAGATTAACATCATTACAGAATACTATTACAATTGAAAATGAAAATAATATTGTTGATTTTAGGTCAGAAAGCAGGCAACCAGGGGAATAGCCAGTTTCTACTGGAGTCCAAACAGTCCCTACACAAGATCCCTACTGGCCTACCAAACTGATGGGAGATTGGTATAGGAAATATCTTCAGACATGTATCATTGAAGGTCTAAGAAAGATGAGAACTAAGTGCATCATTTACTTTAAATTGTAAATTCATGAAGAGAAAGATCAGAACTCTTCTTAGATCATTTCTTAGCTCATTTACAGGAAGCACTGATGAAACATACACCTCTGGCTCCTGATTCAATAGAAACACAGATTATTCTTAAAGACACATTTATTACTCAGTCAGCTTCAGATATTAGGAAAAAGTTACAAAAGGTGGCTATTGCTCCAGATAGCTCACTTGATACTTTAGTCAAAATTGCCTCCTCAGTTTTTTATAATCAAGTCCAGGAAGAGGCCAAGAGGAAAAAACAAAGAGACCAAAAAAAAAAGTGACTGCTTAAATTTAATCCTTAAATGGAATAGATGCTAAATCTGTTTTCTCAGGGCTCAGAGAAGAGCTAGATGACTAAACTCACTTGCTACTGCTGCAGAAAGCCAGGCCACCTTAGGCAGTACAGTGATAAGAACTGTGGAAACAAGTGAGATGCTCTGAGCCATGTAAAAGAGACCTGAGGAAGTCAGACTGCCCCCTGAGACACAGGTCCAAGGATCAGACCCATCTTACCAGCTGGTCCAGCAACACTGAGGGGCCCTGGGGCTCTGTCTGTCTTCTCCCTCTGGCCAGAATGTGATCTCCACAGAGGAACCCTGGGTAATCATGACCATAGAGGGAAGAAAACCAGCCTATGGCTGGATTAATGGCATGGTTCTCTTGGTCCTTCTTTCAGACCCTGCCCATCCTTCTAGCTGTTATACCTCAGTAAAAGGAGTCACTGGAGAAGAAGTAACTCACTGTTTCTCACAACCCTGAGATGGCTTTCTTGTCTCCCATTTCTTTTTGATTGTGCCTGAAAGTCCAGTTCTCCTGTTGGGGAGAGATATCTTGCTTGAATGCTGTAATATACCTGCAACTAGATCTGGTACATTCCCTCGTTCTTGTGTAGACAGAAATCAATCTTGAAGTATGAGCAACTAAAGATAAACTACAAAAAGCAATAGGAGCTTCCCCAGTGCAAATACATCTTAAATGCTCTACCATTTCTCCTCAGTGTCTTCTAAGGACATGGCTAAACTTAAAAAAACGAACTATTGCCTATAACTGACAACGTAAGACCACAAGGTTTACTTACACCCTGTATCAGATCCTGCAACAGTCCAATCTTAGAAATGCAAAAACCCAATGGAGAGTGGAAGTTGGTACAGGACATATTGGTAAAGCAGGCAGTGGTACCTAACTCATACATTTTTCTTTCTCAGATGCAGTTGTTTTTCATTGTTGGATGTAAAAGATGCATTCTTTTGTATCCTTTCCATATAGAGTCTCAGTTTCTGTTTGTCTTTGAAAATCCTCACAACCAGGCCTCTCAATTGATTTGGACTGTTCTTCCTCAAGGTTTCAGAGACAGTCCTCATCTTTTAGGGCAATTTCTTTCCCAGGATTTAGCCTGTTTTGAGTTTTCCCTAGTTGTGATTCTGCAACATATGGATGATATACTATTATGTGCTCCCTCAGGAGAGCTCTCTAAACAAGGCACCACAGTCCTGATGAATTTTCTAGCAGGCAGAATTTATAAGATCTCTAGAGCTAAGGTAAAATTTTGCATAATTGAGGTAAAATACTTGGAACTTATCAGATCTAAGGTAACCTGAAGACTGGAGGAAGAGAGAATTAAATCAATACTTTCTTTCCAAATCTCAAGAGCATAAAGCAGCAAAGAAGACTCCTAGGAATTACAGGCTTTTGTCACCTTTGGATAGTAGGTTATGGTGAGATTGCACGACCCCTCCATTATCTTATAAAGGAAGCCAAAAATGTAGACACCCATATTTTAATCTGGGTATATGATTTGCAGACTGCATTTAGAAGATTAAGCAAGTGCTTCTAAAAGACCCCGTTCTGAGCCTATTGACAGGAAACCAATCTATACGTTGATGAAAGGCAGGGCATGGTTTTGGGAGTGCTTGCACAAGACTAAGCTCAACAGCCTATAGCATATATGAGATGTAAATGAAACATTGTAGCAAAGGGATAGTTTGTGTGCTGTAGAGCTGTAACTGTTGTAGCTCCTGTAGCTCTTTTGATACAGGAGGCACACAAGAAGACTTTAGGCAAAGATCTCACTGTGCAGACACCTCACAATATGGCAGAACTTCTTTATTCCCAAGGGAAGCTATGGCTATCAGACAACTGACTTCTTAAATATGAGCCTCTACTTCTAGAAGGGCCCATTATTTATATAAAGACACATCCCTCCGCAAACCTTGCTACATTTCTATCAGAAAAAGAGTAAGTCAAGACATGACTACAAATAGGCAATTAGCCACATGTATGCAGCCTGAGAAGATTTGTTGGACACACCTCTCACTGTCCTTGTTTCGACCTTTTTCTGTGATGGCAGTTTCTTCATGGGAAATGGGACAAGAAATGTAGGATGTGAAGTAGTGACTCTACATCAAACACTTGAAAATTCCTCATTTGCCTCTAGGACTCTTGCCCACCTAGCAAAACTCATAGCTCTTGCAAGAGCTTTACAACTCAGTGAGGAACAGAAAGTCAATATTTTTACTTATTCAAAGTATGCTTTCCTAGTGCTGTATGCTTTTGCAGCCATATGGAAAGAAAAAATTATCTAACAGCTAATGGATCTCCCAAAAAGTACCATAAGAAGTAGATGAACTTTCATCATCTGTCTATATGCCATCCAAAGTGGTGATAATTCACTGTAGAGGGCACTAAAAAGGAGTACAGTATCTCAAGGTAACCAACTGGCTGATGCAGCTGCAAAAGAAGCTGCTTGAGGGCCCCCCTTCAGGCCTCCCCAATCTAGGAAGAGTCCCTTGATCATACTTGACCCAAATATTCTCAGCCAGAAATCAAATTGGCTCTATCCCCTGGGTTCTTTCCATTAAGATGGTTATAGTCCAATCATGCTAAATTGACTCATCTTGGTGCTGGTCAATGAAAATTATTAAGTTTTTACACCAAACCTTTCATTTAGGAGAGACAAGAACCAGCAGGTGGCCTCAAAGTTATTAATAAGAAAGGGACTTTCTTAGGCAGTACAACAGATAATTAAAACATGTGATCTCTGCCAAAAGAACAATCCTCTTAACCAGGTCATAGCTCTTCCAGGTATATAGAGACATGATAAATACCTGCAGAAGATTGGTTGCATGATTTTACTCATATACCAAAGAGTAAGGAGCTCCAATACCTGTTGGTCCAGGTAGATACTTTCACTAACTGGGTTAAGTCCTTTCTTTGTAGAAAAGAAAAAGCCCAAGAAGTGGTAAAGTCTTTGGTTTCAGAAATCATCCCCATATTTGGACTTCCTAAGAGCTTATTATTGAGTGATAAAGGGCCTTCTTTTAAAGCAATGACCACACAAGGTGTCTCTCAGGCACTGGGCATTCTCTATCACATTCATTGTTCATGGAGGCCACAATCATCAGGAAAAGTAGAGAAAATGCATGAGACTCTAAAAAGGCACCTTTGAAAAATGGCTCAGGAAACCCACCTGCAGTAGCCCCACTTAGCTTCCTTTAGCTCTTATCAAAGTAAGTAATACAACTCAAATTCTAGGCCTCCATCTTTTTCAAATGCTTTATGAATGCCCTTTTCTCGCTGATGATTTTCTCTTTGATAAATAAACAAATGCCTTACTAAAAGATGTCACTTCTTTGGCTACATTCCAACAGAAGTTTCAGCAGCTAATAGAAGCTCAACCTAAAGAAAAGGAAAATCTCATATTCTATCTTGGACACTTAGTACTTGTAGTCTATATCCTCATCACCTCCTTCTGAAGGTCCAACTTGACAAGGACCATACACCATGATCCTGTCAACTCTAACAGCTGTCAAGGTTGCAGGCTTGGATGCCTCGATATACCACACGCTATTTGAGCCCTGGGGATGAGAGACTGTCTCTGAGTATAAGCAACCATCCAAATATTCCTGTGAACTCACAAATGATTTAAAGTTCTTGTTCAAAAAGAAAGTCAGAAGAAGTAACAGTGTTTCCTGAGATCCATGCCATGTTAGAACTTAGGGCACCAAGTAAACCAGCAAGCAGCCTGCCCTGGTAAGTGGTTATGGTCTGGTGAGCCACAGCCACCCCAGGGCAAGAAACAAGAAGTAACAGCATTTCCTGAGATCCACGCCATGTTGGAACTTAGAGTGCTGAGCAACCCAGCAAACAGCCTGCCTCCCTGGTAAGTGGCTGTGGTCTGGCAAGCCATGGCCACCCCCAGGCAAGAAGCAAGAAGTAACAGTGTTTCCTGAACTCCGAGCAATGTTGGATCTTATGGTGCTGAGCAAACCAGCAAGCAATCTGCTGCCTACCGGGGCACAGGCTTAGAATCAAACATACCAACCCCCCCGACCCCGTTAGCAAGTGGGATCCAGGGATCTTGGCATCTCTTGGGAGCTTGAAAGTATGTAATGCAGTGAGTGGGGGAGTTTCCTTCGACTATCTCTTTGAAGGCAGATATTTTCATCGCCATTTTGCTTTGCCCTGATCAATGGTGTTGCTCTATTCAATATTCCGTTTTGATAAGTTCTATAATATTGTGTATTTCTTTTGATTTTGCTATACCTGATTGAAAGAACAACTGTTGTGAAGATAACAAGATATACAATGGTGCCTATTACTGTTGTCCTGGTGACCTGCTGTGATGTTCTGTACCAATTTCACTACACTGTCTCAATTGGCTTTATTCCATCCTGTTTTGTTGTATATTACTACCTCCAAGTTAATAAAAAATTAAATTAAAAAAATAGAACATGAGAAAACAAGGTAACAAAATACCTCCAAAAACTCCCAACTCCACCAAAGCAGATCTATGTGACATGGATGAGGAGAAACTCAAAAACAAAACAATAGAATTATATAAGGTGATTAAAAAGGAAATAACAACAAAACAGATCAATAAGATACTGAGCAAGCAGAAACATGATATAACTAAATAGATAATGGACTTAAAAGGCAAAAGGAGGGAAGGAAAGTGCTCTAAAGGATATAACTGCATGTATGTTTAAATGTGTAGGATTGATAACTGTATTACTAAGTTTTTTTGGATCATGGAACAGAACTGTTTGCACCTTCACTGTTTGAATGTCCACTTTATATGCCTTAATTCTGTAACATGAACAACTATTTCTAAGAAGACAATATGTAATTTATCAACTAGAGATTTCTTACTGTTTTTTTAAATTCTGTATTATTTCTACCCTTTTCTTCTGTTTTGCTTTTTTTCTCTTTAAATAAAATTTAAAAACAAAGTTAAAAAAAAAGAGTTATCATTAGATTACAATCTAAGATATTACTCTTATTTTTTTTACTAATTATTTCCACACCACTTAAAGGAGAGTCAGTTCCTTTCTAGTATGGGCACAGGAATATACAGTGCCATTACAACAAACATAACATTGCTGGATATGTGGCCCACCCGCCTTGTCAAGTAAGTCAAGGCTCCCTTGGTGGGTGTTCCCATTTCAAGGAGACAAATGGAATAAACTACAGGGCTGCATTGATGAGACACAAAAAGCTCATTGGTTCGTAGCCCACTGTTATAATGTAAGTGAGTGGTCTACAGATTCCACCCTTACTGTTCCTAGACATAATAAGATTTTTTTCTAAGAATGCCACTGAAGCCTCTCTATGGACTCTGGTAGAATCCCTATTAAATAAGCATAACATTCTATCATAAGAGCAAATGATCATAGATATAAAGGTGACTACTTTCAGATATAAAATGATTATATGTGATTAATTCCCACTATCAGGCATCTTAGTAAAAAGGGCTTCGTATGTTGGGAAGAAAGAAATCACTCTTACTCGCATTGGCCTAACTTTATAATTTCTTGGGATAGACACCCCCCAAGCAATGTATCCATAACATAACTTTACAGGTCAAAGACCAGTTTGCAGCAGACTAGTTTAATCACCCTGGAATTAAATGGGAAGTCCCCCATGGCACACATTGGTCCTGTGGAACCAATTCATGAACTGGTTACCCCCTGTTTGGAGGGGGAGATGCACATTGGAATTCGCATGGCTACAAAGTGGGAATGTCAAGAATATCAACAAACCTGCAAGCTTGTCCCATCTATGAAAACAATGGTCTAGCTGTGTCTTTCACTGGTCATTCAGCTTTAATCTTTGTGCCTCCCCTAGGATTAAAGGATATCATGCAACACATTGAGGTCTTGCTTAACTATGCTCAACAGGCCTTACATTTCAACCCGTCTCTTTCTGAAAAGAAGTAAAATTAATGAGGCAAGCTGTACTCCAAAAGTGGATGGCATTAGATATCTCAATATCAACTCAAAGGGGTACTTCTGCTACTGTGAAAGTTGAATGTTATGTGTACATTCCTGGTCCTTCAGATAGTATCCCAATGGCTATTCAAGATATTAAGTGACAGGTTAATGCTATGTCAGACTCTGAAATTCTCTGGACATTCACCTTACCCTCTTTGTGGGAGGTTATTATTGACTCTTCCTGGTGGAAACATTTGTTGGTTGTATTTGTAACAGTCATATTGATCATTTTAATTGGTCCATGCTACTTAACTGTTTCTTTGGCTTATATCCTTCAGACTTAAAGCTATATGCCTACCCATGATGAGAACACCTGGTATATATTGATAGACTTTGAGTATCTCTGACTGCCAATCACAATTACAACCCCCTTCAGCCGCAAGTAGCCAGAACTGTCTTTCCCCTTGATCCCTCATGGCACATAGGGTTACCTCTTCAGAGGGAGGACTATTATAGACAATTACATTTTATAGAAATATTGTAAGCAGTCAGTTAGGGGTAAGGCCTCAAGGGAGTCAGTGTAAAAGATGAGAAGACATTACAGCCAAGGCTGGAGAAGCATCTGTTAAAGGCTGGACCTCAAGATAAATATAGAATGATTCGGCCTACCTGGCTCCCCAAGGGTTAAACAATAGCAAAGATTATACTATAATTGGTGTCACTTAGTCTAATGAATTCTAGATAGAAATCGATCACTCCAGTGGGTGACCAGAATCTTTTGTCCCATCATTTCTTAAAATGTTCTTTATTTTTCTGTGTACATTTGGTACATGAACTGCTTCCCCGATGGGTCAATATTACCTAAATGCCTATACATGCATCTTATTGGTTGATCACGGTTTTGACCCATGGTGTACCCAACTCATGATTTTGCAAACACCTGGTGATTTTGCCCTCTTAAACTTCCTCTGAGAAGTGGGATCTCCCTGTGGCAACTCACTTTTGGGTCCCCTCCATTTTCCCAGGAGCTATTTCTCAATAAATTTTTCCTACTCTTAACCTTTATTATTCCTTAAACTTCAGTTTTCAATTTTGGAGAACAGAGACTCAACATATTTGTAGCAGGTTAAGAGTCATATTTTCCCCCTATCTCAATACAACAACATTTTCTTCTATAGAATAAAGAATTGGTGGTAAGAACGTTTTCTCTGACGGTCCAGAGGTCCCTGTGTCCAAATTAGACCAAGTCCAGGATTTGTAACTGGACATAATTCAGAAGGTTCATGAATTAGTTGAATAGGGGAAGGGATTGATAATTATTTGCACCACTTTGAAATTTTTCTCTCTAAAATTTAACTTTTATATTTTTAATGTGATAAGAAATTCTAGTAGTAGTATTAATACCAGCAACTTAGTCAATGATGGAAATCACAGATAATTTCATATAGCAATACAGTTGTCCCACAAAATATTTGCCTTTATCACTACTGCAAACTTATGGAAATCATTTCACCTGCAGTTAGAGCTTGTTGCTTAACACTTACTAAACAGAAATATATAAAAACTTCATACTGCAAGAGCCATTGTAGTGGTACATGCCTGTGATTCCAGTACTTTGTGAGGCTGAAGCAGAAAGATGAAAGTTTGAGCCCAGCTTTGGCAACTTAGTGACTTACTTAGCACTATTTAAAAAAAAAAAAAAAAACCTTTAGAGAAAAAGAAAAGGAAGGGCTGGGGTTGTAACTGAGTGCAAAGAACCCGCAAAGAACCTGGGTACAATCCCCAGTACTAAATAGTAGTAACAATAGTAACAATAACTGCATTTCAATGTAGTCAGAGCCTTTATAACACAGTATTTTTTTCACTCTTATTTAAAGATGATAATTTGAGAGGGGTTCATAAACTTTACCAGACTGCCAAAGGGATAGATGCCCAATAATGATTAAGAACCCCTGATCTAACCAGGGTTAGGATGAGATTTGCAAATGTTCCTAAAGGCCTGTGTCAATGTCTCTATTTACACATTCCTGAGATTCAGCCTTCATCTCCTTGAGCTTCTCTTAACCAAATATGCTAAGGAAGAAGCAGCATCTGTATAAACACCGACCAGCTCCAGTGTCAGGTTTCCTCTTCTTCACAGTTGTTTGAAGCCAACAGTTAATGGCATTAGAAGGATCGAATATCCTGTGTGGTTAGTAGAAGAGAAATACATGTTTTTGGAATTACAATCTGGGCATTTTGATTTAACTGCAACCCTGTTTTCTTTGTTTCGTTTAAGTGCAACCAGTAAATGTTCTCGAAGTAAAAGGGTAAGTTATAAACCTGCAAGTTGCTGCTTTAATGCTATGGGTCAGGCATGAAGATGTCACCTAATAGCTGTCTAACAGTGTGATTATGAAGAGTCATGCCCTAAGCACAGAGCCTAGATGTGACATGACAAATGGATTTCACCCTGATCTGATCCAGTTACCACTGTGTTGGGAAGGATTCTGAGGCTATCTCTAGGCTTAGGAAGAGAAAAGAAGATGTGATTGATTGCCGATGTCTGCTATAGTAAAGGGACACTGTTGTGTGCATGCCCCATAATTGCCCTGAGTCCATCCCTTGTGCCAGGGGCCACAATAACTTGAGACCCACATAGAAATATATTCCGGTACATTCCTTCCGTATTCCCACTCTGAAGAGAGGGGAACTTAAGTTCCTGTAACCATTTTGCCAATTTATTGATTTCAACAGATAAGCAAGAAGCACGCAACACACAACATTGTGTAAAACAATCTAAGATATCAGAAAAAGTCACATCACAGTTGATGAGGAAATTTACCAAAAATAATTCGATCAAAGAAAATGGTGATTCCTGTGTTTCCTTCCCACTTCATAAAACTTGAACTCATGAGTTATGCGCAGAAACAGTTCTCCCAAATTCATGGCTCACTAACTCAGTTTCCCTGGTTTGTTTCCTTCATAAGCCATTTAAGATGAAAAAAAATGCTATTTTGCACCTACAAAGAGCTTTGGTTTTTGCAAAGCTATTTCTGAAACTTTCGTCTGTGAGACCTCCCAGAAGTCAGGGAAGACTCAGTTGTCATGACTATTCCTGCTTCAGAGATGAAAAACTTGAGTTTTAAGAAGCCCAGTAATTTAATGGGCTCATTACCCAGTGCTCTTTGGATGACAGTATGTTGCTGTTCAGCATTTTGCTTGTTTAAACCTGAGTTTGCTAAAGAATATCATTCAAAAAGAAAAGAAAAAAATTCCAGTATTCCTCTATGCATTAATAGTGTATAAACTGTCACTCACCTATCAACCCTTCCACACTGGCCAAGATGGAGGTTTTCTTATCTTTCTTTTTGCTTTAGTAGAATTTAAGGAATCCACTTAATCATTTGCACTTTGTACTTCTGCCAGTCCAAACAATCTCAATTAATGATCTTCTGAGCAAAGCCTCTAACTACAATTTACCAGGCTTCCTAGTTGAACTGATTTTTGGTATTGTTTTGAGAAATTATGAAATAGGTGTGTCATTTTACATGTTAAACATTGACCATGGAGAAGTGCTATTATTTGCTTCAAGTTAAGATATGCAAGAAAAAATAGTGGATAAATTGGAGGATTACCTACAACCTTACAACTAAATGACTGTGTTTCCCTGAAAATAAGACCCAGCCAGAAAACGTCAGCCTTGAAAACTAGGGATCAAAAATGCCAGCCCCAGTCAGACTATACTTGCATTCCCTGCCTTCCAGAATAGCCATCAAGCAGGAGAATGGTGATGCCAGGGAAGGTAAGGATAGGTTGATTGGGGCTGGCATTTTCAATCTCTAGTTTTGAACGCTGATTATTTTCTGAGTAGGTCTTATTTTCAGGGAAAGAGAGTGCCTAAGATGGTAGTTCACTGTAAAGTTTATGGTTCCTGCTGGTCTTGTTAAACCAGTGGTTGAGACCCCCTAACTCTCCTATATCTCTTACCAACATCACAGCCCTGGGCTTTTTGAGGGAAGTAGATGTATCTCATTGTTTCCTACAATCTCATACATTCATTTATGCACCAGTTATGCACCAGTCATCCTGAAGAAATTTACAACCAAGTTAAAGACAGGTAAGTTGAAGGCTAATTTTTTTTTGGTCATAAGATTTTTGTTTGTTTTTTGTTTTTTGAGATAGAGTCTTGCTATGTAGTTCAGGCTGCTCTTCAACTCACTGTGTAGCCCAGACTGGCCTCCAACTCACAGCAATTCTCCTGCCTCAGCCTCCCTAGTGGTAGGATTACAGGTATGTGCCACTATGCCTAGCTCTTGTCATAAGATTTTTAAAACTTTTGGGAAGAGAACAAGAAGTCACCAAGAAGCAAGCCCTCCCTGCGAATCAGTGCCATGTGCAGTCCACTGGAGGGACAACCAGACACCAGCACCTTCCATCGCATGGGCAGGGAAACAAGAAAAGCCAACCCTCCCTCCGCACCCCCGTAAGCAACCAGCTGATCCGGAGAAACACAGGCTGCAACAATGGGTATTGAGGTGAGATGCAATCTGATGCTTGTGGTGTCTGGTGTCTTATTGACCTTGCAGGTCTGGGGTCGGTGGTCGGATCAGCTATTTGGAGGATAAGTGTAAACAGTGTGGCACTTATGGGGGATCTCTTTCTGAGGGTGGTGGCCACTGTTAATTTCCTATCAGCTTGTTTTGAAGTCTTGTATCATTTTCATTGTTTCATTGGGTTGAGTTTTATTCTGTTTTGTTTTGTTGGATTTTATTATATCTGATAGCATGGA
This sequence comes from Dolichotis patagonum, assembly GCA_004027295.1. Lineage (NCBI taxonomy): Eukaryota > Metazoa > Chordata > Mammalia > Rodentia > Caviidae > Dolichotis > Dolichotis patagonum. The sequence goes on from PVJX010000129.1 coordinate 149,463, forward strand.
CAGCTATTTCAATGATAGCAACATATATTACGTTAGCCGTTTTGGATTTACTATTATCTTATTTTGAAGTCCTTTATTGAATTCATTGTTTTGTTTTTATTGGTTTTATTCTGTCCTGCTTTTTTGATTTTTACTATGTCTGAGAATATCTGCAACTATTTTGAAGACAGCAAGAGGCTTTATGGTAACCACTGTTGATTTCCTATTGTTTTGAAGTCCTGTTGTCACTTGCACTGGTTTGTTTTGATTGACTTCATTCTGTTTTATTTTGCTCGGTTTTATTTTTTTTTTAAAAAAAAGATTTGTAAAACTCTTAATTTGGTTGTGATAATTGGATACATTTTAACACTATGCAATGATCAAATCAGGATAATTAGCATTTCCATTTCCTTAAACAATTATTATTTATTTATGTTGGAGAACCTCAAACTCCTCTCTTTCAGTTCTTTATAAGTATGTAACAAATTGTTGCAAGCTATAGTCAACCTACTATACTATAGAAGACTATCTTTTCTAACTTATTTTGATACTCATTATCCAGTGTTCCCTGTACTTCCTTCCTTCGTGCACTTCTTAGCCTCACTATTCCAATATGGGCTTCTATGAGATCAACTTTGTAAACTTCTATATATGAAAGAGAATATACAGTATTTGTCTTCCTATGCCTGGCTTTATTTCACTTAACACAAGTTTTCCTGACCCTAGCCATGTTGCCACAAATGACAGGATTTTTTTTTTTGGCTGAGTACTATTCCATGGTGTATACATGCCATATTTTCTTTATTTATTCATACATCAATGGATGTCTCAGCTGATTCTATATCTTGCCTATTGTGACTAAGCAAGGAAGTGCAGGTATCTCTTTGATATACTAATTTCATTTCTTCTGAATGTATACTTAATAGTGAGATAGATCCTATAGTTTCAGTTTTTGTGTAACATCATGCTGTTTTCCATATGGCTGTGTAAAAACAGGATATACAATTTCTCCTTTTTCTACATACTTGCCAACTTTTTTTTTTTTTTTTTTTTTTGCTTTTTCATTATGATTCTAACTGTAATGAGCTGATATCCCATGGGGATCTGACTTGCACTTTCCTAGTGAATAATGATTTTGAACTTTTCCCATCTACCCATTGACTATTTGTATATCTTCTGAAAAAACTTATTATGTGTATGTCTTTCTTTTCAGATCATTGGCCCATTTAAAAACTGGATTATTTGGTTGAATTCATTTTATATTCTGGATATTAATTTCTGACTTTATTAATAATTTACAGAATTTACTATTATCCTTCAAATTGTCTCTTCTTGATTTTTCCCTTTATTGTACAAAAATGTCTTAAAATAACCATCTTTTTTTTCTTTTGTCACCTATACTTCTGGGATCTTATTTTTTAAAATTGCCTATACTAATGTCTTTGAGAGTTTTCCTCCATTTTCTTCAAGTAGTTTCATAGTTTTCATCTTATATTGAGCCTTGGATCCATTTTGAGTTGAATTTTGTATCTAGTAAGAAATAGGCATCTAGTTTCATTCTTTTGTATATAGATATTCAGAGTTCTTAGCACCATTTATTGAAGAAACTGTACTTTCTCCAATGTATATTTTTGGTGTGTTTGTCAAAGATCAGTTGGCTGTGGGTGCATCAGTTTATTTTTGGATTTTCTATTCTGTTGCTTTGAGCAATTTTATGCAAGGACCATGATGGGTTTTGTTTTGTTTGTTTGTTTTTACTATAGCTTAATAACATATTTTGAGATCAGGTAGATAATGCCTACAGATTTGTTCTTTTTTGTCAAGATTGTTTTATTTAGTATCATTTGTGATCCCATACAAATTTTAGATTTTTTTCTTTTCTGTGAAGAGTATCATCAGTATTTTGATGGATAATGAATTGAACCTACTGTTGCTTGTAGTAGGGTAAACATTTTAACAATATTAATTCCTCCAATCCATGAACATGGAATCTTTATTTTTTGTCTTCTTCAATTTATTTAATCAATTATTTTATAAATTGTTCAAAGAGCTCATTAACATTCCTGATCAAATTAATTCCAATATCTGTGTGTGTATGCATTGTGAATGAGATTGTTTTCTTGATTTTTTTTTTGCCAGAAAATTTGTTAAGCATGGATAAAAAATGCATTTATTGATCTTTTATGTGTATTGATTATATCCTGGAATGTTACTGGACTTTACTGAATTCACTTATTTGTTCTAAAAGTTTAAAAAAAAATTTTTTTAATTTTTTGCAGGAATCTTTAGGTTTTTCTATATACAAAATCATGTCACCTGAAAACATGAATAATTTGACATCCTCCTTGTCTATTTGGATGTTCTTCTTCTTGTTTAATTGCTCTAAGATTTCCAATGACTTGATGAATAAGTGGTAAAAGTGGGCATCCTTGTCATATTCCAGATACTAGAACTTTTCCCTACTCAATATTGTGTTGGGTGTAAGTTTGCTACATGTAGTCTTTATTGTGCTAAGATACATTCTTTCTATGTTTAACTTTTTGAAGCTTCTTTATCAAGGAAAGGATGTTGAATTATGTGGAATGTTTTTTCTATAGGTATTGAGAAAATCATACAGATTTTGCCTTTCATTCTGTGCATGTAATGTATCGCATTTATTGGTTAACAGATAAAATATATCCTTGCATTTCTATAATAAATCTCTGTTGATCATGGTGTGTGATCTTTTGACATGCTGTTATATTCATTTTATTAATATTTTGTTGAGAATCTTTGTATCCATATTCATCACTGATGTTGGTTTTGTAGTTTCTCTTTTGTGTCTGTTGATTTTGGTATTAGGGCAATGATAGCCTCTTAGAATGAGTTTGGAAGAGTTCTCTCAGCTACATGTTTTTTGAATAGTTTAAGGATATTTGTTGTTAGTTCTTTAAATGTTTGGTAGAATTGAGTCACAAAACCATTCAATTCTGTGATTTTCTTTGTTGATCCATTTAGGTTTTATGTGTCTTCATAATTCAATTTTAGTGCATTGTGTATGTGCCCAGAATTTACTCATGTATCCAGGTTATCTATTGGTGTAGTCATTCATGATAATCTTAGTGGTCCTTTGTATTTCTGTGATATCAGTTTTAGTATCTCATTTTTCTTAACTGATTCTATTTATTTGAGTCTTTTTTCTTTTTTCTTGACTAATTTAGCTAGAGTTTTGTTAACTTTATCTGTTTTAAAAACTAACTCTTCACTTTATTATGTACGTGTGCATGTGTGCTTGCGTGTGTGTGTGTGTGTGTGTGTGTGTGTGTAGTCCCTACTGTATTATTTCTGCCCTGATCTTTGTATTATTCCTTTTATTCCACTTATTCTGGGTTTGATTGGCCCTGCTTCTCTAGTTTCTTGAATTGCATCATTAAGCTCTATGTTTGACATCTTTCTTTCTCCTGTTTAAAGTAAAAGTGTTTATTGCTATAAACTTTCTTTCCAAGTTTATTGCTATAAACTTGGATACAGAAAACTGCTTTTTCTGTATCCAATAGTTTTGAGCATACTGTGTTTCCATTTCCATTTTATTTCAAGAAAATTTTCAATTTCCTTTTTAATTTTCCATTGACCCTTTGATCTTTCAAGAGCATGTTATTTCCATTTACTCATACAATTTCTAAAGTTCTTATTTATTTCTAGCTTATGCCATTGTGGTCAGGAAAGATATACACTAAAATCTTTAACTTTTTAAAAATGTATTGAGACATTTTTGTGGACTAACATAAGGTCTATCTTGGACAATGTCCCATGTGTTGATGAGATAGTATGTATTCTGTGCATGTTGGATGGCACATCCTATAAATGTTCATTAGATCTATTTGTTCTACTGTATAATTTAACATCAATGTTACTTTGCTGATTTATCTGTCTGGCTGACCTGTCCACTGATGAAAGTATTGATCATCTCAAAAATTATCATATTAAAGTCTATCCCTGGTTTTAGATTTAGTAACATTTGCTTTAAACAATTGCCTGGATATTGAGTGCACAGACATTTACAATTATTATTTTCCATTGTTAAATTGATACCTTTGTCATTATATAGTGACCTTTTTGTCTCTTTTATCATTTCTAATATAAAGTCTATTTTATCTGATAGTATAACTACTCATGAATAATTTTGGTTTCTGTGTGTGTGGAAAATCTCTATTCTTTCATTTTTAATCTGTATCTTTATTGATGAAATGAGTTTTTGTAGACAGCATATTGTTGGATTTCTTTTTTAAAAAGAAATTTGCATTCAGCCAGTTTAAACTCCTTAACTGGGGACATGAATCAATTTATATTCAAGATTATTAATAGGTAAGGACTCACTCCTCGCATTTGTTAGTTTTTCTTTTCTGCTTGTTTTGTACATGCTATTTTCTTCCTCCTTTGTGGTTTCATGGGTTTTAAAACTAATATTAGACTCCTTATCTTTATAATTTATGTGTCTGCTACACTTGTGAGTTTTATATTTCTGCCATGTTGTCATTACGGTAGTTATTTCTTTTCATTTCTAGATGTAGGCATCCAGACATTTCTTTAAGGCCAGCCTGGATGTGATAAAGTCCCTTGGGTTTTGCCTGCATTCAAAAGGCTTTATTTCTCCTTCATTTCTGAAGGATAGCTGTGCTCGTGACAGTATCTTTGACTGGCTGTGTTTTCTTTTAGGACTTTGGCTATACCATGTCATTCTTTCCTGACTTTTAAGGTTGCAGCAGGCAGATCTGATGGCCTAACAGCGATTCCCTCATATATGACATAAAGCTTTTCTCTTGCTATTTCTAGAATTCTCTCTTTATCTTTTCACAGTGTTTCAATAATATTACTCACAGGGCACCTTTTGTTGTTTAGCTGGGGTTTTCTAAGCTTCTTGGACCTGTGTGTCTACATCTTTTCTAAGATTTGGGAAGTTTTCTCTCCTTTTTTCTCTTCTGTCTCTGAAATACCATAATGTGAATATTTGTTTGCTTAATGGTGTCCCACAAATCTTTTAGGGTTTCTTCATTTTTTTCTATTTGTCTTCCTCGTCCACCTTCTTCTCTCCCTGTTACCCTGTTTCTCCCCCTCCTTTCTCTCCTTTTCTTTTTCCTTTTATCTGACTGGATCATTTCTAAAGATCTGTTTTTAGGCTTAAAATTCTTTCTTCAGCCTGATCTAGTCCAGTTTTGAGGCCTCAATGTATTTTTGTATCTTTTACTGAGTTCTTCAACTCTTTTAGTTCTTCTTTATGATTTTCATCTCTCTGTTGAATTTTCTCTTCAGATCATGAATTGTTTTCTTAGTTTTGTTCAAGCAGATGTCTATAATTCTCTTATATCTTTCTGGGGAGTGTGTGTGTGTGTGTGTGTGTGTATTTTGGTTTATTAGTTTGCCACTGATAAGGATCAAACCCAAGCCCTTGGACATGCTAGGAAAGCACTCTACTGCTGATCAATCCCCCCAGCCCCCACTGAGTTTTTTAAAGTCATTGTTTAGAATTCTTTTTTCAGGAAATTTACTGATTTCTTTTCTTTGAGGTATGTTGCTAAAGATTTACTATATTCCTTTGGAGGTACTTTGGAGGTACCATATTACCTTGCCTTTCCATGCTTCTTGTATTCTTACATTGATATTTATACAAGGGATTCTGGTAGATCATTTGCCCCTAATAATTTCATAGGATGGCCTTCACGGTAAAAGACTTCTTCCTGGAGATGTGTTCTGTGGTGGTGATTGGCTGGCTACACTGGCTTTGGTTCCAGGCAGGCACACAGTGGAGTATGCATGGGGCTTCTTTAGTTGTGATCAATGTCAGTGGCTTCTGTGTCCAAGGTGCCTAGTTATTTTGGGAGGGAGAGGGTGAGGGATTATTGCACTAGCTGAAACACAGCACTATCAGTCAAGGTGAGTTTGCAACTGGCTGTTGTCATTACAAGGGTAAAGTGCCCATAAGTTTCCATGAGGTCACTGCACTAGGCCCAAGAAGCATACATAAGTGCAATAGAGGGAACAGGGCCCTGGGCAGGCCCAGGCATATGCAGGCCTGGGCATATTCGCACCACTGTGGAGACAGAAAACCCTTCAGACTCTGTAGGCTTTGCATGGGCAGCTGGGTAGGGGAAGACGCAGCAGGGTAGTGCTCACTACCTGGCCCAATGCAGTAGTGTGCATTCTCCAGCAGCTTGGGTTGGGTTTGGGCTTGGGCTTTAGATGAAATTCCCAACAGCAAAACCTTCTCAGGTATCTGTGAAATTAAAGGAGGCTGCAAAAGGCCATTCGATTACTTGTCTTCTCTTATGAAAAAACTGTCATATTCTCAACCTGATCCTGAGTTGCCAGGGTGAATGATGCAAGGTGTTTTTTGCTAATCTTTGCAAGACCACTTTAACTTTTCATGTTGAACAGTTTCTCTATTTTACCTGTGCTCTCCCTCAGAAACTCTAGTTGACTAGCAGTCATTTATTTTCTGTTTTTGTTCTTTGGGGGTGTGTGTGTGTGTATGTGTGTGTGTGTGTGTGTGTGGTTTTTGTGGGGGGGGTTTGTTTTGTTTTGGCAGGGAGAGAAGTAAGTCTAGCATTTCTAATCTTTCCAGAAGTCCTGGTTATTGTTTTTTTTTTTTTCAAATTGACTCTATCATCCACAGTTCTGATTCTTCCCTAGTTTCAAGCCAGCATCTATTCTTCAAGGATCTATTAATCTTTTTCAAAAAACATTTATTCAGCTATTTTTCACCCCCTTATTGTACTCAAAAGGGTAATTTTAATTTAAGAAAAGAGAACTCTTCAAAGTACATAATTGTAAGTGCTGGTTTTTGGGATTCAGGGGAAATTCCTGGAGGAAGAAACATTTAAGCTAAAACCTTAAAGAAGAATAGAAAAAATGTAAGGAGGATGGGTAAGGGAAGGTATTTGAGAGAGAAGAAAATTCATGCAAAACATAAACAGGCAAAAGAAGCAATTTAGCTTTGGAGCAGAGAAAGGTAAGTGATGCTACAGAGGCTGTAAATGTAAGTAAAAGCCACATTATAAACAATCTTGAATATCTACAAAGAGTTTAGGGCCACATCCTAAGAGGAATAGGTAGACACTACATGGTGAATTTTATCATTATTGCTCTGGCTATTCTTTGGAATATGGAGTTGAGAAAGAAAAGAGTTCAAACAAAGAAAACAGTCTTAACTCAAGGGAACCATTCTGGTGGCCTGAAACATATTCAGGAGAGTAGGGATGGAGGTAAAAATGATTCACAGTTCTCCAGATCAATATTTCAATACGACAGACATTTTTTATCAGGTACCCTTCACTGAGTGATCTTTATCATGTCACATGTTTTAAGCTGTTTTTCACTTACCCTTGATTTGCAAAGACTAAGCACAAAGGAATTGCACTGTTAGTAAGAACAGTAGTTGGGTAAGCACAGTGAGTCTGCAGAAGCTTTCTTTCAGAACCTCATGTGCAGTTAGCAAGTCCAGGGTTTGTAAGTACATTGTGTTTTGTTGTAGGAATCAGTTCTGACAGTAGAGGCTGAGACAGGTGTTGGAAGTTTATTTTAGGATGCAAAGGAAGCAATGAAGCAGAGGAAATTATCTTGACAGTGGAAAAGTCAAGCTTCGTGGAGCACTGAAATGTTCCTTAAGCCATTACAGTAATCCCAGAGGCTCAAGAGCAGGCTGGCAGTCAACATTTTCCTGCTTCTGCTTTGATGCCACCATCAACTACAAAATCCCTAGATACCATGTTGCTTCTGTTGCCTCATGACCTCTGCTCACTTCCTTTTGTGTGTATCTTTAGAGTTTCAGTCTCAATGCTATCGAAATATTTTCCCTATATCTTGGCAACACTAACCCTTCATCCCAAAGACTGGAGATCTCCCCTGATAGATCATGAACAGAATCTCAGGGGACTCTTACAGATTCTCTTTGATTTACTTTCTTATTCCTATCACTAATCACTAGGATACAGAGGCTGGAGATACATGTGTTCTATCCCCCTAGCAGCAAGTCATGGGAAGAAGTTATCTGAGAAAATGGTGGCAACTTTTCTGAGGAAAAAATATATCCTTGGCAAGCACTTTGGGCTTTATGACTTGTCTTGAAGGTAACATCTAACTACTTCCATAACTTTAAGTGCTGGAAAATAAGTGTTTACCAGGTCAGATGTTAGTTGATTTTTAAACAAATCTATGAAAGTGCATCAGATTTTGTGGTATATGCAGAAAAGAAAACAAAGAAAAGCTAGTATATATTGTCTTTTTCTCTGTCAATTGTCTTTTAAAGATTTGTACCACTTACATTTCTTTGGTTGCAAGCAACAAAAAGCAACATTGGGAAATCTACATAAAAGGAAATATAGTGGGAGATTACTGAAGGAAGTAGGCATCATAAGATGTAAAGGTGTCAGAGCAGAAACAGTATATCAGAGCATTGGGATGAAACGGCACCAAATGTACACAAAGGTGGTTAAATTAAAAGGATAAGCAAGAAAATCATCAGGATAATGGTTATTTTGAGAATGAAGACAGGGCTGGCTACCTATTTTGTGGACATTAGAGCAAAATGAAAATGCAGGTGCACTTCTTCATCACATGCATGTGAAACTGCTGCGGACAGGATTTGTATTTGTGAGGGGCACACAGGAAACTTCGGAGGGCTACTAATCTTGACAGTGGTGCTACATGTGCACTTGCTTTCAGCTGTTGATAAGCCTTTTGTGTAGTTTGATACTGCCTTCTCTAAGTGTCTTAGTTTAAAAAGCCTCTCATATCCTCTGTCCTTGTGACACCCATATAACGTTTAACAGAGAGGTAAAAAAGAATGAGAGTGGCCACGATCAGGTAAAATGTCCCGATTTTGGCTGTCCATAGGATAATAACGCTAAGATAATAAAAGTAAAAAGTAAATATAAGCAATTTGAAGACAATAAGAACAAGTAGAAGAGCTAGTACTAGAAGTTACTCTATGTTTTAGGTGGTATTTCTGAATTAACTCATTGGATTTACGTAACAACCCCACGACTTTGCCTCTTTACTTCCAGAGTGAAAAATAGACACGAGGCCTTGGGTTTGATCCCAACAATAAACAGCCAAAGCATCTCCTGGAAAACAGGTACTTGGACTTATTAACTGCTACCATCTCACAGTATGACAAAAGATAATTCTCTAATGGGAAAATGAGATATACACTAGATTGCGACTAGCTAAGAAATAACAAATGTCTATTAATAGGTTAATTTTTTTTTAAAAAAAAAGCTTTACTCCAAGCTAATTTTCTTGTATTTGATAGTTGTTTTCATAGTTTAATGCCCAAAGCTAAGGAATCTATGCAGGAAAATTGAACAACACAATGGCTTTCAAAGTGTATGTCACTTAAGAAAGGAGGAGAAGGGGAAATATTTCTAAGAAATGTTCACTTACAAAAAAATAACAGACGAATTCTTAGTAACTAAAGAAGAGTGTTGGACATGTCCAAGGTCTCCATTCTCACATTACATACCACAACCTTGAGGTAGCTTCAGTGTCTCAGAAACGGACTCAGAAAACTAAACCCACTCAGGTCTGCCCTCGAATCTAATATAACCATATCCATTGTCACTCATCTGCCAAACAGGAACAGCTGAGGAGCACAACTACACACATTATTTTCATGGATAAGCAAAGCTGCCAAATGGAGGCTCATGAAGAGGCAGAAATCTGGAAATCCCATTAGTAACAGATGCAGGCCCACATGCAAGCCTGGGGAGGCGCTTGCCTGAACCCTTGGGGAAACGCATATCCATCTTGTATCTTGACAGACACTCTAAGCTAGCTTGAGATGTGTCACAAAAGAGTATATAAAGCCAGCCAGATAGCAGTTATTCACTTGCCCCAGAGCAGGGCAAACAGCAAAGGACGGTTGCCAGGAGACACAAGTTCAAGTCCTTCTGCAGTCTCTCAATCAATGTTTGAATTAGGAAGCTGAGTGTCTGCATTTGAATCCTATCTCTATCAATTCACTGTGGGCAAGTTGCTTCATTTCCCTATTTTGCCTATTTCTACCACTATAGCAAAATATCTGAGAGTAAGTAATTTGTAAAGTAAAGAGATTTACCTAGCTCATAGAACAGAAACTGAAAGTCCACACTCGGATTGCCCATTAGTTTGGCCTCTAGTGAAGGTTTCATAGCTATTATAATCAGAGAGAGAGAGAGAGAGAGAGAGAGAGAGAGAGAGAGAGAGATCACATGGTGAGGCACAAAGCCAGAAAGAGCAGAGAGAAACCAGCCTTGCTCTTTTGTAACAACCCTCTCAGGAGAACTAGTCAGAGCCCCATGAGAAGTACCTTAATTCTTGGAAAGGAAGTGCCTCCAGTGACCTAATGACCTTCTGTTAGTTCTTAGCTCTTAAAAGTCCCACTACCTCTTTTTTAAACATTATACTTTTATTTATTTTTTTTAACACATATTAGTTGTGATATTAATGTAACTCAGTGTGGTATTTACACACACGCATAACACTTTTCTAATCTCCAAATTCCCCCTCCTGTACCCTTCCCATTCCTTAGTAACCACTATTCTATTTTCAGGTCAACTGTTTTTTAGTTTCCACATATGAGAGATAACATGTGGTATTTGTCTTTCTGTGTCTGGCTTACTTCGCCTAACATGATTTCCTCCAGTTCCCTCTACCTCTTAACACTGCCACCCTGAGGACCATGCCTCCAACACATGAATCCTTGAGGGGACATTCAAGTGGCATCCAAGCCACATTCTGTGATAATTTTTTGAGAAGCACCTGAAATGGCAATCTCTTGTTGGCTCCTTTTGTTCTCATGAATGTCAAAATACTTATGACTTTGAGTTTCTATTAAGTTATTGAAGACATTACCTGTGCTTGTATTTTCACTTCTCTTTTCATATCTATTAAAATCTTATAATATACACAAGCTCTTATAAAACATAAGAATTTCAACCTCACCCCTTCACCACTGGTAATCAGTGTGGTCAAACACTGAGTAGGGAAGGAAATGGACTCTTCTCCTGTCTACTTTTGCTCAGTCCTACTTGTCACAAAGAGCTCAGTTAGGACAGGGAGGATTCAGGCCAAAAGGGGCACACTTAAATGTGAAGATGGTCACATGATGACAGAATTCTAGATTTAGAAGCTCAACGTGGAGATTACCCTTGCTGAAAATATTCTTAATGTATATTTTAGTGGTAAATTGCTAACATTCTTTCCATATTTCCTGACCTCAGCTATTCCCTCCCCTCCTCTGTGGTTAAGGGTAAAATTCAGGAATGGATAACTTTCAGAGAATCAGGGAGACAGGACTTTGCTTGTGGTCAAAAAAACAGAAGAAAAAAGAAAGAGAAAGAAGTGGGAAGACAGAGAGAGAGAAAGAGAGCAAGAGAGGGTTTAGTTCCTTGGAAACTTGTTAGGAGAAGTCAGGGCTGGGAAGGTGGGAGGAGTCCTCTCCAGCGACCTGGATGAGATACGGACTTGCACTCATGTATCCAAGGCAAAATATTAGAAGAAAAAATCTTAAGAGATTTTGTATACACTACAGAAATAAAAGTGATAAACTGTGACAGCAGATGAGACTCTCCTTATAGAGATACTATAATTTCTCAAAACCAATAAAAAAGTCTTCAAATACATCCTCAAAGAAGCTTGACTGTTTATTGTAGCGTCACATTTACGACCCACATAAGTTGCAGTCAACTAATATCATTATAAACTCAGATTTATGGTCACTTAGATTGGGTTTTTCCTCCCACTAGGATCCTAGATTTGACAAAAATCCCCTCCTTAGTTGCATGAGGAATTTCTGTTGTAACTGAGGGTGCTAGAGGCTGTGGACATTCAGTCCACATTAACTGTTTGTGACAGTTTTACACACTCCATTTTCTTCAGAGGACAAAAGTTACACGCAGAGATTGAATTCTTGGTGGAAGATCTATCAATTTCCATTATAATGATAATCAGAGATAAAGGATTTCCCGGGAATAAAAACTCAAAATTATGAGTAAATTATTTGGCCTGGTCATAGATGAAAAAAATCAGTGTGACGTTCAGAAGTTGAAACCTTTGATTCTTCAGTAATATTTTAGTAAACTCATTTTTGAAGAAAGGCAGAAAACCACACAAACTGGTCTTGTGAATCACATAGCTCACCAGATTAGGGGACTAGAAAAAGATGACAAGAGTAACCCTCCCATCGGCGCCCCTTAGTCTAGCAACAACTAGTGTCTCAGAGCCAGGGCTTGACTTCAGGGATGCCCACAGCTCTGGTCTCAGAAAGCCCTGAGGGAAAAGAACAGGGAGGCAGAAGACAATCATTTAAAGTACATCACATTCAGTTTTACTTAAAAAAAAAAAAAAAAAAAAAAACAGCTGGGGCATTGATTCGTACACTCTGTAATGCCATTGGTATGCCTGACCTGGCCAAGATATTAAAAAGATATTTGAGGAAATGCCAGTGAGTGTCTCCGGCACAAGCTCTGGCATATGCAAGCAGAATTCTCTTCCTTTATGTTTCGCCATGCAAAAAGGAGGGGAGGGAACGCTTGCGCGATGATTTAGGGTGACGCGTCCATTATAATGAAAGCCTGTGCCGCTTGCCAGCACTCCTGGCTGATCTGCCTCCTCCCAGATGCTCAACCATATGTCCCCTGCTTGGTGTGAGTGACAGTTGTGTTGGTGGAGGAGGATTCCTGGGCTCTGGGTGTTTTTAACAGAAACCCCAGACAGCTCTGAGATTGGTGGTTCAGGTGAGAAAGGCCGCAGAGCGTTCATCAAGTGGGAGCTGAATACTTTTAAAGGTGTGTCGGTGGTCTGACCACAGGACGGAGGGAGATGCACTGTCAGAGCCAAGGGGATTGCTGCAAAGAGAGCCCAGGCTCTGCTCTCAGCTCTTTCCACTGCTGCTGGCCTCCCAGTGCAAGTTCTCCTCTTTCCTGCCTCGCCCCCGCTGGCTGCTCTGTGCCTTCTGTCTTCCAGCAGCTCCTGCTCTTCCTCACTTCCCAGGGCCCCAGCAGATGAGCTCTTAGCTGCACGCTTGCTGCTGCTCTGTGAAAGTAGCTGCTGCTTGGACTGCGTGGATTCCCTGGCCCCCTGCCTACTGCATCCCTAGCTTAATTGCCTCTGCTGTTGGAATGAAACCAACATTTATTGAACACCTACTATATGGATGACATCATGTTAGGCCCTTTAAAAAAAACAGAATTAAGTGTGAAATGTGATAATGGGTTTTTGCTGAAAATGTCTATATCTCGATGTGAATTAGAACTATTTTATGCCCTGGCAACCTTGGCCAAGCTTGTTAACCTCTTTTTTACCTCAGTTTCTCCAACCACAAATAGGGAGAATAATGGTACATTTGATTGCTGTTGATAAATTAGTATGTGTAAAATGCTTAGAATAATACATGATACATAAACATTCAATAAATGTGAGCTGGTTTTGACCCCTAACTGGAGGCAAAAGGAACAAATAAGGAATAAAACATGTATCTGTCATATTTTATAATGACAGATTTGTGTAAACTAAATTCGCACAATGCATTTCAGATAGGCATTACTGTTAGCCTTTCATTTTTTTAATATAAAGAGTCTCTGCTAGATTAATAGTTTGTCCAAGCTTTCAATATTGATAGAACTTATAGTCAAAGCTAAAACTACTTGGTATCGAAGCCCCTGATTTTGAAAAGATAATTTAAAATATAAATATTATTTCCAAAACATTATAGGATATATGGCAAAATTATATCCAACTGATTTTGAGTATAGTGTCTGTGACTACATTGCTGTGAGAGCTACCGGAAGCAGGAAGTTCTTCCTGCCAGTAGGCCCAGAGGGAAAGACGGAAGGAGCACTTCCGGGGGCTTTGGGAGGGTGGCCACATGAGGAGAGGGCAGAGCTGTACCTCTGGGTGAAGGGGCACAGCCCATGACCAGGAGGGACAGAGCCAGGGAAATAAATACCCTGTCTTACCCTCCTTCCTCCTGTCTCCTGCCAGTCAGTGCCCTTGGGAGAGCAAGGGAACCCTTTGCTACAGTCGGCAAAGACCATCCTCCCTGGGCAGGGAAAAGGTGGAGAAGGACAGAGAATGGCCAGGGTTCAAGTGAAAGCTAATCCACACAAAGGCCTTGCAAGGAGAGGAGACAGCTTGCGTAGCACAGTGACTAAAACACAGAAAATACTGAACACTTAATGGTTATCATTATCTCACTGTTTCCTGCATTAGTTAGCTCAGGATTCACTTATAGCTCATCTCCTCTGGCCTCACCACAAATGAAAAAGTTTTCTAATCCTTGCACTGGCATGAGACTCAAGCCACTAAATTGTTAAATTGAACTTGTTTGGGTTTTTGTTGTGCAGGTCATGTGTGGGGGTGGATGGGGGATTAGTTTTTTGTTGTTGTTTTGTTTTGTTCTATAATCTTTTGCATTTCTATTTTTTTAAAGGAAGTTTTTTTAAAAAAAGAAGTACTCTTGAAAATCATCTTTTTTAAACACAACCTTTGTGATTTGTTTTATTGGAAGTTCTTAACAGGAAAGGGGCCTGTTTGTTTAGATTGCTATGCAACGGGAGGCATTGAGTAAATGGTTTCCCAGTTTTTATTATTTTAAACTTCACCCAGGAGAAAATTGGTCCAAGTTTAAGAAAAAGAAGAGGAATGGAATATAGACTCCAGTGTTTTCAGATTTCTAAAAGACATCACAACTAACAGAACTTTTAATAAAAACCACTTTTGTTTTTTTACTTCCAAGGTAAAATCAGTAGAAAATATGTCTACATCTATCCAAGTAAATTTTTTCCAGCCATTTTAAATACTATATACTAAATAATTACTGTTGGAAATTCCTCGTTTTTAATCAAATGTCTGCAAAAAGTTAAGCTGCTGTAGAATTATTTTTCATCTCCCTTCCCGGAGGGAAGGTACAAACACAATTAAGTGCAGAGGGAAGAGAGGCAGATACCTACATGGATTCTCAGCCCATTTGAAGCTCAGTCCTTAGTTTTGTTTATAAAAGTTTTAAGTTCCTCATTGAGCTATTTCTCATGATGCCAGGAGGTTTTTGGTTGACATTCATGTCAGCGCTAACTATCAGATTGGCAGCCTCGGTGAAGTCTGTGAATCTTCTGTTCAAGCTAAAGTGTCCCACACTTGGTTAACTCAGACATCTGGAAGCCAGTGGTGGGGAAAGAGAGCAAAGGTTAGGGAAAAAAACAACACTCAGTAGCAACCAGCAAAACAGAGTTGTCGGGAGCAACAAGAAGAGATTGTAAATAGACATCAGCTCTTGTGGCACTAGCTCATCTTTTAAAAACAATGTCCAACTGCTCATCTAATACTGAAAGACGGAAACAGGTATAAAGGAAGTAAATAAAAACCATTAAAATACCACTGCCCAAAGACTGCCAATGCTAACACTTCAATACTTTTCTTTCCAGTTTTTAAATAGATATTTATTCTAGACGTAGGTAAGGTTATAAAGAAATGCAACATATATTTTTCAACTAAAGAAAGATGATTTTAAATACACAGTTTTATGTGCTGCATTTAAAGTCTAATTTTACCCTTATTTTCTTATCATTATGTATTTTCAGATTTTTTTATTAGCCACATAATTGTTCATTCTGCAAAGGTGGCAAAATTTATACAAGCAACCTTTATGCTGTTTCTAATTCTTTGTTACTGTAAATAATGTTTTGAAGAATATTCTTGAAGTGATATCCTTATAATTCTGTCTGCAGGAAAAATTCCTAATAATGAAATTACAGGATGAAAAGCACTTTAAAACCTACAGCCCAAATCACCAGCTGCAGAGGCTGTCCCAAATCCTGGTCTTGGGGGCAGCTTATGAAAATATCTATTTCATGACATCCTACCAATCCTGAGAATTATCTTTAAAATCCTTGGCCTATTTCAGAAGTAGAAAAAAATACCTTCATATTTTAAAACTTCTTTTTCTTGGCTTCATAGTAAGTCTGAACATCTATTGACCATGCCAACTTAGCTATGAAAATCCTGACTTCCTTGGAGTAGATGTACAGTGTCATATCCCTGAGAAAAATCAACTTCCGTGAGAAGTGTGAAGACAACTTTTTTAATATAAATATCACAATCTCCCTACTGACCTTCATTTTAATAATAATGCCAAACAATGGATTCCTTTCTGTCATATTTTGTAATATAGTTGTGCCAATTTTCAAAGGCTGACGTACCCTGGAATTAAAAGCAGACTGTGGCAAAGAGACACTGGCAGCTCTCCAAACCAGAATGACAAGTGATCATTTCTGTCATTCTGAGCCCACAGGGTATGGGGCAGGGACATAGGACCTTGTGACATGGGAATCCATCAGCAAGCTGACACTTGTTCACCCCCACATGTCAGAGACCCTGTTGACAGTTGGGTCAAGTCTACAGATCACTTCTCAGAATATGCCTTTAACTGCGTAAAATAAAATAGAACTATAAAATAATCCAGTTATATTAATATTGTTTACAAAACAAAAATCCATAGCATGGTAATATACACACTTATTAATTAACCACTATATAATAAGATCTAGTGGCAGATCAAAAAAATTGCCATCATTGCAAAGATAAAGATATTTTAAGTAAATATTAGTAGAAAATATTTATTTCTAGCAGTGATAAAGTCAAAGTACTGCAAACACCATTCCAGTTTGCTGCCTACATTTATAATGAACGGAATGAGCATTTCAGTGACAGTTTTATAAAAGATGCAAACTGTCTTTTCATATTGAATGCTTGAGTTCTCATCATGGACTTTAGGTAAAGAATTTGTGGTCACAAAGAAGTGCTCAAAAAGTGGTAAGTTATGCAAATGCATCATATCCACCTCCACCCAATACTAGCAATCTGACATTTTCTCTGGGTCCTATCCATTTTTTTTTCTGTTCTTCTCTAATTACTACCATTCTGGGAAACAGTTGGAACAGTGCAGTAGGGTTGGCTACAGTGGAAGATCTTAGTCAAATGGTTGAAGTCACCATGTTAAAAACTCTGTGCAGATCCATGTGCTCTGATCACACGCTACTCCTAGCACCATTATACCATACTGTGACTTCTCAACCCCTCCCTAAGAAGCAACAGAGCAGGGTTCCAGCTGTGGCTTCACCCTAAACACCAGCTGTGTGACTGTGAAAACAAAACAAAGCAAAACAAAACCTTCCCAAACCTTTGACATTCCCAATGCTTAACTTTGAAAAAAGGAAGAAGACTATGCTTAAAGTCTCCCTTCCAACTCTCAAAATACTTGACATTAAAACTTTCTCACTTCTATTGTATTTTGAAGATAAATGTATCTCTCTGGAAGAATTTTTGAGCAGGCGCAACAGAAAGCCTTATCTGTTTTCTAGAGTTTTCTGTCCTCTTCCTTCCTACCAGTCCCCCTTTTCCATTTTTTTCTCAAGTTCCTGCTAAAACACAGACTTTTCCTTTTCCTGAAGGCTACAGAATGTGAGTTCTTATGTTGACTCAAAAGTAGAGCTTGCAGTTTCTCTGGGTTCTGTCTGGCACAGGCTTCCTCCCACTGGTTCTGAATGCCAAGGGAGCCTGCCTGCACCTCGGCGCTGGTGCTGGAGCTCCCCGTGCTCTGCTCATGGGGCACCCTGCCTTTCTCAGTAGAGATATTTTCCTTCTTGAGGCCTCGGCAGAAATTTCTTTCACTGTGTTGTTGCACGGAACAAGGGAAGTATTCTATTCTCTTACTCAGATAGAGTTCACAGAGTAAATATTTTTTGTGGCTTTTCATTTCTAATCACCCAACATTTTAAACACTTGGCATTCTGCTGTGTTCAAGTGGTGGAGCCCAGACTCAGGGAGCACCCTGAGCTTCAGGTGTCAGAGAACAGAAGGCTGGGGAAATGAATGGTCTGGCAAGGACACCACGGGCCCCTTGGGTCCTAAGAATATTAACAAGGCAGAAGAGAGAGACACAGAGGCAGTCTGCTCTTGGCAAGCCCAGGCAAGGCTTCCTTTGATGTGAAGTCTTGCCTGATATTGCTTTGTGTGTCTGCATTAGTCCTTGGCAGGCAGGAAGCAGTTCCTTTCCAACAACGAGGTGCCCTTGTGTATTGCTGCCATCCAGTGAAACAGGGATGCTTGTGAGTGGCGCCCAGGGTGATGGGGGAGGGGAGGAGGCAGGTCAGACACTCAAGGAGAGCCCAAGTGCCAAGGTGAAGGTGCGAGCCAGGGAGCTGAGGCAGGCCTAGGATTTACACCATTGCTCTCAGAACATTTTACTGGTTGTACTTTGAATTAGGAACAATTTGAAAGAGATACAGTGTAATTAGGAGCAAAATGATGAAAGTGATTTCCTTTGATTGAAACAGAGAGATTTAGAAATACCCGCTGCAATTATCTCAAGTTAGTCTGGATCAAATACTGGCTTATAAATGTTAATCACCACAGCTGACTAGACTCCTCTTGGACTCTGTGGAGGTCATCAGTGCTGTTCTGCAAATGGTTCCAGTTACCTCTCCTTTCAAATGTAAGGTAGATTGTACTTCCTGGTGCTAACAGAAGAACAGAAGTGATGTGGTCTCCTCTCGGCTGAAGTATTATATGATTGACTCGAGATCCTCTAACACACTCCTTCTTCCCTGAAATGTTGGGACTGCCAGTTTGAGGGCTTCAAAATGTCAGAGTCCTCCTACTAAATCACAAAGGACAAGTGGTATGAGCAAATCACTCTTCCTTTGGTTTAAAGTCACTAAGATTTGAATGCTGTTATGGCAGCCTAACCTAGAACATCACTGACTAATGAAGGCAAATAAGACTTTTTCCTCGTCCTATCGCAGTTTCAGAAATTAGACACTGGGCTGTGTTGGAGTGATCCTTAATGTCCTTGGAAAATCATTCCTACCTTATTTAGGCAAGACACTGTCATAGCCAGGAACTGAATCCCTACGAGAGACAGCATTACAAGCCAACTGTCCTTCCGTCTTAAAGCCTTAAGCTTTAGGAAGCCCAAAATATTGTAGGTAAGAGCCACAGTTGGTTCAATAAAGATGTCAGATCATCACTGAGGATTGCTAAGCTTAATGGAAACTGAAAAAAACCTCATCTATAGAACACATTAGTTAAATCTCTATATATATTTCTTTTTTATTTTAAAGAGAAAAAACAATAAAAATGATAGAGAACTTCAAAACAAGATAACAGATCAACAATGTTCAATATATTGCATATTGTTATCTTCAAAATAGTTGCTCAGATTACAAGAACATAGACATGAAAAACTGATCAAAATATGTAAGCACAAACTATTCTTTTCAGTGAATTCATAGAAATTAGTTATACCAATTATCTCAGCTACTATATATATATATATATATATATATATATATATATATATATATTTCCCCCTTCCTTTTTATCTCCTTTCCCCCATCCTCATCCCATTTGTTCTTTCCTTTTGAGCAATTTCTTCTCCTTTTACAACATCTATTGTACATTTTGGATCTTATTTACTCTTTCAGTTTCTTACACTAAGAAGACAATCCAGTGTTTACACAAGTGAATCTGATGCATTTCACTCATGATTATGGTCTCAAGTTGCATCCATTTACTATAAAAATCTTGAGATTATTTGTCTTTATATCTTAATAGTACTCCATTATATAAAAATATCACATCTTTTTTAGCCATTCCTCTATTGATGGACATTTGGGTTGTTTCCAAGATATAGTTATTACAAATTGTGCTGTTAAATGTGACTGCTCATATATCACTGTGATGTGATGTTTCTAATTCTTCTGAGAAAATACCTAGAAGGAGAATAGCTGGGTCAAATTGGATCATCATGTATTTCTGTGGCCAGGGGAACCTCAGTCTTTGAGAAGCTTGTAACATAATAATGAAAAAGTGGGAAAATAACATGATTGGAAGAAACTCACCAAATCAAAAGAACTCAGAAAAAATCCTGGCTGAAGAAACACAGCTTGCATTATCATGAAAATAATGTGTAACACTGAAAGGTGCAGGAGGGACGTTGGCTGGCTCTTCCTTTGAGATGCACGAGGGCTGATATTAATTCTGAGAAGCTTTGAGGAAGATGTTTTCTGGAACCACTTGACTTTTAGAAGGTAAGATAAAATGATGGTCAGGAGGACTGACAATACATCTGCAGATCTTCTTGGAAAATGATCTCAAGGCCAGGTCAAGATGGCTTTCCAAGTCGTCACTATACAGGACTGTTTTGGGGGAGCCAGTAGGGTGTTACATTTTCAGGTAGACTAATATTATAAAAGAAAAAAACTCAAGTGGTAGAAGATGGAATGATAAAGGTGTTTGTTTGTTTGTTTGTGTTTTTTGTTATGAGGGGTTGGGGATCAAACCTAAGGCCTTCACACTGAGCTGTATCCCCAGCTCTCTTTTTAATTTTTTATTTTAAGGGAAGGTCTTGCTGAATTACTAAGTTTCCCAGGGTGGGCTTGAACTTGCAATCCTTCTTCATTAGCCTCCCAGAGTGCTAGAATTACAGATGTGTGCCATTATGCCCAACTAATAACAATTTTATAATATAAAATAATCCTAGAAGTATTCCAGGAAAAAAAAAATGCTCCAGGAAAGGAGGACAAGTCGAAGTGACAAAAAAATGACATTTAAATTATCACTTGGAATGGAGTGATACTGGAACCTTAGAAGTGAATAAAGAAACACAGCAAGATTCTATGACAAAGTACTGGCTAGTGATAGTCATGCAACTAAAACTCCTGACTGGCCTCTAATGTGTATCCTCATCTTCTTTCTTTGGATGGAGCACCTAATTTTTCCCTAAGTCCACAGCTGCCCAGAATAAAGATTGCAGTTCTCAGATTTTTCTTCAAATAGGAGTAAACCCCTGTGAACAAAGAGAAAAGAAGAAAGCTGTATCATGTGACTGACTTCCTTAAAGAGAAGGGAACACTCTTATGTTCCTCTCTCCCTTCCTACTGGGGAGAAAGCAGCCCTAATTTTTCCCTAAGTCTACAGCTGCCCAGAATAAAGATTGCAGTTCTCAGATTTTTCTTCAAATAGGAGTAAACCCCTGTGAACAAAGAGAAAAGAAGAAAGCTGTATCATGTGACTGACTTCCTTAAAGAGAAGGGAACACTCTTATGTTCCTCTCTCCCTTCCTACTGGGGGGAAAGCAGCCATGACAGAGTGGGCCAGAGCAATTGTTTTGGTCAGTGAAGTGTGTCAGGAATAGCAAAACTAGAAGAGAAAATGAGCCTGAGTTCTTGGTGGTCATGGAGCCAACATATCATACCTGGATTGCTTATGCGCGAATACTTTTTTTTTAATACAAGAAAGAAAGAAATGTCCATCTAACTTACCACTCTTATACTGAGTTGCTGTCACCCTGCAACAACAAGCAGAAACATCAAAATGACACCTATGATTTAGAGGCAGATTTAACTTCAGATGGACACTGACAAGGAATCAATTGTTTCTTGAAATGTCAGGCCCTGAAGGTTCAGGGAGGAGATTCTCATGGCATTGCAAGCAAGAAGCAGGGTACTTGGCTGTCTGATTGGTTCTTGCAATATGAATCACAGTGACTAGCCATTCATAGGAGACAGTAGTAACAGGAACTGTAACAGGAACTATTACCTAGGCAGCTAAGAAACTGAAGTACACTGGCTGGGAGGGGGGCACATTTTCTGTTAAAACTCAACAGTTCAACCTCATTCTTACCAATTTGAGAAGTTATCTTTGGCATATTTACATTTTTTTATTTTGCTCTTTATAATTTTCTATATTTCCAAAATTTTCTACAATGAATATATATAATTTTGTAAACTGGAAAAAATATTTCTTGGTTTTTTTTTTTTTCATCTGAATGAAAAATGAGAGAGAAGCTGAAGAAGAGCTGCCCTGGAAGAGACCAAAATACACTTTGATGCCTTTCATAGTGCAAAAGGGCCAACTTGAATCAGTCTTTTAATCCCATGTTGACTTGTCCCTGAATGACTTTTTCCTTCTGCATTGCATGTCTTCTTGTTCCCTTTTCCTGTCTTCTTGTTCCTTTTTCCTGTCAAGGTTCAGTGCAGGAAACAAAAACTGTTTTAGATATCTAAAGTAGATAGGAATTTAACACAACTATTGGGTACAACAAAAGCATTAGAAGAGGTGCAGAAATGTGAGGAAGCCCAACTGAAGATCATGCTGCTACTGGGTTTTGAATTTTTAACCAGGAAGCTATGAACCAGAGGTCAGGAAATCATTGTCAATACGCAGAGGTCAAGAGATGGCCACCAGTTTCATAACTGCCCCATATTCATGAAGCTGACCACTAGGGAGTGGAATGTGAATTTTGTCCTTTACAGTTTCTGGGCCAAGGATTTAGCTCAGCAGCATAAGTACCTGCCTGGCAAGCACAAGATGGTGAGTTTGATCACCAGTACTAAAAAAAAAAAGTTATTTCTGCCAAAATCACTACTGCCATGAAAATAATGGCCTCCACCAATATTTCACCTTCCAAGTCTTATGGGAGTTATCCCATCTCCTGGACTACATCTAACCTCTGACAGCAAGAAAGCCTGAAAAATGCAGTGATAGAGCTGTACATGTAGGTGAGGTAGAGATGAACACTGGGTGCAGTAAAAAAAAAAAATACTTGGCTCTTCTCTTGCTTGTTCCTTTTAAGTTTTCATTCTCAGTGCCTTTTAGGTGGCTCCTCTGCTCATGATTTCTCTGCAGCCAATTAAAAACTTTTATCATACAGTTAGTATATGTTAACAATGATAGCATCGTTCAAATCACCTGACACTTCCTCCTTTCAAAAACTAATAGTTTTGCTTTCCCTGATTTCAGTGACTTATAGTCAAATATGGTCTAAAAGTATTAAGGAGAAAATCCCAGAAATAAGCAATTTGTAAATTTTAAGTAATTCTTCTTCTACCTTATTGTCATAATTATCCAATTCTATTTCAGTTATTGTTGTTAAGCTACTACTTACATAATTATGTATACATTAAACTTTATCCTTTATTGTGTGTATGCACTCCTGTGTGTGTGTGTGTGTGTGTGTGCGTGTATGTGTGTAAAAACATAGTGTACATAGAGGTTAGTACTACCTGCAGATTTAGGAGTCCGTAGGTCTTGGAATGCATCCTCACTGGAAGAATTATATTGGTCTATCAGGTACGCAAAAAACTACCTTATCTCCTTTTTTTTTGGTCAGAGAAAATTCAGAAGTGGGCCAGTGGCACAATGGATAATGCATCTGACTATGGATCAGACAAAAGCCCAAGTGCCTTAACTGAAACTTAACGAACTCTCCAGAACCTGACTTCAACTCATGTTTGAAACATTACCTTTCATTTCTCCACTTAATCAGTGCTCATAGATGAAGAAAACCAAACTTTTTCGTGTTCTCTATTTAGGGACCTTCTGCCATCGGCTCTTTATCTTCAGCTCCATTTCTCTTCCATCTGCTGGGGGCAAAGTGTTGCTGCGCACTTAGTACTCCCTCAGAGGTTTCTTCCTCTCTGAAATTTTTCTTGATGCAGCACCGCTAGAGATCATCATTCTTTATCCAGAATTCCAGGAATTTGTTCTATTTAGCTGCTATGGGATTTAAAGCAATCTATCTTCTATTGCAGATTTTTGTGTAAGCATCATATCTTTTCTAGTAAAGCATGGGCTACAGAGGTCCAAGGGTTATTACTTCTTTATTTTTGATTCCCTATAGTGTCATAGTATGTGTTAAGTGAATAAACATAAAACTGGAAAATAGTTTTTACCCTCAAAGAATCTATAATGTGATACTGGAAATAAAGAAGTACCATCAGTCTGTTTCTGAACATATAATATCTGACATTCTATCCCCAAAATTTCATTCTTTCACACTCCATCTCTTATCAAACTTTCTGCAACAAATAAGCTTATTTTGTTTTGTTCAGATTTCCTTTCTCATTATTACTGCAATTAAATGAGTAATTTGTATCATACTATTTCCCGTTTGTTACTAAACCAAAAATAAGATTGGCATGCTTCCTTGTGTCTACAGCAATAAAAACAACAATTAGCAAATTGTATTTTTGTGTTCCTAGTCTAAACCAACAATTAGTACAAAAGATGTAGCTTGATTGTAAATGACGGAGATATGTTTTAAATTTTCACATATGGAAGCTACATTTAGCAATTCTTTTCATTCATTAATGAGTCTACTTTTAAAGTAAGGCATAGACCTTAATCCTTTGTGTCAAAGCAAGAAACCTGAACATAGATATAGACACAGAAGCATCATAATTAAGTTAAATGTTTATCTTTCAAACATAAGCTTTATTCTTTATTAAGACAACAGTGTTTATAAAAGTTCAGGTTTCCTTTATCAGATATCTTTTACATGCCCCTACTTTGAACTAGCTCATAGGTTCTTTAAGCCAAAGCTCTCTTCCGTCAAGGGTCTGGCCATTAGAGTTCAGTCTATTCTGGTCTTCAAGTATGAGAGATCAAACAGTGCTTAATATTTTGATGACAAGTAGGCAGTTACTATTGAAAATAGACTGAAATAAATTATCACGTATTTTTTTGTGCACAAGTGTCCCTTGAAATGTTACCTAAACACCTATTACCCCACTGTTCAAAAAATTTTTTTTCGAAATATTTCTAAAAATCAGTCTTAAGAACCAGGGTTATAGCTCAGAGACATAGTGGCTACCTGGTAAATGCAAGGTTCTAAGTTCAATACCCAGTACAAAAAAAAAAAAAAAAAAAAAAAAACCTAAAATAAAATTAGACCTAAGCCTGTTATATAAAAGGCAACATGATCTGGGGCTACAAAAAGAGTAGACTCATGGCCAACAATAGAATCACATAGATATGCACTATACACACCATCACGGAAATAGAGACACATTCTAGGAGAATATAGTAGAAAGAAGAATAATACTTCCTGGGGTTCGTCTCTACAGTCATTGAATGTTCATTAGGCATACATCTTGCTTTGGCTTTGCTTTGGCTTCTCATTTTTATTAACAGTTAAACTCTATTCTCTCGCTGGTTGGTCCATATCAGTAGTATAGACTTTTGTGCTTTAGGTAGGTTGGTGCTGGACATTATAACCTTTAATGCTCTGTTCATATTCAAATTCTACCTATGAGAAATAATTTTTACAAAAGAATCATTCAAAGGCATCAGTGCCCATACATTACTGTGATAAGATACATGTTACCCTTGGATGAAACCAGATCATAATGGAGCTGTATACTTGGCTGTATTGTGTTTTTTTCCTGTTACTTCCCTTCTCCAAATTGGTTCTTTAACTTAAGACATCAACCTACAGAAAAGAAATAGAAGTCCCACAGTGCTTCTGCTATGGAATTCACTGCTATATTTACATAAGGCACTGAAGTTTAGGGTATATTCTGATGTTTCCCACAGTACCCTCATTCTGAGGACACCTAGCAGTGAATTTGCTGAATGTGAGGAAAAACTATTTACATATTGTGTGGAAGACACAAAGTCATTTTCAAGACCATCCTTTGTCTCCCTTTCTCTAAAAAGACCAAAAGGGCAGATGCTTATTTTCCCAGCCTTTCCTACCCTGGGATATTCATATGATCCCATTCTGACCAGGAAGCATAAAAGGAAATCAGGAGAGTGGGCTCTAGCCTGGCAATTGCATCTTGATGAAAAATACAGATGGGAAGTGTATCCTAGGTTTCCTTTACCTCTTCTCACATGATAAGAGTTGCATCACTGGAGGCAATGAATCTGCAAATGTGATGAAAAACAACACCTTAAAGACAATGGAAAAGAGGGGCAGAAAAGGCTTGCATCTCTCACAACACGATTAGACAACTGCCTACCTGTGTGAGAAAAATAACCACCAACTCATGCAAACCGCCATCAGCTGGGTTGTCTGTTACTTGAAACCTAATGTCCCCTACCAACAACATAAAATTTAGATTTGTTTGTATTTTATGGATTGTCATAACTTTTTAATTTAACCTTCTGTCTTTAATTTAGCCTTCCTCTTCTAACAGGAATTCCCAAAGCTGTAGCTTATGTGTACCATGGCACTACAGGGTCTGTTTACTTCTGTCCTTGGATTTTTTTTAACTCATGTTTACTTTTCAGTCTGATTCTTTTTCTTTTCTTTTTTTTTTTTTGTACTGTATGCATTTTCATAAGTCAAATTTTTTTTTTTTGATACCGGGAATCAAGCTTAGGACCTCGTAAGCTTAGGACCTCGCAACTAAGCTATTCCCTGCCTTGTAAATCAAAATTTTATGGACTATTCCAAGATACAAATAAATACATAAATAAACCAAAAAATACTATTCCATAGGAGGACTCAGAAAGTAGTTGTTTTGTTAAACATTTCACAGAAGGATGACTTCTATTCCCTACTCTAATTTTTTTCTTTTTTTCCCTTTCTTTACTAATTTTAAAATCATGATTTTCAGTAAATCCTTTTAACTACAACCATTAAAAATCTTGTCTCTATTAAATTCAACACTCATCTTGAAATCTTAAAATAAGGGATATATGACTAAACTTCAAGCTATCTATCAGCCTCCTGATGAAAACAAAATTTTGTTGGTGAAAACAAATGTATATGTTTCTGGGCATAAGTCTGAGGTTTTCATGAGATTTGCAAAGATGTCTGTCATTCCAAGAAAGACTGAAGACTACCGAGCTAAATTACATTTATCCCTTTGAGTCCCTCTTCCCTTAAATCACTTTTGTGGTTCATTTGGGGTTTTTCTTTTCTGTTAAGACCTTAAACTTCTGTCAGAATACCAATGAATGCATCATTCTAAGAGTATACACTCAAAAAGTGTTAGTTGACTTGCATCAATATTTAATTATTTATGCTGTATTTGGTGTCTATTGCAATGGCAGTCTCTGGCTGATTGTTCTAGAAGCTCTGAATTCATTGGCTACATCCCACTGGGTTTGGTGTGTTGTAGACACACAAATCAAAGTAGTGTGAGGGAGGAGAAAAATCACTGCCTTCTAGGCTAATGCATTTTTCATGAGAAACAGGTCATTACAGAACCATTCCATCAGTGCGTGCTCTCTCTCTACCTCTTCATCCTCTCCCTCCTGTCAAATTATTTTTCCTTCTCCTTTTCCTCTCAGTGTTCTCCATCTGCTTTATGAGTCTGAATCTGATTATTTTACCATCTCCCTTCATTAAGAGATCGTCGTGATTTCTGCATGATGTATGTCTCTGTGCCGTTCTCTTGTGTACCTGCCTTTCCGCTCCCTTCTCCATTCACAACGTGGCATCTGTCTCCTCTCCAGCTGCCGTGCATTACACTGTCACATTCCACTTGATACATTACACATATTTCACAAACTTATAATTTCAATTCTGAACACATAAGAAAACAATGTTCATATCCTGTTTTACTATAATATGTTGATTCTCCCTGAAGATTTAATTTTACTGCCTATTGTAATCTTCTTCCTATTTCCTTTCACATCTGTGAACACAAACCCAATAATTTACCTTTACCAATTTTCTATTCTGTCATGCAAATTCTGTGGCAATTTCCTCCCAATTGATGGGCTTGAAGTGATTGATCCATCACATTCCTTAGCTCAACTTTCCCTGGGTTTAAATCAGACAGATTTTTTTCATTTTTGTTTTTTGTTTCTTTTGTTTTGTTTTGTTTTGTTTTGTTTTGAGGTAGCATCTTGCCACAGAGTTCAGACCAGACTTCAACTCACTATGTATCCCAGCCTGGCCTCCAACTGACAGTGATCTTCCTGCCTCAGCCTCTTGAGTGCTGGAACTACAGATGTGTGCCACCAAGCCTAGCTACGTCAGACAGATTTTTGAAGATTTCTGTCATGAAAAGAACTGTGACAGTGCTGCTGGTAGTTTCCCAGTACAAAACCCTTTTGTGTGTCTGTTGAGGGTTGTTCTTTTTTTAAAAAAGTAGCTGAATAAGTTATAATTTTTACCAAAATTTGATTACATGCAGAGAGAGTAAACATGTGGAAATCATCCTAGGCAATCAGTGTAAATTTTTATGTAATAGAGTTTAGAGACTACGCTCTTAATGATTTCTACATTATTTACAATAGCTTTTGTCTAAGTTTCTTTAAGAAATCATTAAAATTCAAGGCATTCATGAAACAGGAAACTTGTCACTTTATTTTTTACTTTATGTATATCTTTTGGAGGCCAGTAGTGATATTGGAGGAGAGAGTTTAGTATTGGTTTGTTTTGGGTGTGTATGCTTTTATTCATGAAATTTAAGAAGCTGTAGGAATCCTAAATCAAGCAAGTAAGTGGGAAAACAATAAAATGCAAAAAGTACCCAGGCATGAAATCCCCTTGATCCAACTAATGCTTCAAATATTAAGCTCTCCACAAGCATGAACTAAGAATGATAACACTTCAAAATTAGTTTTTTAAGGAAGGTTCATAATAGGAAACTTGAGCATCTAAAATTAGCCAAACCTACCTCTGACTAAGTTAAATAACCTAAAATAATAGCCTACATCCCTATCTAATAGGACCTAAAAATAATAAATGGCATCCCACACCCACAGTAACTTGGCTTGAGCCCAAAAATTAATACACATGTGACACTCAAGATTGTTTCTAAAAAAAAAGTGGCATTCTCTTTCTCCTGAGCTCTCACAGAACAGTAAGCTTCCGCGGTACCATAATCCTAATTAACATTCATCTTCTCGCTGTGTTCCAGCACGAACACGCAGAGTGGCTCTGCTCTTCACCAGGAATCGTGCTCCCAGTTTCAGAGGTGGGTCTGAAACTCCCTATGCTGAATCTCCTATCCAAAGGGATCACGTTTCTTCATTCTGAAAACTGGTGATCTGAAAACCTAAAAAGCTGAGATAGGAAAAGAAAGCTAACATAAAGAAAATGCTGAATATTTTTCATGTTATGAGTGAGTCATTATTTTAATTATTAAGATAATTTATAATCATGCCAGGTAACATTGACTGTGCTAGTCATATGACATGTGTTATCTCACTCAGTCTGTGCAATAACCTTGAAGTTAACCAGGAGAAAACAGATGAGGTCGGGCATACTCAGGATGGTACGGCTGTAGACAATGGAGGGGGGGGAACAGACCTTGGTGCTTCAAGGCTTCTTCTTTGTACTCTTCTTTGCCAAGATTCTGTATCCAACTTTTAAAAGGATATACCACAATTGTATATGCTTCAGGTATATACAAATTTGCTCACCAAACCTGAATCAGCCAGATAGGTGGGTATAAGAATACTGAATACATTCCTACAATATACAGCTAAATCTCTGAAACACAAAATGGCCAAATGACTTGTAGCATGTTTAGAAATGCACAGCTACCTCCTGAAGGATAGACTTGGAGAGACTGAGCTTACTAAAGAAGAATCTTGAGTCAAAGAACCAAATTCATCATTGGATGGTGTTTCTTTTAGATAAAAAATGTCTCACCAAAGTCTCATGTGTTTTGAAGTGAGATTCATGGGAGGTAACTGAATTATGAGGGTTCTACTTTTTAACCATGAATCAATCTGTCGGAGAGATCGTAATTTGAGGGCACTATTAGGACGTAATGAAAACTTGGAAGGAAGTCCCATTGAAGGGAAAGGCTCTGGGGGACTTGACCTTGGGAACTGTATTTTTTTCCTCACACCTTCTCATATTTTGTCCTTCCCTCTGTTTCCTGTCTGCAAGGAGGTGAGTAACTTTCTTCACTACATCCTTCTGCCTTGGAAACAGCTGATAATAGACTGAAATCTTGAACCAAAATAAACTTTTTCTCCTTTAAGTTATCTCAGGAATTTTGTTGCAGCCACAAAAAGCTGACTAAGTTGAAAAACTGAATGAGTTCTCAGAATTTTCATTATATATATATATATATATATATATATATATATATATATATCCTTTTAGAGATGGTCTCATATATTTTACCTAGAGTCCCAAAACTTCTGCATGGCACTTTTTTACTTTTTTCATATCACTTACCTGTTTATTTAGGCCCTACTTTGGTCTCTACCTCCCCAAAAACAAGATTTGGGGTTTCCTGACCCATAGTGTGTGTGGGTGTATATATATATATATATATATATATATATATATATATATATATATATATAATAGGACCCACCTTGAGATGATGTCAATTTCCCAAATCACTTTGAGAGAAGAGTGGAATAGGTGTTGTGGAATCACCAGCAGTGTCTGCAGTGTTGGCCCCAGATTGATCTAATGAATGCCTAGAGAGAGTCTCACCATCTACCTGTCCACAGTCACACTCATCACTATGTGTTCTAAATCAAATTCACAGCCTGCCTCTAAAACTTGCTCCCCCTCCCATGTATATTAGTTTAACCAATGGTATAAAACCAGAACTCAGACAGTGTCCTCAACTTCTCTCACTCTCTCATCCCCCAATTTGTAGCCATCGAGGTCACAAACCCCACCCCACAATGTCCTCATTATCACCTGTTTCACCTTCTCATGACTGCTTACTTGAATTAGTGCCATGCCCTCCTGCATAGCTTCCTTAATTTCAGTCTCTTTTGATCCATGTGTCCATTGCTACCTGAATGACATTTCCAGATGGCCTGGCCCAACAAGGGATGGGAAGATCATATCACTACTTCACGTAACTTCCTTTAGTAATTCCCATTACTTAATGAATAGGGTCCCTTTATTTATTCAGGAAATACTTGTTAGAAATCTATATATGTGAGAACCTGGATAAAAAGATGCACAAAACAAAGGAGGTCTTTGCCTTCGTGGAAATGTACAGCTTAAGGAACTCTAAAGGGAGTGGACAGGAAGTGACTAGTGGGAAATACTGATCCAGACAATAGCCACTGACCAGTTTTAAAAGGCAATCAGTGCTTTAAATTGTAAGGGGGTGTTTAAAAAGTCAGTGAAAGCATTCCTATGGCCCTTCAGTGCTCTCAGAATTCCATAAATCTTGCTAAATTGCTCTATACATTTTCATGTCTATTAATGTCCCAGGTTTTCCTTTTAGAGATGATCTCATGTATTTTACCTAGAGTCTAAAAACTTATGCATGGCACTTCTTTGTTCATATCACTTACCTGTTTATTTAGGCCCTGCTCTGGTCTCCACCTCCCCAAAAACAAGATTTGGGATTCCCTGACCCATAGTAGAAATTTGAAAAACTATTGAACACTTTTACACATGAAAAAATGAAGACTCAGATGGGTTAAAACTGATGTCCAAATTCAACCAGCTGAATTTCCCCTGGAATATGAAGATGGAAGGCTCATTACAAATGATAAATTCCCGCCACAAGAATTATCTGAGCACAACTTGGACGCTGTGGTTCCTAGATTATCATTAGATCCTTGCGATCTTATCTAAACCATAGATCTACAAAGCACAAAACAGATTAATCATTTGATAACTCCACAGAACTTTTAAACTTTAAATACATTCTATAGTAATTTGATTTCCAATTTCAAAATTTCAGATATTTTTGGTTAGTGTCTACAAACATTTTTTCTAAAGAAGTTTAATAGATCCTCGACAAATATATATTCTAATAAGTATCCTAGATTATGTTTATCCATATAACATAGATTTGCCTTTCATAAAATGAATGTTGTATAATAATAACATAATACATTATGAATTTTGCCCAGGAAAGCAGTTTCAAGAGAGTGACACTGAATCCCCTGATAGAATAATGTAGCTTCTCAAAATCCCGAGAAACCAGCCAAAGTTGTCAGTGAAACAAGAATTAGCTTTGAGAAATATTTCTGATACACAGATGCTTCCAATGAGTATGTTAAAATCATGTAAAATGTACCTCATCAGCATCTACAAATTTGTTAGGTTTACCATGTGGACAAATTAATGAGGATCTGAGAGCACTAAATTTCCTAGACTGAATATTGCCTCAGGATGCCCCTGGGATTCTGAAGCCCAATTTTGCTTTAATTGCAGCCCTTAGCTTTTGTTTTATCATTCAACCTTCAAGTTATAATAAAACTAATTATAAAAATATTGTTGTTACATACACTAGGGTATAATCATCCTTTAAAAAGAAACTGAGAAATTTTGGTAGCTAAATATCTCTGCTACAAATAAAAATTTTTGGTCGACTCCATGACACCTAACTTACAGTCCTGTATGCATTCACTTCTATCTATGATTTCAACAATTACTCCTAGAATCTACTGTAAGCATTTTCCTACCTTCTGGAAATGCCGGAGAGATACCCAACCCGGACTCAACTCATGAAATTTAGTAATAGTTTTCTAGTGCCACCTTGTCACATGCCTCCTTTCCAATTTGTGCTTCATAAAAATGAACTGCAAAGATCTGGTGCTCAAACTGTTAATTATAAACAAAGATTACTTGTCTTAAAACTTCATCAAGGCAGAGAAACTTGTCTGTCAATTTCTTTTCAAACTGTGTGTAACACATTGCTCTGTGTTTACAGAAAGACCCAGCTTATTAGCAGCAGGGTCAAAATACTAAACTTAAATAGCTCAAGAGGAAGCAACGGAGGCAAACAGAAACTTACAAAAGCTGTCAATAACAAAGGACACCTAGTTGGTAGGTTGACTGAGTTGCCACATCAGAGCCTCAGAGTAAGTGAGCGTCACATGGCTTGAGGCTTATGAGTTACGTTTCTCCAATTATCTAACAATGTGGATGTCCACATGGTACTCAGATCCTTGCCTTCACTAAGTAAACAGTGTCATGGCATCATTCTCAACCAATCAAATCACACCCAGGATGGCAAAGGAGGCCCTGAGAAAACCCTGATGCCCCTGAGAGCCAGGGTGAGGAGCTCGATAAGCTATTGCAATGCTTATGAATATTGGGTTTCTGAGCTGTGTATATAAAATGGTACTTGGTGCTGCCTCAAAAACTGCCAAAGCTGACTAGAAATATGTCGCATTTCGCAGGACGTGCAACTGTGGTGATGGACACAAGGTGACCAAGGGCAACCTTTGTTCGCCTTTCCATCACATGGCTCTATAATAAATATTAGTCATTCAGAGTACACAGAGGATGTGACCAGGGTGCCTTAGAGGCAAAACCCCTCTCCAGGAGGTCAGAGTACGCTCCCAGTTCCAGGCAGATCCCTAATCAGATTTATTGTCTTTACTTTGGAGAACTACAGTTTTCCCATTAAGCCCAGTGTGGAAACAGCAGGCTGGGTATTTATTACAAGTTACCATCAAATTCTCCTTTTCTCTTTCTAGTCTCAAATAGGTCATGGTTCTCTGATTTTGATTAAATCTGTCTCATATTCTAAAATTGTGCTTTCTCTTTTATCTAGCCTCCCCTAAGTTAATGAAAAATGATCCAAATGATCTCACCTTGCAACTTCATTGACTGGAGATACCACAAAATCAGAAGTTACTGCATCTGAACTTGGAGTAACAGCCCCTTTTATCAGACACTGTGTCCTCTGTTCTTTGCAAGAACACTGTCTTCTCTCAACACAGGGTTGTAGATCTTTTACCAGCCCTTAGCGAAATTATAAAACAGCACTATGATGTACAATACACAGTGTCACCAATCTAACAGCAAAATATTTTATTATTCTAAAAATACAAATACGTTATTGTTTTGACTTTGTTCCTATGATAGCCTCCTTTCTTAGAAACTTTCCACTTTATAGGAAACATCATACTCAACTTCTTCCTGTTTAGAAAGCAATAAGAATAGAGTTAAAACCAACAGAAAGAATGGGCAATCTGTACCTTAGACTGACTGAGAAGAATTTTATTTAGAGTCAATCTCCTGAGCATTTTTCCTAACTAGCAGTATATGCATTTTACAGGTACTGCCTAAGGGAGGAACAAGCTTGAGCCAAGTTAAATCCTTCAAAAGAGAAGATCACTTTCCAAGAAGGATTACAGAGATCGAAGGAAGGCCAGAGCTTCGACTGCATAACTTGGTAAATGCAGCAAGACTTTTTCTTAATCCCCGTGCTACTCATCACTCTAACCAGGTACCTCGCACTTGTTCTGATCTTCCCAGTTAGAAAAAAGTATACCTAATGAGAACTCACTGGGCATCTGCATTCTCTCAATATATTTTATATTATTCCATCTGGAATAAAATGCTCTCCCAGTTACAATGGGAGTTAACAAGATCAACACCCACATCATTTTAGACTTGCTCTCAGCCAGAAGTCACTTCGAAGGCTGAGAAGCTTCAGAGATCACTGAAGCATGACCACAGACGAACCCATGTTTACCTTAAGTCTGGAAGGTAGCCATCAGTATTTGCTGACATTTGCTTTGCCTCCTTCCCTCCAATCTCTGCAAGAGTCCTCCCACTTTACTACAGTTACATATACTGCCACAGTCAGGACCACATAGAGATGCCAAAACACCTAGGCCCATTGTCAACCCCGTGCTTGTCACCTTTATGACAACTACTCCCAGGCTCTTGAAAATTTGCTTCTTGGAATTCATTCTGACATTAAGTGCGGAGACTCCAGTGGAGTGGGGAAGGCATTTTCTCTCAGGTCTCAAACCCTAATGATCTCAATGATGAAGACCCCAGACAGCCCCCAAACTTCTTCATTCTTCATTCCCGTAATCTGAGAGAGTGTATCTGAGCATAATACCAAAGAGCACTCCTCTGTTTCAATCAGTTCAAATTACTGACATTTGCACTTCCTAATATTTTAAAGGATTGTTGAAAGAATGTCCTCAAATTTCTTTGGGCATTGTTAAAAGAGTTGTGTTGGAACAACTCCAGAAAAATTTATGTTAGGACCAAGGAATGAGGCAAGACATGGGAGGTTTTATATTCAGAGTTTATTTATACCTGATAAGATCATCATCTAGAAAGTACTTTTTTAAATATGTATTTTTAAGCTACATTTTGTTTGAAGAGGTGCGGCCATGAAATTATTAAAGCCCCAAATTTGTTTCCTGAAAAATGGCAGGAAATGTACTTCTTAGCAGGAGATGACATTTCTGAAGGGAAAATGTTAAGTTTCTCAGATAGAAATTTCCTCCCACAACATAGATGATTCTCTCCCACAAAGTAGGTAGCCCAATGGCTAGTCTTGGGAAACACTGAGAAACCAGCTGGCTGGTCGAACAGTGCTACCTGCTGCGAATCCACACAGACCCCTAAGTACACCAAGAATTTGGGCTCCCTCTGACCCACATCTGGAAACCACTGGCTACACAGTTCTGCACCCTGACAGGACTTTTTCTGTGAAAATGTCCCTCAGGAGCTTATCCCAGTATGAGAAAATAGGGTTTTTACAGAATATAGAAAGTCAACAGATGTTACAATTTGAAAGAAATTCTAAAATACTTTCAATAGGGACACTTTCATACTGTGAAACTTTTAATATTCCAGTTACAAAATATTTCTCTGGAGAAACATTGCAAAAAGGTCAAATATATAAGTAAGTCGATCAAGAACTTCCCTTCTTAGAGGAAAAACCTGAAAATTTTGAGATTTAAAAATAAAAATCATCATTCTAATCTAATCTCTTCAATTCATGCATGCAAACTTGAACCCAAAGCTTGTCCAATATTGTCCAGTAAAAAAATAGAAGAGGTCTAATGCTCCTCAAAGGCATGGTTTTACTGTCACTTGGTCTGACACAGGCCCTCAGAAGTCCTATGATAAATGTTAATACCTGAACTGAATGATGGATGCTATGATGTTAATGACTGCTACTGTCTTCACACATTACTTCTCTTAGGTGTGCTTACATTCATTTAGACAGGATTTGTTTCCTTAAATCAAAGAAAAGAGTATCTAAGAGCAAACACACAGATTTACCTGCAGACCTGTTAGTACAGGTCAAAATTAAGGTCAAAACAACAGACCCTCCTAAAAGACATCTGTTCTGCCATTGAAGAATCATATATAATTTTGTGTGTTGTTCAGGGCACAGGAAAAAAAGAGAATCAAAGTGGTCTCTGTTATTTTCACAGAGGTACATAAAATATAAAAATCTAAGTCATATTACATTACCTGGTCTGGTAATCTGAAGTTAAAATGAGAAGGTCTTCATTGTTGCTCCTATGATGAAATCAAGTTAGGACATGTTTATTAGCTACTTGTCATGTCAATATACCTATAGTACGATTTACATTGTTCTGTGTCATCCCATGAGCAGAATGTTCTCTGTTTTAAGATGAGCTCAGTTATATTTTAATTTTATATAGGCCTTCATAGTAAAAAATAAATAAACAAAGAGTTTAGGCCCTCAAAAGTATGATGTTTGT
This sequence comes from Dolichotis patagonum, assembly GCA_004027295.1. Lineage (NCBI taxonomy): Eukaryota > Metazoa > Chordata > Mammalia > Rodentia > Caviidae > Dolichotis > Dolichotis patagonum. The sequence goes on from PVJX010000129.1 coordinate 185,631, forward strand.
TTTGAAGACAACATACGGCATTATGGTAGCCATTGTTGATTTCCTATTTTCTTGTTTTGAAGTCCTGTATTGTTTTTTTTTTTTTAAGTCCTCTCGTTGTTTTGTTTTGATTGGCTTTATTCTGTTTCACTTTGGTTTTACTCTCTTTAAAATAAAACTTTTTTAAAAATGTGATGCTTGTTCCATTTCTTCCAACTCATAAATTAGTATATCATGACTCCAAGAAATAAGTGAATTATTAAAGTAAGTGTTTTTAGATTTGGTAATGGGCACATTAAACAGTGCAAGGTATTGTGAGCACGTGTGTCATAGAAAATAAACAAATTTCCTTTGTCAGAGTTCTAAACCCAAGTTCCCAGAAAAAACAAAAAGAAAGTATATCACCTGTTATGGCTTGTATCTAGATGTCCCCCCAAGCTTCATGCTGTCATAGGGGGGTTTTATGGAGATGGCTGTATCTAGAATGTGTTTTGTTAGGATTAAAACTGTGATGCTGGGATTAAGGGTGCCCCACCTTGGGTGTGGGTGGCATTGCCCAAGGGTGGGAAGCCTGGATGGAATATAAAACCAGGTTTGGTGGCTACTGCTCCTATTGCTGCTTCGCTGCTAGCTACCTTCTGCCTGCCTTGCTTTGCCATGAACTGTTTCTCCCACCAGCCATAGACTGAAACCTCTATAAACTGTAATCTGAAATAAATTTTGCTCTTTTAATTTTGAGTGTTGGGTATTTTGTCTCAGCAACAGTAAAAGTAACCAAGATATCATCTATTCCCTCTATCAGTCTCATTCATTGTTTGACAAGCCTTACTAGACATTTTCTCTTCAGTTATTCTCATTTTTACACTATTATTACTATTGTTGTTGTTGTTCTTATTATTCTTATTATTTGGAGGTTAGATAACAATGGGGGCTTCTCCATGTCAGTGTTGGTTTAATGAAGGTTTTGCATTTACTGCAAAAGAAGACACTGGATTTTCCAATGTGCTGCAAGTGATGTGTGACTATCATCTTGATAGACATATGTGTCAAAATCACTAAAATCAATTTAAAATGCTGGATAATTGTTTACTTTTCTGCAAGACATAAATACTAGCAACACAAGAAACTGAATAACACTGGAACATCACCAGGAATGGTGGCGAATGTTTTCTTTTTTATGTTAGGAGAAAAAAAAAACCCACTTTATGTTCTTCCAAAACTATGAATTTTGGGAAAAAAAATTAAGAACATCAAATTCCTTCCCCCAGTTCTAACATCAAATGCCAAATACTAGCTTTTGCCAAATTGTTGCCCCTCTCATCCATATTGATAGCTCCATCAAAGGATATTTTGTGAACTACTTGCTTGTGTACAATAGTGACTCAAGATGCTGTGGAGGAAGAAAATCTACTTTCCTAATTCTCAAAGACTATCATTAGACTTAATGGTCCCTTTAAATTAATTCAAAATAGTGAAAATGGCTAGAAAACCCATGAAAGGTGCTCCAACAGTCAGAATTTTGTTAAAAATCAAAGAAGAAAAGATACTGGTTGATATTGTATTAGTTTCCAAATCCTGCCCAGGTGTCTACCAGAAGACTCAGTCTTGCTCTTAAAACACCAGAGTGTCAACTTTGTTCTGTGAAGAGATTGCTTAATTACCATGTAGCTCTAATCTTTGTCTGGTTCTGGGTTTCTTGGGAAATATAGCTGGCTATATTCAAGCACTGAAATATACACTTGCTTTATTTTTGGAATACAAAGTCAGGTGCAGGAATAAGTCTTCAAAATATCTACAAATGGCCAGGTTGCTGTGGGCACAAACAAGTCAGGACTGACAGTGGCCAGAGATAACAGGTATGGTGACACTGGAGCATACTGTATTGGTTAGCTTTTTTATTTGGTGGGGAGGGTTGAGATAGGGTCTCACCATGTAGTTCATGTTGGCCTTGAACTCACTATGTACCCCAGGCTGGCCTCGAACTCACAGCAATCCTCCTACCTCAGCCTTCCAAACAGTGGGACTACAGGTGTGGGGCACCATACATGGTTCGTCAGTTTTTTTGTTGTTGTTGCTGGGACAAAATGCCTAACATCTATAATTTAAAGGTGAAGACATTTATTTTGTCCCATGTTTTCAGAAGTTTCAGTCCATGATGGTTTCAGTCCATGATGGCTGACTCTAAATGTGGGAACATTTTATATACTGACCATAACACAAACCTACTGAACACTGATTATTTCACACTTTGAAAATAAAATTGAGATTGCAGCACCAATATTAATATGGAAAGATGTCCAAACTATAACCAATTGAGCCCTCAGTAGGTAAATTTTAGGTATACTACAATTGTATTTATAAATGTTTAGTGGAAACTAATATGACTTTTAAAAAAAAACACTCCCACAGTATTCTGGCAAGTATGCACAGAACCTTAGCAAAAACCTCTCCTGAGAGTTATTCCTGAGATCTAGTTCTCATTTGCTTCACAGTTTAACCCTTTCATTCTATAAGTTCTGTAAAATCAAGAAATTTGACTAGACAGCCCATGTACTATCACACTCATTTTCTAAGAGTATAGGAGTATTCTTCCTTAGTTTTCTTTTGTAAGATAAGAGCTGAAAAATACCCATTTTGAAGATTCTTATGGGGCTTTAAAAGAGCAGATTTGTGAACACACTTTGTAAACAGTGAAAATAATATAATAACAGTAATTATTCAATATTTGAAATGCCCATACTGTACTATATTAGTTCATACTAGCTCCTCATACTTTTAGTTCATTTGAGAATATTGCTTATACAAACTCTTCATCATAAAACATAAAGTTTCATGTTTAAGGTTATTTTAGAAGCTAAAACTTATCAAGTGTCAGCCTCAGGTAGAAAAATCTGTTGCACCAAAGTTGACTTAATTAAACTTCTGAAAAGGAAATGCTATTTTTCCACTGATATCCTTAATGAAATCAGAATCACATTTCCTAGAAAATGTTCAATGGAATAGGCTGCAAACTCATTTTCCTATTTGAAAAATTATAGAAATTGGCTGAACTGTCTTTGGAGGATCTCTATCTACTGAAATAGTCTATGGTTCTGATTCTGTTTTAAGATTAAGCCTGGGATTCAGCCTCCCTAGAATTAGGAGTGCTAGTGGATGTATCAAATTTTCACAGTTAGTTATGCATATTTTTCTTGATATCAGTCTGGTATAGTTGAATTTTCTCTAAATTTGTTTCTTACTAAACTATGTGGCTAGCAAGGACAGAAATAGGATCAGTGATCTCACCTAGAAAACTGTTCGGTATAAAGAGCTTTCTAAAATCCAGTGCTAATAAAGAAATCAGCAGCCATAGGAAACTGAGTTACTGTAAGACAATAAAGAGAGGATTGTGGAAATAATTGTCCACTTTCTGTTACAATATTTTGTTCATGTTTTATTTCCTTTCATGAATTGTAGGTATCTAGGAGATAGCTTTTAAAATTTGGGTTTTTTCTACTCATGTGCAGGTATAAATTCTCTATGATGAAAGTGATTATTATGTATAGCTAAAATGTACCAATAAAATCTGATTGGAAAAAAAGGAAAAAATTTTAAAAATTAAAATTTGGGTTGTTTCTAAATTTCTTAACGTATGGTAGATGTCCAATAAATATTTTTTTAACAGTTGAAAGAATACCACAAAAGAGTGTCCTGCATTTATTAAGTGGAACATTGGGTAGAAAACTTTAACATCCCTTAACTGCAAAATTCTCAGAAAGGTTCATTTTTCTGTGGAAAGCTGATTTCAATGCTAAAAGTACAATGTCATAGAGAGTGTTCTGTAATTTTTCAGAACTTTTCCTATCTCCAGGGTGTTGTCAGTTTCCATTTAGAAGATTTTCTTCTCTGTTTAGAAGACTTTTCATGAGAAGATTTTCTTTCTTATCTTAGGGTGCAACTTCATATTTAAAACTCCTGGGTTAAGAAATGTTTGCTTTCATTGTAAAATATCTAATTTAAAGAGCTATACTACCAAGTCATCTTTTATCAGCATGAGCCACATACTGCTTCCAAAAATGACTGATTTCAGAACAATTGAATTTTTACAGCATGGGAAATAAACCACAAATGTAGTTATCTCTGATTTCTACAAAACTTATTTGCCTCAGATAAAACAAACGAATTTCATATTAATTTTGAGTCCCACCAGCTCCCTGATTGGCTTATGTCTATGTTTCCCACTCAGAGTCCCAGTTCTTTGTAGGGTGGCAAGATAATTTTAATGGACTACAAAGCAGAATTTTTTTTTCCATGCATGGTGGCATATACCTGTAATCCCAGCACTCAGGAGGCTGAGGCAGGAGGATCACTATGAGTTCCAGGCCAGCTTGGGCTACATAGTGAATTCAAGGCCAGTCTGAAGTACATAGGGAGAACTTCTCACAAAACAAAACCTGAAAAAATATAGGGTAAAAAGGAAAACATCAGAATATGTCTAATAAAAAAGTATTTTTGATAACACTTTAGTATCAGTAATTTACATTCATATATGGATATGAATGTCATGATACAAAATACATTCCTCACAGTGGCTCATATGTAGCAATAGTTTTGAAAATCTTTATAATAATGCCTTATAATATGTTACTAGTATAGAAATCCATGCACTCTCCAACTTTCTCAGATATACTTTCTTCATAGTCCTACCAGCATCAGTTTAAAATTCATTTTGATGGAAAATCAGGCTCACATAGGACAGGCTGAAATTGCTCAGTTCACAATCTCTCATGAGTAGGAGCAGGGAGAATTAATGATCCAGTTGCCAGATTTCATGTACTTAGGTCAACTGGAATTCAAGTAAGAAGTATAAGATGTCCTTCATTTTACAGAACCACAGATGTACTGATGGCTGAGTGCTTCACAGCTCCACCAAGATCCTGCTTCCCCCTCCAGGGTCTCTGGGCAGGCAGTGTCTTTCTTCATCTTCTTTCCATCTCTATAGTGGACTATTACAGACTGTCGGTCTCACTTAGCACTTGGCAAACATGTAAGGCAATGTTTACAAGAGTTAAATATTTCTAAGAATCTTACTTCTAAAAGGGGCTGTTGGAAAGGGGCTCTTTCTTCTACCTTCCTTATTCTTTCCCCCACCCTTTTCCCCACTTGATATCAGTCTTTAAAAGCCACATGACAAGTCTTTAAAGTTACTTTTGTCAGATAAAATAGTTTCTGTCTCCTTTAGAATGGGAAGGATTCTATGTGTGGTGGCAGTAGTCAGAATAAGTCTAAGTAAAAGTGGAGGAGCAAAGGTAAATATATGTAAGTAGTCTTTCTCTATTTTCTTTCTGTAGTTTTACATAGCAGTAAGTACTAATATACAGTTCATAAGCAGAAGAAAGCTGATTCTTACAAATATTCTGTTTTTTCAACAGAAATAAAATACTAAATGAATTTCACTTGGTAATATACTTTCCAACCACTGGTTCTTTTTTTAAAAAAAAATCTCTTCCCTTTTTCATTTCTCTCTTGTCAGTATGGTACATAGAGAACATTTGACTTGAGGTTGAATCTATTTTCTCAATTTTTTGTGTGACTAATCTCTAGAAAAAGTATTATTAAAAGCATACCTCTACAAAACTGACTTTAACAGTAATTATTTTCTTTAAATATGAGAAGGATATTTTGATTTCCCAAATGCACATGAACTGAATTTTTGAGCTGAATTCATGGCCGATTTTTTCTTTTTTCTTAACAGAAAAATTACATCGTCTCCAGGAGAACTCTAAAGCTTGGGACTCCATGGTATTTGTCTTGAATGAAATAAAACTGAAAATGTTAACCTCGTTTTTCTACTCTGCTCTATCTCCTATATGCTACTAAGGTTTGTACAGTGGGTGCGCTATGCGTGTCTTGTAAACTCTGTTAATACGCTCTTCAGAGAGAACAAAAACCAAGTAAATTTTCTCACCGGGACCTGTGATGATAAAAAAGACACTTTTGCTTTTCTGGGCCTCAGTAACTTCTATGGTGTAAAGTAAGAAAGTTTACCTAAAAAAATGCAAGGTTATGAGTTCGATTTCCAGTGCCAAAAATAAAAAATGAAAACCCTTTCCAGCAATGTAAATTCTTTGATTCTGTTAGTCAATATTTAATCATGTAAAGTTAAACAAAACCAACTTTTAAGTCATTGTAGTGTTACAAATGCATTACCTTTCTTTTTGCACTGCCTGGGGAAGATATATATCTATATATCTATATCTATATCTATATCTATATCTATCTATCTATATATATATATATATATATATAATTTCATTGTGTTTTATACAAATCTGAGCATTTGTTAATGAGAGAAACACTAAAGCTGACACTGTTTCAATTTTAATATGAACAATGTGAAGATGCTGGAAGAGGTGTAAGAAAATCTCGCAAGGCAAAAGTAAAGATGGCTTTGAATTTTTTTCTCTCCTTTGTTTAAATATTATTTGCAAATCACAGGTGATCAAAAAGAATTCCCAATTTACATGGCCACTATGGCAGCAGTGTATGCCAACAGGACACAATACAGTTTTGTCAGGATACACTAGCTCAGCTACAAATCTTGTGTTTCTTCTGGTAGTTAAATAAACAATGAGATGAGTTTGCTTTTCCAAAGGCTAAAGAAAAGGGAAAGTTGCCAATACAATTACAAAATGATTGCAGTCCCTCCCCCAGCAATAGCTGATTTGAGTTGTTTGGATGACCCTGAGTCAACAGGAAAACATCTTCACAGCCCCTTCTGCAGGGGAGGAATGCTGCCATTATCTTTCTCTCAATGGAGCCGCCTTACCTGCCACATTCTCGTGGATTATTGAAACTAAAGGTCACTTCCCTCCAATCCAGGGAAAGATAATAGGAACTAAATTAGGCTGCTCACTTAAGTCTTGAGAAGATTCCACAAGACTTCATTCCTGCCCAGAAACTGTGCGAGAGGAGGTCCAGGTCTAGGAAGGTAAATAAAACTATCAAAATTTTGGAACCTGGAGACAGGTTCATCACCCTTTCATCTTTGAAATAAGCGATCCAGGAGACAGTATTTGGGAAAGACACAAGAACTGTATTTTGCCAAGTTTTTAATCTCAGTTTTACCAATCTTTTAAAAACTAACCTTACAGCTTTTAAGTGTGTGTGTGTGGGGGAGACAAAGACAGAGAATAATATATTAGGTGCCCCTATGTGTCAATCATTCAGCTTCAACAATGAGCAATGTATAGTCACACTGGTTTATTATTTTGAAGTAAAACCTAGAGAATATTTTATTTCACAGGTTTTAGAAAAATAACCTAGAATTATTTTCTACTCTTTAAAAGTCAGGAAATCCAAATGTAAAAAGAAAAATGTGAATTTTAAGTAAATCACTACTGTGGTTAAGATATATCATACAAAATTTTTGTAGCATAAGAGGAATTTTCTTTGTAACCTTTGTTAATAGTCAATAAATGTTTAGTAAGTGTCCCTTAGATGCCAGGCTCCATCAAGCCATAAAGCCTTTAAGAAGACCATATTATGAACATATGGCTATTTTCCTTAAAACCATCATTGCAATGTAAATAATACACATTATTAGAGAAACAAATTTTTGTTATCATAAAGATAGTAAGATTATTTGTTACAGCTCAAAAATAATATGAGTTCAATATATTAGAATTCCCAAACATATCTTCAAAATCTCAGATCACTCTTTCCATCATTCTTCAATATTTGGTAAGGAGTGTGGCAGATTTTTTTAACCTTATCAAAATAAAATGCCCCAGAAGAAAAGAGGGGTCCTTGCAATTTTAACAGAACAACCCTATCCCAGATACCTGCCAGAAGAACAGATCTGCATGTGAGTATGTTCCTGGCAAGATTGCTGTAAAGTTAAATGCAGGCATTATTATTTTATTTCAAACTGCCATTTAAGAAAAATAATCCAGCATCCCATACTTACAAACTAGCAATGAGGCTTGAAAAACAAAAAGCAAGCCAAAAAACCAACCAAAAGAAAAAAAAAAACCAAACTAACAGCAAAGGGTCTCGTACCTTAAAAAAAAAAAGTACTTTTCCTCCTTTTCAAAACTCAATTTTCCTCCTAGTTAAAGGTTTCTCTAATTTAATTATCAAAAAATATTCATTTCTATGTACAAGCCCCCAAATTTAGTTTAACTTGAAAAATATTTTACCTCAGTTCTGAAAGGTCTGTCTCCTCCTGATATTCCCACTGTTTTGAATAATTTCTTTTTGGGGCACACCCAATCTCTCTGCCTTTGGTAGACCTAGATCCTTACAGCAATGAAGACATTGGTAATACAATAAACACTCAGAGACAGGGTAATACAATAAACACTCATTTGCCCTCACTTCTAGACTTGTATTGAACCTTTCCTGATGTTTCCTAAAAGTGGGATGGTTTTATGTTTTTAAAAAATTGTATGTGCGAAGGCATCCAACATATTGTTTTCATAAGCATAGTGAAGTGATTACTATAGTCAAAAAATTAGTATGTCCATTAACCTCACATTACTTTTTTGTGTGTGGCAAAATTATCTGAACTCTACTCTTTTAACAGATTTCCAGTATCTAATACATATGCTATTACCTATAGTCTTTGTACATCTTAGTTTTCTATATTTATTCTACAACTTTGTTCCCATTAATCTATATCTTTTCATTTTCCCTATCCCTCTGCCCTAAATATTCATTCTACTTTCTAAGTATTTAAGCTTTTTTCCTTTTGCAAAATTTAGATTCCATATATAAGTGAGACCATTTTGTGTTTTCTTTCTGTATCTGTCTTACATAGTTTCCTCTAGATTCATCCATATTGTCACAAATGGAACAATCTCCCTTTTTTAAGACTGAACAATATTTCATTGTGTCTATGTACTACATTTCCTTTATCTATTCATCTGTTGATGGACACTTAGGTCATTTCCATATCTTGGGTATTGTAAATACTGTTTCAATGAACACAGGAGTGCAAATATATCTATGAGGTGATGATTTCATTTCCTTTGGGCATATGCCCAGAAGAGGGATTGCTGGGTCATATGGTAGTTCTATTTTTAATTTCTTTAGGAACCTTTATACTATTTTCCACAGTGATACACTCACCAATAGTACACGAGTTTCCCCTTTCTCAACATTCTTTCCAACACTTGTTATCTCTTATCCTTTTTTGATAAAATCCTGGACACAGTTTTATTTTATGACAGAATTTATTAACTACTAATGTTCTGCAATTCGCAACTATAAACATTTTTTGATGTTTATTCACTGAGGCAATATAGAAATTTAAAACCTGTTGGAGAAAGTTGAGCAAGCGTTTAACATTTTCAAAATCCCTAAATGTCTTTAACACAAACTGACTCTTTGCTAAATAATACTTTGTGGTCCTGAGTTAAATTTTGTTAAAAGTGCTTATCATGACAAAGTTGGCTAAAGAGAACTGTAAGCATTATAGAGAAAACACTTCTAGAACTTTCCCTGAGCTGCTATTCTTCAAATTGAAAAGTTTATAAATAAAGCCTTCACTGACTTTTTTACTTATACCATAGAACTCTCTTCGAAGCCATCTTGGAAGTAATTATAGGGCTATTTTCCATTCTCATGGTCAATATTAGTATACTATGACATGCAATCCCATAGAAATACAAAGGAATGCAAAGGCTTGCAAATAGAAAATCTGGAAGATCAAGAGCAGAGCAATCCTTAGAGGATATTCTAATGTATTTGATAAAAAAAATGTCAGATTCACAGACCCTTAGGAAATTTAAATCCAAAATGCCTAAGTTTATAAATGAGAAAATTGCAATTTATTATGCCAGTTGCCTGGGGGTGGGGTGTGCGTGTGCGTGCGTGCGTATGTGTGTTTGTGTGTGTGAAGAAACGCTTACTGCAAAAAACACATGCCAAACATGGACCGCACAGGAGGCAACACTCCCACCCTCAGCCCAAGTTGTTCACAATCCAGTAAGGTTAACTGCTCAGTACACAGACACACAGAGAATGATTGTGATTAGTTCACAAAGGAAGCCTCAAAACCCAAAGAGCAAGAAAACTTTCCAGAGGTCTGTTTTGGAGATGAGTCTTGAAGGAACTGATCAGGAAAGTAAGGGATGGAGAGAAAAGAGACCAGTTTGCTAGGGCTTCCTCGCGTTCATATTAGTCTCTTGTCAAAATATTTTGGTTTTGAGATGTTTTCGTGTGTGTGTGTGTGTGTGTGTGTGTGTGTGTGTGTGTGTTTGCTTGTTTGTGTGTTTTGTATGAATCCCTAGGTCAGAACATGGTGCTAAAAGTACAGAAAGCCACAGTGGGAGGGAAATCCAAACCGGCCACCTCAAAAACGTCTTACACTGACCACAAGGGGGAGTAGGTTAGAGCCGGCTGAATTCGGGCAATTCGCTCACCACACCAAACCATCAGCACGCAGCCCGTTTGGGGTCGGGGCAAATCTCCCTGTCAAGACAGTGCTGCTTCTAGGTTGTTCACGTTCTCAATCTATGTTCTTTTCAACGACCATTTTAACACGTAGGCCACTCGAAATATTCAGAAAAAAATAAAAGAATATGTAAAAAAAAAAAACCCAATTCATTAATTTGAGCATATATTGAAGTTCCTATTCCTTGTTATGTATATTTAAAAATAATAATTTAATCATATTTTTAGTTGTTTCAAAGGGATTTTGGTCTTCAGAGGTCTCTTTCTTTCTTTCTTTCTTTCTTTCTTTCTTTCTTTTTTATTTAGTTGTCTATGTTGGCCCTAACTTACAGGCATGCACAATCTAGAAAGTTATGGACAAGGATCAGCCCTGCATATGGGGTAAAGCCCAGCTGACTGAAGCAGACCAAGTAACTAGATTTCTGATAAAAGGATGGAAGAAGAGTGGTCAGAGAACATCTTTTAAAATGACGCATAAATTTGGCTGCAAAGTTTTAAAAAGCAGGACTTCTGAATAAGTTAAATTTGTATGTAGGGTCACAGTCTAGCATTAGAGGGTGGTTCCCATAGGATCTAGAGGCAACTGCAATAGATTGGAAGAGAAATAATCTGAAACTTTAACTTCACTGCTAAATGTCTGTATATGTTGGACAACATACTTAGTCAACCTAGGTCTTAAATTCTCCATCTACAGGAAATAATAGTAACTAATATTTGTTGAGCATCTATTATGAATCTGGTGACCATTCTTAGAGGTTGATGCAGAAGGAGATGAGTAGACCAGTGATTTTTAGCTTTATTTTCATGTAAGAGAATTCTTTCTGAAACTAAGTCTGTATAGCTCCCAATATATAGCATAGAATAGCACAACTATTTTATAAATTGAAATATATTATGATTTCTCCACATCTGTGCCTTATTCAAATGGTAAAAATCACTGCTAAGAACATGCATAGCCCAATCACTTTTCCCCCCATGAAGAAAACTGGCTCCTTTTCTATTTCCTAGCAAGAAAAGCACATAGTGCTAAAGAACATCACTACAATGAACTAATTAAGTCTTTCAACAAGTTTTTGTGGCCAAAGTTATTGTGACATCTGCCACAGTCATAACTGCTTTGGCTTTCAGTTTGGTCTCCTGGGGTGTAAATCTGGATATTTCCAGAAGTACCAAGTCAATAACCTTTGGATGTTAGCAGACCTGAAATCCAGTGAATGGGGAAACCTGAAAAAATGTCATATTTTGTTTGTCATGTTTTACCCTTGAACTTGTGGTTATAAGTGAAATCCAAGGGGCTAATGTATCATACCAAAGAGGAGGTATGTCTACCACTGTTTCCTGCCACCCCAATGGGCATAGCGTTCAAGGTACTCACGGGCACAGAATCCCAGGGAACACATAATGCAAAGGAGTTGGGCAAGACCCGAAGCAAGCATAAAGTAAAGTTGTTATATTTGTAACTGTGTAAGCAGTGGTACTGATAGCTCTGAGAAGCCAAGTTCTCTATTTGAACCAGAACTTGCTTCACACAGAGAAAAAAGGCAGGGGCACTCTAAGAAACATGACAAACCAAGGAATGCTAACATTCTGCTTTGTGAAAGACATCATGTTCTTTCTCTTTATAAGTCAACCACTTATGCAAAGAAAAAGATGATATACAGAGAAAGAAAAAAGGCAACTCATGGATCTTTTTCTTTCAAATCTTTCTTGTATCTAGACAAAGATAAGAGTGTAATAGACTCTGAAGATATCAGGAAGTAAAATGAATGGTTAAACTAATGTTTGTACAGCATTTTCATTGTTCTGGAAGGAAAAAATACATGTGTATGCATAAGCCACAAAATATAAATTGTGTAATTTTGGTTATTCTACATATAAGTTCAATGTTCTTATATTATAACTTAAACTAGAATTGCCTGATATCAAACAATAGTAAAATTTGTAATAATTTTTTATTCAGAACATTAAATAACAAGCAACATGAGATGAAATATTTATGAATGAATCTAAAAACATGTATACCATATGCACATAAGGAAAATTACAAAAAGTAGATCTAAATAAACGGAGAGATATTCCATGTTTATGGATAAGAAAACTCAATGATGTTAAGATTTTAGTACTTCTTACATTGATCTGTACATTCTAAATATTCCCAATCAAAATCCAAGCAAGTTTTTTTTATTTTTTTTATATTTATATGAAGGTGCAAAAGATCCACAACAGTGAACAAAGTATTGAAGAATAAAGTCAGAGGACAGGAATTCTACAATGAGAATTACTATAAAATTACCGGACTCAAGACAACATGGTATTAGTGAAAGAACAGACAGATAAAACAATGGAACAGAATAAAGAACCTAGAAAAAAATGCCACACAAATAGAGTCAATTGATCTTTGAAAAGCAAAGTTAATATTCCAGAAAGGACAGTCTTTTCCAAGAGCAACTAGATAGTGACATGCAAAAATCCCAAAATATGAGAACACCTCCAAAACAAAAACCTATAATAAGACCTTATTCCTTACAAAAAATTATCTTATGGATCTTGAGCTAAATGTAAAATTCAAACTATATGAAAAAAGCAAACTTCTGAAAGATGACATAGAAAGTGTAGGTGATTTTAGCTAGATAATAAGACCACCGAAAGCATAATTGCTGAAAGCTAAAACTGAATTGCAAACTTCTGCTTGTGAAAAACACCATTAAGAGAATAAAGACAAAACATAGATTGAGGGAAAATATTTGTAAAAGACCTACCTTAGAAAGTACTGTCATCCAAAATATACATGGAATTCTTAAAACCCAACAATAAGAAAGGAAAAATTCAATTTAAAAATGGGCAAAAGATCTGAAGAGAGGTCTCATCAAAGAAGATATGTAGATACAAATAACCATATGAAAAGATACTCAATATCATATGTCATTGGGGAATTGCAAATAGTATGGCTAAAGTCCAAAACATTAACAGCATCAAATTCTAGCAAGTATGTAGAGCTACAAGAATTCTTATTAATTGCTAATAGGTATACAAAATAGTTTCTGTCACTTTGGGGGACAATTTGCCAGTTTCTTATAAAGTGAAATATGATCTTATCATATGATCCAGCAATGATACACCTAAATATTGATCCAAATGAGTTAAAAACTTATACGCACAGAGTACATGAATGTTTACAATTTTATTCATACTTGCCAAAAATCAGAAGCAACCAAGATCTTCAGTCACCAAGTGATTAAACAGACTGGGGTACATCTATTCAAGGAATTCATCAATAAAAAGAAATGAGCTATCTATCAAGCCATAAAAGTCATGGTGGAGAAACCTTGAATGCAATACTGCTAATTAAAAGAAATCAGTGTGAGAAAACTACTCTTGTATTATTCCAAAATTTGAGGAAAAAGCAAAAGTATAAAGATCATGAAAAGGTCAGCAGCTCTGAGAGACTGGTGGAAGAGTGGGAAAGGGCTGACTAGGTGGAACACAGGAGTTCTCTAAGCAGCAAGAGTGCTCTGTATAATATATTATGATAAATACGTGACACTATGCATTCACCAAGCCCATAGAACTATACAACAGGAGAAGTAAACCTAATGTAAACCATAGACTTTAGTTAACAACTTACATATCAGTATTTTTATGTCAAATATAACAAATTTACTCTACTAATACAAGATGTTAATAAGGGGGAAACTGGATTACAGACTGAGAAGATGGTGGACCAGTAGGTAGCAGAAGAGAGATCCTCTCTGAGAGAAACAGCTTAAATGCCAGAATTTAACACCCTGGAGAGACCCAAACAGACACAGATGGACTCTCTCAACCCAGGAAGAAACTAAAGTTAAAAAAACTGCTCAGATATGAGGTCCCAGGGCTACCATTAGTGAAGCTAAGATCAGCAAGCACGGCGCCCTCCTTGAGCCGCCTGAATTCCTGCCCGAGAGCAACCTGACCAACCGAGCTGCGCAGATGCGACTGGCTTGAGCCGCCAGAGCGTGGAGCTGACCATCCCTGTGTGCAGCTCGCCCGGACCCGGCCCTGCACACGACCCACCCAGAGGCACTGTGCATTTGTGCCGCAGCTGCGCTGAAGTCAGAGATCTGGGAGCCCAGCAGTTCTCAGGAACCAGCATCAACACACAGTGAGTGATGGGAATAAGACCCTCCCACGGGAAAGGGGAAACTGACTGGAAGACATGTTGGATTTGGGCAGGACAGCCTTAACTCCATAAGGAAGTGGCTTCAATTGGTTGCTGCCTTCGCTGAGCAGATTGGTGGAATCTGCTTGGATTGGGCTGTGCCCCTGGCCGGGACCAGTGGGTTGCTACAAACTAATTCCCTGAGGACAGCCACACAGTGACTCAGTGAAGGTCTGCAAAGGTTGACTGGCCCGGAGGAGAGGAGCCAGCACACAAGTGCTTGCTTGAACTTTACCCTCTAATAGTGGCTGGCAGAGGGCAGAAGCCCCTAGCCTGTGTGCTCCAGAGGAGCCTTAACCAGCAAGCAAAGGGGCTGGGAATTACACTATACACTTGTATGGAAGTAACCAAAAACATGACAAAAGGGAGAAATAAGAAAAAAAACCCAGCCCCCAACCCTCAGAACATTGATCCAGGAGACGTAAATACAAAAGAGATTGAGGACAGCAAACATGCAACATCAAACACAGCATTAGCAGACATAAAGAGATATCTTTAGGACCTCGTAAGCGGGAAAAAGCTGAAATATTAATTCAAATTAAACAAGAGATAAGTAGATTAATAAAAGAAAGGCTGGGCATCTCTCAAGAAGACACAGACAGAAGAATGGAGGAACACAAAAGGAGAGAAAAATTTAATGAAGAATACAAAAAAACCTAGAATTCATGAAGCAGATTCAAAGAGATTATCAGGAAACTAAAGACTCCATAGAAAGCTGGCAGAACTGCTTGAAAGAAACCAAAGATAGACTATCAAAAATTGAACACAGGCTTGCAATGTGTGATCATGAAAGGGAAGATCTCTTAAAAATAACAAGGGAGCAGGCAATAAAAATACAAAGACTGGAAGACGACAAGAGGATCTATAACTTAAGAATAAAGTATGCGAATGAAGAAGCAAGAGTCAAAACAAAGGAATTGCAAAGGCTATTCACAGAAATCATTAAGGAAAATTTCCCAAGCATAGAAAAAGGAAATGATATGCAGATATATGAAGCATACAGAAGTCCAGCCACCTACAACCAAAACAGAGCTACACCCAGACACATAATAATCAAGATCCCAGAAATTCAATATAAGAACAGAATATTAAAAGCCATCAGAGAAAAGAAACAGATCATCTATAAAGGAAAACCCATCAAAATCATGGCAGACTTCTCCACACAGACCATCAGGTCAAGAAGAGCTTGGAGTGAAATAATTCAAGCCTTGAAGGAGAACAACCTCCAGCCCAGATTGATGTATCTTGCAAAACTCTCTCTAGAAATTAATGGAGAAACAAGATGCTTCCGTGACAAAGAGGAACTTGGAGAATTTGTGACCACCAATCCAACCCTACAAAAAGTACTGAAGGACATTTTAGAGAGAGAGAGAACAAGAGTACGAGCATTTCAGTAACAATGGCAGAGAGGCCTCAGTGAATGGGGCAGACAGTGGAGTGGAACAGAAAAATAGACAACCAATGGCAGAAAAACAGAATAACAGAAATAAGGCAGAGAAGATTGGCTGTAATCTCTAGTAGAGATGGCCTTGAAATAGTAACAGAGAGAAACACAGGCAGAGTAGATCAGGCAGAGTAGATCCATTGAGATGCTCTATATAGGGAGGCAGTGGGACCCCAAACAAGCAGTGCACCCTATGGGAGTGAAAAGGGAGGAATTGTCTCAAAAAGGAAGGCAGAGGATATTGTTAATGGGGTAACAAGATTTAAAATTTACATTATTCTCATCACTCTGCTTGAATGGATTATGTGCTGTTTCAGTTTGTCTACTTACGCTAGACTTGAGGACATGGCCAGCTATCCCAAAAATAAAAGGACATATTATGGTAATCATCCCTAATTTCCTATCAACTTAATCTGAAGCCCTTTATAACTTATACTGTCTTATTATGACTGATCTTATTTGAACCTGGTTTGTTAGATTGCTACTCTGTATTGACTGATTTTATTTAAATCTGTTATGATTGATAGTATCAAGTCTAAGAGTATAGGCAACTACACTGAAGATGACAAGATTCACTAAGATACCCACTCTGGTTTGATTATTACTTGCTTTTGAAGTCTTATAATGTCTCCAATGTTTTGTTTTTATTAATGTTGTTATATACTGCTGAGACATCATGGTAACCATTGTAGATCACCTTGTATTGCAGTTATATATGACTTTTTTGCTTCACGCTTTTCTAGGAATTGTTTTGTTTTATCTTGCTTTGTTTTGTTTTTCCCTCTAATACAGAAAGGATAGATATATGTGTAGAGACTCATGCATGTGTAGAGCTTATAAACAGTTTATGAGAACAAACTATGTAACACATGTTGAAATGAACAACTACTTTGAAGAAAAATAGACACTACAGTACCCAGTGCTGATTCCATAATATCATGATGTGAAATCCAGCAAAACTATCACTCTTTGTTCAAAGTGATTTTAGCTTGCTTTGTCTTGTTTAAGTTCAACACACATGAAGGTATGGACAGCTGTTTTGAGGAGAATGAGAGACACTATGACAGCCATTCTTGGCTTCCCTAATGTCTGGTCTTGAAGACCTGAAACTCCCTCCTCGTCCTGCTCAGATCAATTCCATACTATGTTGTTTCAGGTGAATTCCCTGTATGTGACAATATGGACAACTATTTGGAAGAAAACAAGAGTCAATACGGTAGAGAGTTAATATCTCCTATTGTCTAGTTTTGGAATTTATATCCCTTACATTGCTTTCTTGTGATCTGCTTTGTTCTGTTTTGTTGTGTTTAATTTTACCCTTTTGATATAATTGAATGTATATTTGAGTGGGTAAGATGGATGACCATATTGCTGTTTTTTTTGTCAGATCGTGAAACAGAACTGTTAACAGACTCACTGTTTGAATGTCTACTTTACATGTTTTAACTTTATAATTTGAACAACTATTTCCAAGAAATCAGTATGTAATTTGTCAAGTAATAATCTCTTAGGTTTTTTTTGTTGTTGTTCTTTTACTTTTTTCCTTGGAATTCTGTATTGTTGCTACCCTTTATTCTGTTTTGTTTTGTTCTTTCTTTCTTCTCTTTAAATAAAATAAAAAATTTCATAATAAGGGGGAACTGGAGAAGGGAGTTGTGTATGAACTTTCTGTACTTTCTGCAAATCTAAAACTGCTCTAAAAATAGTCTATTAATTAAAAACAACAACACCATGACAAGCTGAGAGAAAGCACGGAAGGGAAAGATTTATCTTTTAGTACTTTTAATGGCAATTTTTTCAGACTTGAAGAAAAGACCCCACATTTTCACTTCTCCATAAAGTCTGAAAATTATGCAACTATCCTCATTCCTCATTTTGTCCAAATAAAAGAATCCAGTGTTCATTGAACATATTTTATGTGCTCTGGGCATTCAGTACTCCTCATACATTATTTCATTTTTGAATTCACAACTACCTTAAAGTAGGTAATATTTTTGTACCCATTAACAAATAAGGATTTCAAGACTTAAAGAAGCTGAGCGTCTTGAGCAAAGTCATTTAGCTAGAAGATTCTCATTAAAACCAAGCCGACTGATTTCCAAATCCTACCCTTCTGGCTATAATCACCACCTTTAAGCAGTGCCATCTTAGATTTCAAACTGTCTGATGCATTCCTCTCGCTATGCTATTGATGACCAACCATAAATCTCACTGACTGCAATGCTTAGACATTTGCCAGATGAATAGTCCTGTGAGTTTAATCTTCCTACATGTAGTGTGGGGTATTCCCAACCATCAAATACAAAAACAAAACAAAACAAAAAGCCTCAAATTCTTTGGATGATGCCAGTTGCATTAATGTACAAGTCCTATGAATATTGTGGACAGTACTTCTTTAGAGACCTGTTAACCATGCAGGAATTAATTTTCTTGAAACAAACATGTAAATATACATATACACACAAAGACCTGGGCACTCTTGATTTTGGACCCAGACAACACACTTTAGACTCGAATACAAATAACAAAAAATCGAAATTAGTCTTCTTAGGTTCTTTGGTAAGTTCTTTTCCTGCTTCTCCTGCTTTCTTTTTTTACTTGCTCAGCACATAGCTATGGGGTTAAGCAAAGGATACCTTTTCATCTCTGTGGGTTTCAAGCCACAGTTGTCTGTACAAAGTTCAGGGCTCTCTGCCAATCCCATAGGCTTTCACTCTGCGGCACATATGTATGCCTCAACTTACCGAGAAACTCAGCTCCAGGATACCAATCTTTCTCATATTAACAAATGATCTTAAAAGAAATCTTATATGATGTCTATCCAAATGCGCTCTGTATTTCTGACCAAAAACCACATCTAACTGGATAACTGTGTTGGTAGTGGAGGCCCTGAAGCCTTCGGAGGTTTGAAGTAGATGTTTTTAATCTTCTGTGATAAAGCCAGCTAGCTCATACATCTCCGTGTCTGGTGTATGATGGAAGCATGGGGGATATGTTATGATAAAAATCTCAATTATGCCTTCCACCATCTGTTAATAGCATGTGCTTGTGGACGCGTTGCCAGGAAATATTGAGAACAAAGGAATGAAAGGCCCTCATTCCAGAGAAATGTCTCTCAGCTCATACTGTGACTCCCCGGTTTGGTTACAGATGTGTCAGTGTCCTCAGTGCCCAGCCCTGCATAGCACTGGGGCCATGGCCTTGGGGGAAGTTAGACTTTCGCTAGTACATTTGAGAAGATGGACACAGTGCAAAGCAACATTGATATTTTTCTTACAAATCTCTAAAATTTAAACAGAGAAAGAGAAACAACTAGTTCCCAATTTATATGTATATGTAAGACTATCTTATTGACAAAGCCATCTTAAAAATACTAGGCTCCTAGAGAAAGACACACATGTGGCATATCTTGAATCAAGTTTAAATTTTAATTAAATCTTAAATATTTGCATAGGAACCATAGTACTTCATCATATCAGCTGATTTTTCCCTTTTCAGATAACTGAGAATAACTATGATAGACATAAAGTTATTGTAGAAATAAGAAATAACTTTGTGTAGATCACTAGAAGCCAAACGTGCAACAATACACAGAACCACAGTTTCTACTCCTATCTAACAACACTAGGATCACAGTCATAAGCAAATGAAAATATTACTCTAAATTTAAGGTGTGTTTATTATATAATATGATCCTGGAAAAAAACATAAGGACATACAAGAGTTGTGTCTATAGCAATATAAGATGAAACTTACTGAGTTCTGGAAACTGGAACTGTATAACGGAAGATCCCTGATTTTCTCATTATAACAGTGGGGGAATCATGTCATGCAGACATTCAGAAACTCCTCAGAAGAAGTTAGAAATATGTCTGTGAGGTGTGTTTTAAACATTTATGTGTAAAATGAAACAAAATCAGAGCCTTGTTTTTGTTCCCAAGCATCTCTTTGACACTACTTTTGAGTCTAAATCAGGACAGTTTTCTTCTGGCATCACCTTGGGCACCTGACACCTTGGGCACTCACTTTGGCAAGAGTCACCCCCTTCCCCTCCAGCAAAGTCCCTCCACCGAATCTGCAGCCACTGCTTTTCTCTGCCTAAACGCCTAAAAGCTCTCCCACATTGTCCTTGAAATCTGGCTGCCCACAAGAGGTAGATCATTTTCACCATCTTGATTAGAATAAAATCTGTGCAATCTATTCATGGAGATGAAAAAATTGATGCTCCAAAAGTGAAAGACCATGACACGGCTTCTTAGCGTAGCTGCTAGGATCAGAACTTTCAATACTCATTCTAGTATTCCTTCTACACCTTTACTGCCTTTTTCTGTTTATCTTTCCACCTCCCTCCCACTTCTCCTCCCCATTCTGCCAGAATTCCTGGTCCCCATCAAATTGTGGTAGTTATTCTTCACCCCCTCTCTCACAGTACTGAAACTGAGAACCTTAGAAAGCACTTCTTTTCCACTGCCTCTTCCTCTATCCAGTCTTTCAGTCACGGCTGTGCAAAAAACAAAAAATGTTAATACCACGTTATATCTTTTTTTTTTGTACCAGGGATCAAATTCATGACCTCACGCATGCCAGGCAAGTGCTTATGCTAAATCTCGAGCCCAGGTACATCATTTCTTAAGGATGGATTTTTAAATTAAGAAAAATACCACCTACTTTTTGTAGAAAAACATTATGCTAATGCATAGAACAAAAAAATCACAACCCAAAGACAATGGCTATGAAGACACTGATCCATTTTCATTCTTATTTTTTTTCAGTGCCTAGTTATATGTATTGAAACTATCTTAGAGATATGCTTTTGCTCTCAGATTTTTTTGTCATATTTCTAAAATTACTTAAAAGTGAAAATGTAATCATTGGCTTCTGTTTTACTATATACTACTTATGGAAAGGATTTCAGGTATATATACTGGCTATTTTTTAATACTACATATACTGGTAATTTTTAATCAACTCTGTCTTGGCACTGCCAAGTACCCTGCCTCTCTGAGTGGGTGGGTAGGGGCCTAATTTGTAATATTTGCCAATTTCCATGGTGTAAATATCCTCACTGTGACTGACTTCAACAGTTACCTAACAAAAATTCCTAAAAATACAACAAACATTTCTCATAAACAGTAGTCCTGCAAGCTACTAACTGCAAAGGGTAATTGAAATACATAGTGTTATCATTTGTATCTAGATGTCACCCCAAAGCCTCATGCAGTCATAGCTTTTTCAGAAGTAGCAGCATCTAGAGTGTGTGATTGATTTGTAGTGCAATGCTGAGATTAAGGGTGCTGGAATTAAGGGTAGATAATTGCCGGATCAGTCCACTGGTTGAATTAGCACCACCTTAATCCCAATAGACTGGATACAATATAAGGGACAGAAAGAGGTTTGTCTCACTCTCTCTTGTTGCTTTGTTGTCTTCTGCTGCCATGAACTGTTGTCCATTTATCATGTGCCGGCCTGCCTTGGAGTCACCCAGTTATGGACTGAAACCTCTACAACCTATAAGCTAAACAATCCTTTTCCCCTTTAACTTTGGGTGTTGGGTGTTTTGTCTCAACAACAAGAAAAGTAACTGAAATATATGGCAAATATTTAAATTTTTAAAATGTATTTAAGTAAAAGACATATTGCCACCAGTCCCCCTCACTTATCCCATCATTCTTTCCACTTTCTGAAGCAGTTTGGGAAGTTCTCCTTTGTGTCTTTACACAATGTGATAAAAACTGCAGTAAAGACTGCTGCCGAGTGACATCCAATGGAAAGGCAGCCTCGTAAAAACATTACAGTGTGTCCTCATCCACTTTATTCACCAGAAGTTGCAGCCTGCAACTTCTGGCTTTTCCCCAAAGTCAAGATAACCATGAAAGGTAAATGTTTTAAATCAGTTCAGGACATAGAGGTGACTGCAACAGCAGAACTAAAGACATGAAAGAGAACTTCTGGCATTGCTTCAGAAAGTGGCAAAAATGATAGGGTGTGTTTGGAGTGAGTTATGCTTCTGCCCTCAAGAAGTCAACTAAGGAAGCAAGGGCCCATGATAAACAAAGAAAGGCCCTTTAAACTTCCAATTGCTTGTTTTATCTCTACATAATTCATCTAAATGTGCTCCAAGCTGATCATATTTGCTTCATTGACTGACATGTCTATAGTAATGACCTCAAGAAAAGACTGGAAACCACTTGAAATATCCTTCAATACTTTTCCTCACATTCTTTACCCTGGTCCCTCAAAATTAGTTAATCTAGGCTTTTGCTTCCTGCTTGTCATTGCCATTCAATTCTAATGGCTTCCAGCTGTGTAACTTCCATTCAGGTATGATTACATATGTTTTGAACATGGAAGAGGACAGTGAATCTGAAAATTATAAAAAAAAACTAATATGGAACTGTGTGGGTAGGTGGAAAGAGCTCTAAAATTATTGTTCACTGACTGCTGACTTACTCTCCCCAAAAGTCTGAAAACTGACATTGTTTAAATGCAGAGCTTTTTTGTCAGTTTGATTGTCCACAGTGGGATTCAAAAAGCCATCAAATTCAAAATAAATATTTTGAATACGCTCCATACATAGCCACATTATTATAATCCTTGATCTTCTTAGCTAAGTAGAAAGTTAAAATTCCAGATTCCATCTGAATTCATCTTGCTTTCCCACAAAACGAATTGTAGCATTTACATGCAATGAGACTTCTTAACAAGCATTTACTGCCTTTATGAAGCAGTAGATAAAAGACTATTTGGGAGTTAACTGTTTCATAAATAAATCTTAAAAATCCAAAACATGGAGATTGAAGTCATCATTCCCCCATTTGATAGCTATGTGAACTTGAAAGAATTAATCTTTTGAACCTTCTTTTCCTCATTTTAGTGTACAGACACAATACTTTCTTTTGTAGGGTAGTTGTAAAATATGTCAGTTATCTTCTAATACATAACATTCTACATTGATTTTGCTTTCATAATTATAGGTCAAGAATTTGGGAAGAACTCAGCTGGGTAATTTGTCTCTGTTCTACACAGTATCGTTTGACTGGGGCTAGAGGGTCCAAGACATAGGGCCAGTTTATATATTTATATGTATGAGTACCTTGGTACTTCCTGGCCTCCTTATCCTTTCTTCTTGCTGTCTCTTACACATTTAGGGTAGAAATATTCCATAAAGGGCCAAAGAGTAAAAGCCATATGACCTTTGTCATTACTATTCAATTCTGCTATTGTAGCATAAAAGCAACCACAGACAATATATGAGCAAATGAACATGACTGTATTTCTATAATTTTATTTATGATATTTGTTTTATATACTTTTCTCATATCACAAAAATATCACAAAATATTAGTCCTTTGACTCCCATCTCAACCACTGAAAATTATAAAAACCATTCTTAACATATTGGGTGTACAAAACAGGTGGGGAACCGGGTTTTCCTTTCAGACTATAGTTTACTAACCCTACCATAGGGCACTTTCGTATGTCTTTAGCTTCTCTCAGCATGGTGGTCTCAGAGTAGTCACATTTCTTACGTAGTAAGTGGTTTCCAACACCAAGTATTCTGAGAGTCAAGAAGTGGAAGCATCTAGGATCTTAAGGCCTAATCCTGAAACTGGCACAGTAGAACTCCTTCCATATTTTCTTGGTGAAAATACTCACAGAGCCCTCTTGATTGGAAGAGATTGAGAAACAGATTTCTTTTACCAGGAGAATGACTAGGTCACACTGCAGAATGTCCTGTGTAAGGGAGATAGTCTTGAGGTAACATGTGTAATTAATTGTGTAAGGATCAAGAGTAGTGTTTATGAAGCATCTGCCCCATGATTTGCACTCAGTGAATGATGACTCATACTGCTATTAATAATATCATTATTAACTTTGAGAGGGGAGCAAATAACACAGGGATCTATACAAACTGCTTAGAGGAGGAAGACAGTGAAATTGTCCAAAGATAGTCTTTTAAGAATTCTAACTTGTATTTTCCTCATCTGGACAATGGCCTCATAATACTGTCTATCTTCCAGGATTGCTTTGAGAAGTTAAACAAAATAATATATAAATAAAGACAAAATAAAAGATAGAAAATAAGAAGTAGAGAGATTGATTTTGTTCAAATGGGAAGGGGATGAAGAGATGGAAGAAAGAGAGGGTAGGGAAGAAAAGGGGATAAAAATTAAGATATGTACATGCACCAACTCTATACTCTTATTATATAATACAAACATGTGCTAGTAAAAATAAAAACTGAAAAAAAGGAAAAACATATATATAAAAATACCCAGGTAGAAAAATCACGTTATGAATGTAATAACAATTGTTACTGAAATTATTATTATTATTACAGTTTGGAAATAATTTATTATTTTTATTTATTATAGGTATCTCTAGTTCTTCTAAATGTGGATTCTAAAATCTATCAAGATGCCAAATCATAGAGTCTAATAGCTTTAGAAATTTAGAATTGATACATTTGAAAAAACAGTTTTTAAAACTGAGGCTTTATTAAAAAGCATGTGTGCAATAAATAAAATGATAAATGTAAATAAGTAAACATACATATATACATGTTCTGTCATGCTTACAAGGTAAACAAATTATGAAATAGATTTTTCCATTGATTTATATATTTGAAAGTCTAATAGATATATTTTAGGTGCATTCTGTAGATACAAAGTACTAGACAAATGGAAAGTGATGACACTGATCACTACAGCAGTAATTGCATAACAGAAAAATGAAACCGATTTAGAATTGTAAAAGGGTGTGGCCTGAGGCTTTGAGGTATGTTGATGCATACTGGTTTCAAACTGGTGAGTTTCTAAAATAAAGCAGCAAATAGATAAAAGGATCAGGATTGAGATGTGAAGAAAGTTCTGAACAACTGCAAATAAACTAGATTCCCAAGTAATAAATCTTGAATCTTGCTGTTTGATCACCCTTATCAGGCAGAAGCCTGAGAAAATAAAAGAGCTCTCCATCCTGCCCAGAAGGTCAGGGACACTCTTGGCATCATCAGCCTCACATTCCTAAGGGGAGGACTCTACTACAATGCAAAGAACCACTTCTCCAGCTTCTCTGAGTGGAGAAAACCACTGCTTGAGGGGTTGCATTTCCACTGGACCTGGTAAGGAAACACAAATCATTTTGAGGTAATTCAGCCCCTAAGCAGAACCTTATTAAGAATCTCAAAATAGTGAATTTCTAAGTGAGAACATCAGGGTCAAAGCTGTATTATGTGAAACAATTTTTATCAAGCAAGGTAAGATAAATATACGTGGAAAAAACATCACAAGGCCTTACCAAGCATAATGGAAGCTGTCTCTTTTTAGTAGAATTTACAATAACTTATTGGCTTATTTCCTTTGACTTGCTTTGTTTTTCAAGTTTTCTGCTGTGCGTTGGTTCTAAAATAGAAGTTATTTTAAAACATAACTTGGAAAAGGTAATCAAATAATAATATTGAGTAAATAACACATTTATTTGCCAGTAATACATAAATGAATCAGTGCTCTATCTTAATATATTGTATTTCAATGTAGCCATAGCATGACTTGATAAGATTTTAATTTTATTTTTATATGAGGCTTAATTATAAAATATTATAAACATTGTGTAGCTATTAAGTATTGTTGTACATCATCAACTAATCAAAATGTATCCCCTAGAATGTCTGTAAAATTATAGTTTCCAACAGACTTTTTGTAGCTTACATCATTTAAAAATCTTTTTAAAAAATACTATCGTGATAGAAATTATATCATCCTGTCTGAATTAAGTCTACTCAAAGAGTCTGTAGTGGGCCAGGTATGTGATGCACATCTGTAATCCCAGCACTCTGGGAGGCTGAGGCAGGAGCAACACAAGCTTGAATCCATCCTGGGCAATTCAGTAATTTAAGACTTTATGTCACAATAAAAAATAAAAAAGGGCTGGGGGTGTAGCTCAGTAGGAAGGCCCTGGGTTCAACCTCCAGGGTCAATAA
This sequence comes from Dolichotis patagonum, assembly GCA_004027295.1. Lineage (NCBI taxonomy): Eukaryota > Metazoa > Chordata > Mammalia > Rodentia > Caviidae > Dolichotis > Dolichotis patagonum. The sequence continues at coordinate 211,668 of PVJX010000129.1, forward strand.
AACCAAACAAATAAGAAGACTGGTAAAATGGGTTGAGAATGGAAGCAGGGAATCAATTAAATCACCAAGATATATATGATTCTTAGAGGGAGGAAAAGGTATTGAGGATCAAATTTCTCAGCTTCCTTTAGGTTGTGTTGGCACCGAGACACCCCAGTTTGGCAAGGCAGTTGCTATGTCCTTGATTTCTTTATCTCTGGCACCTAGTGCATGGCACCTGGTGTTTCCCAGTAAATATTCATGCAATGAAGAGAGACAAAGCCTTGCTCACAGTCAGTGAATATGCTAGAAGTAATTCCAGGTCTGCACTGTAGAAATACTGCCTTGATTTAGACTTGCAGCAACAAATAGCATAATTAACTACTAGTAAACTGATGTAATTGTCATTATTGATAAAAAACAACCAACAGTTTCCTACACTTGTTCTTTGCTTGTTTAGTCACTAACCACTCTTCAGTCCCAGGCTACTTAGAAGGAAGAAAAAACTCTTGATTCACCAACAACACCATAAATTCTCTAACAATATTTGTGTTGTGAGTGTTTTCAGAAACCCTTACTTTGTTCCACCACTGAGATGAGAAAGTCTTTTGGTTTAGACCAATATTCCTTGACTTTGTAGAAAAGAGAAGAGCTTCACACCTAAGCAGACCTGTAAATTAATTTGGGAATGTAATTTCTCAGGAAGCATTATTTTAGTTTCTTGGTATTTATCTTTGCTTGGCTCTCCAGTGCTGCCTCAGCTGTACAATCGCTTAACAAAGCTTGTTCTGAATGCCCGATTTGACTGCTGAAGGCGCTTGGTAAGCGATACATTCTTGTCCTAGAGTTTGTCGACATCAAACTGTTGCTGAGCACTCTGTAAACTGCAAATTGGCTTGTGAGTGCCAATTCCCATGGATCTTTAAGAACAAGAACTGGCCCTATTGTTCCCATATTAAAACCAAATCGAGGAAGAAGGAACCCTTCATATGAGTGTGTCCATTTGCCTCAGCCAGACTGCAAAAACATACACTGATCACTAGAGCCTTGTCCAACTTCACTGAAATTTGGTATATATTCCCTTGTGCATTAATTCAACAAATATTTGTTAAATGTTGACAATATACAAAGCTCTATGTTAAATTCTCTGAAGATATAAGCTTGTAAAAGACACACCTCTAACCCTCAATAAATTTACGCTGCAGGCCGGTTTGTGGTCTTGTTAGGATAGGCAATTTCTCTTCAAAGGAACGATTCTACCCAAGCCAGTGGCCTACCTATTTCAAGAGATATCAGAAACTGCTTAATGTCTGTGTGATTTTTTTTTTATTTGAAATAACTACAGAATTCTATATAGCAAATTTAAATTACTAATCCCTGTGTATAAAGTCCAGTTCCTGCACTTCTTCCTTAGGACACTAGGTGTTAGGAAATGGAGGTGAGCGAATGGCTTTCTGAAGAGAAAGCTTAACCCATATGGACCGTGTGGGTTAATATAAATAGTCATTCATCAAAGTGACAGGTGAAGGAATACAACCCAGCTACTAGGGAACTCACAGACACAGGCCCACGCTGAGATTTTCTTTAACCAGTGAACACTCTGCTTTCTTCTTTATTTCTCAACTCCTGGATCCTCTTTTTGTGATATTTCCACTCTTCTGCTCAGGCTGCTGTATTCTTAGTTGTTCTCTGAGATTTCTGGCAACACAGGGTAATTTCCTTCAGAGAGTAATACGAGTAATTAAATGTCTATTTCAGAAGCTCCTCTAATGCACATGTCATCAAGGGAAAGAGAAATATATTTGCAGAGGCCATCCAGGAAAAGGGGCTCTGCCAGCCCCAGGTCCCAAAGGAAAGATCAAGTCCTCTAGAAAATAATGCAAAAAATGGCGGCAGTAATTTCAGCCCAGTTTTTCTTATCACTCATTGCCATTTACTTCTATCCACTTAATTAAGTTAGACCACAATACCATGACAGATTGTCAGAGTCCCAGAAGGACAAGCTCTGTGGCAAGCAGAGAGAAGTCTCAAACAGGAGAACTCAAAAAATAAACAAAGATAGCACAAATGAAAGTATATAAATTGTTCACTTTCCAACTCTTGTCTTAAATGAAACAATCCCTAGAGGTAAGAATAAATACTAGTGGCAAAAACAAAACAAAACAACACACAACATAAAAAGGAATCTTAGGCATTAAACTGGTAGTACAAAGACACTGGAAGTAAATCAGTACCAAAATTCATATAAAAATATAGTTTAAAAAGAAAAGAATAAAAGGCATCAGATTGAACTAAAAGAAAAGCAGTGAAAGTAGGATTATAAAAAACCAGAAACAGATGCCCTAGTGAAAAGAGAATCTACAACTTCAAGACACAGGGATTTAGAAAATGAGAAGATAACTAGAAAAATGGGAACAAGTTAACTGGTACCTAAAATAATTCCCTCTAAACCCAAAAATTTTAAAAAATTTTGCTTAGAATAATAATTTCACGGAAACTTTCAGAGTTACAACATCTCAATATCAAAGCACTCAGTAAGCTACTTCTTTCCTTACTTGAAACTCCACAGCAATAATATTCCTTTTAAACCAATCTTTGAGATGAGATTGTGGTTGTATCTGCTGTTTAAATCAGGCAAATCGTCCTACTTTTGGAAAAACCAAGGATTCTCTGCTTTTTTAGGTGAGGGAGAAACAAGCTCATCACAGCTGCCAAGAATGAGATGAAATAAAAGCCCTTCACCGAGGCTCAGCACAGGTCAATGCCACCATTGATCTAGTTAGTTCTTCTTTCTCTGATAACAGCCATTCTAGGGCATCTACTCGGGGGACTTGGTGTCACTGATGTAATAAGGCTGAGATTACTAGGTGTTGCTTGGATACGTGTGAAAGTCTCTAAAGTCTGAAGTAAATGGGACAGCAGGACCAACTCTGGAAGAAAACTGGCACTCTGTGTAGCTTCGCTTAGGATATTAGTGGAGTACAAAAGCCAATTATTGGCATGAGTGGGACACTGAGGGACATATTTCTCTAGAAAAATGCTTTCTTCATCTCCCAGTTATTTGAAGATTCAGGATGTAGGGCATTTCTGACACGGCCCATCTACACAGTCTCAGAGACCTGGTGTTGTTGCGTTGTTGCACTTACCCACAAGATAGATAAGTGACTGCTTAATCATTGAGTAAAACCATAAATGAGGAAACAATAGCCTGGGTTTAAGGTTCTACCCAAACTTTTAATGATGATGGCATAGGTCTAGTGAGTGCATGCTAAATTATGGCCTCTAAAGGTATGGAAATGACCAGAAAGTAGGCCTCAGGGTTTCAAGCTCTAGAGCTGTTTTCCACCATACATTGTGCATAGGAAGCCCATTTTGGCCAACAGCAAGTACATAATACAATGTGCTTTGTTGGGGAAATGAATCAATCACTGATTGAATGATCATTCTAATGTCTCTCAAAATATCAGGGAGTTGCATCTCCTCTAGCATCTCCTGACCTCCTATCTCCTATCTGCTATGGTAGAATATGGGTAGCCTATATGCTAAAAATGGTAATTTTTTGACCTTTGGTCCCTTGTATATATCATTTGCTCTTACCGTTTGAGAAAATCATTCAATATGAAGTCAAAGTATTTATGTGTTCTCTCTCATGCATATATATTTTAATTGACTCTTTGTAGAGAAGTTTTAAGTTCACAAGAATAATGAGCAGAAGGTACCACAGTCCTACATGCCCATGCCCCCATAAATTCATACCCTCCCCAAATGTCAAAATGCAGCACTAGAGCAGTAAGTATGATAACAATGCACAAACAGATACTGACATGTCATTATCATCCAAAGTCTACTATTTACATCGGGTTTTCTCTTAGTGTGGTATATCCCAGGAATTTTGACAAGGGTATAACAGCATGTACCTGCCAGTATAGTACCATACAGAATTTCAAGGCCTAAAAATCTTCTGTGCTGCACTTACTCACCCCTACATATTCCTAATCTCTGGCAACCCCTGATCATTTTACTCTCTGTATAGTTTTGCCTTTTCTGGAATGTCATATTGTTGGAATTATATGACATGTAGACATTCAGCTTGTCTTCTTTCAGCTAGTATGCATTCAAGTTTCTTCTATGTCTCTTGTATGACTTGATATTTAATTTCTTTTTAGCACTCGTATCCCTCTGTTTGGAGTTATTGCAATGTATTTATCAATTCAGTTGCAGAAGTACATATGAGTTGTTTCCAAGTTTTGACAATTATGAATAAAACTTCTATATATAGTCATATTTTTGTGTGGGCACAAACAATTCTTTGTGTACAGGTTTTTGTGTGGACATAAACTCCTTTCATTTCCTCTGTGTAAATAAGAAACACAATTATTGGATCATATGGTTAAGAGTGTGTTTGGTTTTGTAAGAAAGTACCAAACATAGCCAGGCATTGTGGTTTACTCCTGTAATCCCAGCACCCTGGGAGGCTGAGCCAAGAGGATCACAAGTTCAACTTAGTAACTTAGCAAAACCTGGTCACAAAATTTTAAAAGGGTGGGGCAGTAGGAGAGGTAAGGAGTGGAGCTCAGTGCAAAGGCTCTAGACTCCATGGTCAGTACCAGTGGGGTGGGGTGAGCGTGGAGAGTAAAAGCCAAATTGGCTTCCAAAGCAGTTATACCATTTTGCATTGCGAACGCCAATGAGCATTGTTGTTGTTCCACTTTTCTTGCCAGCCCATGGTGTTGCCAGCCAGTGTTCAGGATATTTACTGGCCATTCTAAGAGATGTGTAGTAGTATTATTGTTTTTAAACTGCAGTTTTCTAATGACATGATGGTGAATATCTTTTCTGTTAATGCTTATTTGCTATCCACAGATTTTCTGTGATGATTCATGGACGTCTGTGCATTTTTAATTAAGATTTTTTAAAATTTTTATTGCTAAATTTTTAGAGTTCTTAGTAAATTTTAGGTAATAGCTCTAGTCCTTTGTAAGATATTTTATTCAATATTTTTTCCTAATATGTGGCTTGTCTTCTCATTCTCTTGACCCTTGTATATCAAATGAGCTCAAAAGGAGAGATAGTGCTTCATCCAAAGATAGTTTCTAAACTTTAACACTACTGGATCTGGGCTGGAAAATGTCCTTGTTTTGGGGACAGTCCTGTACATTGTAGGGCATTTAGCAGAATTCCTGTTCTCAACTCACTAGATGCCAGTTGCAGCCCAGTCACGACAATGAAAATCATCATCAGTTATTGGCAAATCTCCCCTGCAATCAAAACTACCCCTAATTGAAAATCTATGATCCAACGGGATGAATTAGGAAAGGTGAAATTTAAGTCATCAGTGGAGAGGGAACAGACAAGAAATAGGAAAATATTCTATCTCAAAGTCCTTCTCAGAAACCCAGAAGCCATTATAGTAGGTTCAGAATGATCTGATCCTATTAGATATGGTGGCAATCCATCCTAATTTGTCTAGGATATGTGCACACCTAAGATTCTAGCAAAATCATTAGTTATGCCCTCTTTCATTCTCAAAAATAGCCCAGCTCAGATGAAAGATGATAAAGTCTATCCAGAATCTTTGAGTTCTCATCTGGCTCTGTGCTCTTTGATTGCCCCCTGGCCTGGTACACTTAGGTAATAATTGCTGGTGTATAGTCACAGGCCTGGTCATTCATATGTTTTATATCTATGTGCATGCTCAGGAGGACATGTAGAATCAGAAACCTTTCTCGAAGGCCTTAGCTATATATTTTGCACAACAGAGTATAAGATCCAAAGTTGGGGGCAGGTCAAAGTGTTCTGTGCATATGTGTGTCCAATTTAATGAGTATTCATCAGTGTCTAGATGGTGATTTTCTTCCTTGTACACTAGCAACAAATTCACCACAGTGTAACTTTATATACTGTGAATGGACCATTGCTGTATAATTTTAACAGCTGCTAAAGTTTGTAACATTAGACCATACTTTCATCTAGTTGATATCAGGAAGAAATACCTTAGCTCAGAGACAGGATAAGTGGCTCAAAAACACCCTGTTAATTTCAGGTATATTCACTAGCAGCAGTAGCCCCCTCTTTGTTTACATTTTGGAGGTAGTACAAACATTATATAAAAACATTTTAAAATGCTCTTAAGTATCAGTCAAGTGAGAGTTATTATTTAGGTATTACTATTAAACTCAGGATAGTTACTGCAACTAAACATGAACCCTAAATTCTTGGTAATAAAGCAAAGTATAAAAAAATTTTTCCCATCCTCCACAGTCCAGCCATCCACTGCCTTTGCCATATTTCAGGAAGATTATTATTAGTCAGTCAGGAAAGACATGATTATGTTTTGTTAACTTAAAGTATCCAATTCAAACTCAAAAAAAGCACATTTCCATGAGGGACACTGAAAGGTAAAAGGAGCAATATTTTTAAAAGTTGTTTTACAATAATTGCAAAAATGTCTTCCTGTAATTAAAGTAATTTCTTCTTTTCTTCCCAATAATTGCCAAAAGCAGTGCACAAAAACCTAGTGGTCACAGTTACTAGAACTGAGTAGTGACTGTACAAAGCACTATGTTAAGTGCTTTGACTGTTGAAATCCACTTAATATTTAAAATTAACTAAGAAGATAAAGATTAAAGATAAAATTCAAACACACAGTGCCTGGCTCCAGAGCCCATCTCTAGCATTGCTGCAAGGCTCAGCTGTGACCTACAGAATTTGAAGATGTGGTTTCCTAGTGAAACTAGCTATAGGGTCAGAGCATGTTACACCAAAAAATGAATTGAGGGCTGGGGATTTTTAGTTCAGCAGTATAAGCACCTGCCTGGGAGGCACAAGGTCATGAGTTCAATCCCCAGTACCAAAAAATAAACAAATAAAAAATAAATTGATAGAACACTACAGAATTTTTTGTAGACTTTCAGAGCATCTACTTAAATCACATATTTAATCATGTTCTTGGTGTATAAGTAAAGACATTGGTTCCAACTTTGGAAGAATTATAGAAGCTTATGGAAAGGCATAAATATGTCCAGAGGCTGTTTGGATATCACATAGCTCTTACAAAGGGGAAGTAAATGGAGTATAAATGAGGTAGAATCATAAGGATCACATTTCCTTTGAAAAGCAGGAGTTTGAAGATTAGCAAAATGATTAGCTCAGGAAGGAATACATACTACCCAGTTTTACTCCTGAGACTATGTTCTCTTTCAGCTTTAGCAGAGGGAAAGCCTTCCAAATAAGTGAAATTTCAGAACCCAAGGCTGATAAAAATAGAAAAAGATAGTAATAAGCAATCAAAATGAAACTGCAAAAATTTGGTAGAAGCTATGATGTTGTTGTACCCATGGTAGGAAAAGAGGAAAGCTGTGTAAACACGGAGAGTTGGAACAGCCCTCTGGGGCCGCTCGGGTTGAAGGCTACACCTGAGAGAAAAAGGCTATGATGGAAAAGACAATTCTCCTGAAATATCCCGAATCCCCTTCTTCTGCTGGAGAACTTGGAAAAATGTGTTCACATTTTGCAGAACTGCTTTTGTATTCATCTTCCAAATTAGTTGTTAATTTTTCCTTCCAACTTTAAGTCTTCCTAGGCCTCTTGATTCTGCTTGTCTTCTTGGATTAGATTGTCTTCAAAACCAGGACCCCTGGAATCTCAGTTTCATTTCTGAGGTAATTCTTCAGGAAAGCAAGTTTGGCAAGTCCTCCTTTAATATATGCCCTAGTAGTTGGTGGAGGGGGGAGGGAGAAGGGGAGAGACAGAAAGACAGGAAAAAGGGCACAATTCTGTCAGCCTTAGAAATTCAACTAAAACTTCCATTAGTTTTGTTTTTGAAACTTAGTCATTATCCATACCTATGACAAACTCCAATACAGCACTGATAAGGTACTCAACACAATCAACTTTGGAAGACTAGGAAAACACAAAAACACCCCCCCTAGCAGGAAGAGCTCCATGACATTCCCAGGGAATTTGAGGAGCTTCAACTGCATGGTAATTTTAGAACATAAAGAGGTAAAATGTGGAGTGTGAGGACTGAATTCTGCCTTACTTCTCTAGAGCCTTAGACAGAGGCCTCAACCTGGCAGAGGAATAGCAGTGGCAAGAGCTTGGTAAAGGGTCAGCAAGGACACAAAAGCCTTCAAGAAAACCTGTGATTTCTAAACAGTGAACAGTCATGAGACTAAAGACAAGATTTGTATGGGAAAGAAGTAGAATATAAATTCCTCTTGTCAAAGGTGAGACCCTACATTGGGTCTCATCTATCCTCAAAGGAAGCCCTAATCAGTGGGGCAAGGTCAGGGAGGATTTGGTGAGAAGGTCAAGGAAATTTCCTCCAGACTCTGTACACAGACCACATGCTTACCAAAGCAGATGAGGCGCCTGAAGTCTTGGTGACATTTGCTCAGGTGAAAAATTGCAGGGTGTGGTGTTATCAGTGCTTTGTTTTACTAGGTAGCCAGAATTCTGCCTAAGTCACAGGATCTTGAGTGTCAGGTAGGTTGCCTGGAAAGACAAAGAAGTACAGCTGTCCTGTGTTTGGGAATGGCTTTAAGGGTCACTCTACCTACTATGTAAATACAGTATCAGGAAAACGTTCATTTGTATTCATTGTGCTTTTAATTAAGCATGAAAAGCAGAATTATTCTTAGAAAAAATGAAGGCTTCATGATTAACTTGGAATAGCTCTCTGATGACTTTATATTTTTTCACTTCCATTATTTGCAGAACTTTTTTTTTTCCAATTTCAGTTTGCATGTGATAAACTAATCTTTTTTATGGGGGTACAACTCTGTCAGTTTTAACAAATGTGGGAAGTCATACAACCAAAGTTGCATTGAGAATACAAAATAGTTCTCTCATTCTGTGTCCTTGATGCTTCCTCATCGTAATTCAAAGCACTCACTTTTGCCCAAATTCTCACAACTCTGTACTATAGTTTTCTCTTTTCCATGACATTTAAGTTGAATTCTACACTGTATAACTTTTTATGACAGTTATTCACTTAGCGCAAAGCACTTGATCAGCAATCATTAACATGCCTTTGACCATTAATATTGTTGCATGTATTGATAGTGCTTTCTTTTTATTGATAAGTAGCATCCATTGTATGGGTGGACCATGGGGTTTTGTTTTGTTTTGTTTTGTTTTGTTTTGTTTTGTTTTGGTGCTGGGGGTCGAACTCATGACCTCACGTTTGCCAAGCAGGCACTTACACCACTGAGCTAAGCCCCCACCCCGGACCATGGTTTGTTTACCCATCCATCCATCCATCCATCCATCCAGTGAAGGACATTTTGGCAGATTCCCTGTTGGAAATAACCAATAATACTACTATCAATGTTTAGGTACCTTTGGATACAGGTTTTTGTGTGAACTTGAATTTTCATTTCTCTATTTTAAATCCTTAGTCAAAATGCTGGGTCATATGATTTGTGTTTGTTTAGTTTCTCAAGAAATTTCTAAGCTATTTTCAAGCATCTATATCATTTTGCCTCCTTGCCAGCCGTGTATGAAAGTCCAGTGCTCCATATCCTTGTCAGCACTTGGAAATATCTATTTTATTTTATGCCATCTAATAAGTGTATAGCAATATTTCATCGTGGTTTGAATTTGCATTCCCCAGTGACTAATGTAGTTGTGAATGTATTTTCATGGACTACTTTGTTATCTTTGTATCTTTTGGAGGAGATGCATTTATTTTTTTAGTTTGTTAGCCTATCTATATGTGTACTACATAATGCTTACATTTCTTGTGGGAAGTTGGTATATGTACATAATACATTTTAATTCTTATTTTCATCTCATTTCCCTCCTCTCTACATGTATCCTTTTTAGTTTAAATATTTTGCTCAGCTTTACTTGATTGGTTGTTTTCTTTCTGTAACATTAAGGGAATAATTTATATATTCTGAGTGCATGTTTTCCATGGATATGTGATTCCTGAAAAATTGGTCCAGTGTATAACTAGTCTTTTCATTCCCTTTAGAGTGTCTTTAACAAAATTTTAAAAGTTCTTAAAAAATCAATGTGTCACTTTTTTATGCAGATCATGTTTTTATCTAAAAATCATTGCCTAACCCAAGGTCATGTATATTTGTTTTATGTTTTCTTCCAGCTGCTGTACTTTTTTGGCTGTTTACCTATTGGTCTATGGCCTATTTTGTGTTAAAGCTTTTTTGAGAACTCTTTGAAGGGGATTACTTGTTCATTGAAACCATCATGCCTGTTTACATTTGGTTCCTGTTATATAAGCTTAAAGATATTTTTATCAGAAGTATATTCAGTAGTTCATGTTCTTTAATCAATCAACAAATACTTATTAACATGGCATTTCACTTTTATTACAGCCTTTTGAACAATCTAGAACAACTCTAGATTGGTTGGACATCAGTCCACATCCCTGGATTTTGTGGTCATCAGTTATTCCAGTGGAACTAAAGTTGTTTTCATTTGCATCCTCTTGCCAGGCAGACAATCAAGGAGTTTGGAATCTAAAGCAAGAAATGACTATCTTGTATCTCTTACCAGTAAAATTTCATTTGTTCCCTCCTTCACAAGGAAAAAAAGATTTTTATCTGCATAAGCAAAGTGAGAAACAAAATGGAAATACTTTGTCAGATAATTTAAATCTACAAAGTACTGCTAACCCTGTCATTCTAATTTCATAAATATTAGAGTTTTATATAACACTAAAGAGAGCTTAGAGGTCACTCTTTGTCTCAGTCCTACATCTGACCATTTAATCAAGTCAACAAGTATTATTACTAAGAACCTCCTGTGAGCCAGAGGCTTAGTACATGCCAGATGAGAAAATCAGCATCCAGCCAAGTGAAGGCAGCTGCCCATAGCTGAAAGCTTATCCAGGGGGGCACTGAAATCCTAGTTCTCAGATTTCTATCCTCTTCAAGTTTCTCCATACCCTCTACAGATCATAGCACCCTCCTCTCTCTCTCCCTGAAGCCACTCTAGCCCATTAGAGAATGGCAGGACCTGTCTTTAATTTGGTTTGAAGAATTACACTACACCTCAAGGAAGTGGACTTGGGGAAAGAAGCTTGGTTCGGAAATGAGTTTAAAGAGAAGTTTTGAAAAGGGGGTTTAGGGAACGAGATCACTAGAAATAAAAGTCCATGAGTCATTGCTATGGTTTGTGTCTGGATGTCCTCCCAAAGCCTCAAGCAGTCATGAGGGACAGGCTTTTTTAGAGGTAGTTGATTCTAGAGTTTGTAATTGATTCATGGCAAAGTGCTGGGATTAAGGATTCTGGGATTAAAGCAGGGTGATTTTTGGATCAGCCCACTCATTGTATTGGCATCAACCTAATCCCAGCAGTCTGGATAAGATAAAAGGGGCAGAAAGAGGCTTGCCTCTTACCTTCCCTTGCTTGCTTTTGCTGTCTTCTGCAGCTATGAAATGTTTGTCCTCTGGGATGCCCCTCTGTCAAGCCGAGCTATCTTGGACCCAGTCAATTAAGGACTGAAACTTCTGCAAACTATGAGCTAACTAAACCTTTGCCCCCTTTACCTTTGGGTTTAGTATTTTTGTCCCAGCAGTGAGAGAAAATGAGACTGATACAGAATTTGGTACAAAAGAAGTTGGATCATTTCTGTGACTATATGTGACCATGTGTTTCAGGAGCCTTTGGGAATGGCTTATGGGAAGAGTTTGGAAAGGTTTGGAAATGCTGGTTGAAAAAGTGGAGCTGGAACACCTTAAACTATTCTGTATAGGAAATTCTGATCAGAGACCAGAAGACCAGAAGACTGATAGAAGTCCTGTCAGTAAAAACCAGGCTCAGGAGGTTTCTGCTGGAAAAAAACTGCATTGGTTTTTGGACTCCAGATAATGTGTGTTACAGCTTAGTAGAAAGTTTGTATGAATTTTGCTCGTGCGCAGAGACTTTTCTGAGACTAAGATTAAGGGCAGCAGGCTAATATGGCAGAATAAATTTCAAGGCAGTCTAATGTCTAGGTGGTGGCATGACTACTGTTGGGGGCTTTTAGTCAGACTTATCTTAGAATCAAGAGCAAACAGAGGAGTTCAGAAAAGATGGCAGACTGGTAGGTAGCAGGATACTGAGCCTCTCTGTGAGAGACAGTTCAGATGCCAGAATAGAACACCCTGGAGAGACCCAAACAGAGGGAGATGGATACCCTCAACCCAGGAAGAAACTGAAGAAAGAAACTGCTGGAATATGAGGTCCCGGGGCTACCATTACAGAAGCTAAGATCATCGTCGAGCCACCTGAATTCATGCCTGAGATCAAACTGAGCATCTGAACCCACACCGATACGACTGGCTTGAGTGGCCCCAAGCGTGGAGCTGAACATCCATGCACGCGACTCGCCTGCATCTGGCCCTGCATGCCACCCACCCAGAGGCACCATGAATTAGCACCACAGCCCTACTGAAGTCAGAGGTCGGGGAGCCCAGCAGTTCTCAGGAACAGGCATCAACCCCTGGTGAGTGCTGGGAATAAGACCCTCCCACAGGAAAGGGGCAACCAACTGGACAACATGTTGGAGTTGGGCAGGACAGCCCTAACTCTGTAAGGAAGTGGCTTCAGTTGGTTGCTCCCCTCGAGGAGCAGATTGGTAGGGATCTGCTCGGACTGGGCCACGCTCCTGACCAGAACCCAGTGGGTCGTCACAAACCAATTCCTTAAGTGTGACACACACTGACACAGTGAAGGCCTGCAAAGGTTGACTGGCCCAGAGGGGAGAAGCTTGCATACACTGCCCTTGCTTGCACTTCAGTCTCTGACAGTGTACTGGAGAGGGCAGAAACCCCTAGCCTGCATGCTCCAGAAGAACCCTAACCAACAAGGAAAGGGGCTGGGAATTACACTATACAGTTGTAGGGAAGGAACCAAAAACAAGACAAGAGAGAGAAATAAGAAAAATCCCCCAGCCCCCAAACCGAGAATATTGATCCAGAAGAGGTAAATACAAAAGAGATTGAGGGAAGCAAATATGCAACATCAAACACAGCATCAGCAGACATAAAGAGGTATCTTCTGGAACTCGTAAACGAGATCAAAACTGAAATATTTATTCAAGTTAAAAAAGAGATAAGTAGATTAATAAAAGAAAGGCTATGTACATCTCAATAAGACACACACAGAAGAATTGAGGAACACAAAAGGAGAGAAACATTCAATTAAGAATATAAAGCAAACCTAGAATTCATGAAGCAGGTTCAAATAGATTACCAGGAAACTAAAAACTCCATTGAAAGCTGGCAAAACTGCTTGAAAGAAACTAAATATAGACTATCAAACTTGAAGTCAGGCTTGCAATGTGTGATCATGAAAAGGAAGATCTCTTAAAAATAACAAGGAAGCAGGCAGTAACCATAGGATGGATAGAAGATGACAAGAGGATCTATAACTTAAGAATAAAGCACATGAATGAAGAAGCAGGAGTCAAAACAAAGCAACTGCAAAGGCTATACATGGAAATTATTAAGGAAAACTTCCCAAACATAGAAAAAGGAAATGATATGCAGATGTATGAAGCATACAGAACTCCAGCCACCTACAACCAAAACAGAGCTATACCCAGACATATAATAATCAAGATCCCAGAAATTCAATATAAGAACAGAATATTAAAAGAAATCAGAGAAAATAAACAGATCATCTATAAAGAAAAACCCATCAAAATCACAGCAGACTTCTTGACACAGACCATCAAGTCAAGAAGAGCTTGGAGCAAAGCAATTCAAGCTGTGAAGGAGAACAACCTCCAGTCCAGATTGATGTATCCTGCAAAACTCTCTCTAGAAATTAATGGAAAAGCAAGATGCTTTCATGACAAAGAGGAACTAGGAGAATTTGTGACCACCAATCCAACCCTACAAAAAAATACTGCAGGACATTCAAGAGAGAGAGAGAAAGAATATGAGCATTTCAGGAACAGTGACAGAGAGGCCTCAATGAACGGGGCAGACAGTGGAATGAAAGAGAAAAATAGACAACCAATGGCAGAAAAATAGCATAGCAGAAATGAGGCAGAGAAGATTGGCTGTAATCTCTAATATAGATGGCCTCGATATACTAACAAAAAGAAACACAGGCAGAATAGATCAGGAGATAGGGTTCATCAAGATGCTCTATATAGGGAGGCAGTGGGACCCAAAACAAGCAGTGCACCCTATGGGAGTAAAAGGGAAAGAATTGTCTAAAAAAGGAAGGCAGAGGATATTGTTAATAGGGTAACAAGATTTAAAATCTACATTATTCTCACCACTCTGCTTAGATGGATTACATGCTGTTCCAGTTTGTCTACTTACACTAGATTTGAGGGCATGCTCATCTATCCTAAAAATAGCAGGACATATTATGGTAATCATCCCTAATTTCCTATCAACTTACTCTGAAGTCCTGTATAACTTATACTGTCTTATTATGACTGATCTTATTTGAATCTGGTTTTTTAGATTGCTACTCTGTATTGACTGATTTTATTCAAATCTGTTATGATTGATAGTATCAAGTCTAACAGTATAGGCAACTACACTGAAGATGACAAGACTCACTAAGATACCCACTCTGGTTTGATTATTACTTGCTTTTGAAGTCTTATAATGTCTCCAATGCTTCATTTTTATTAATGTTGCTATATACTATTGAGACATCATGGTAACCATTGTAGATCACCTTGAATTGTGGTTTTATATGACTTTTTGCTTCATGCTTTTCTAGGAATTGTTTTGTTTTGTCTTGCTTTGTTTCATTTTTCCCTCTAATACAGAAAGGATAGATATACATGTAGAGACTCATGCATGTGTAGAGCTTATAAACAGTTTACAAGTACCAACTATATAATGCATAATAAAATGAACAACTACTTTGAAGAAAAAGAGACACCCAGTGCTGACTCTGTAATGTCATGATGTGAAATCCAGCAATAATATCATTCTTTGTTCAAAGTGATTTTAGCTTGTTTTGTTTTGTTTTGTTTTGTTTTGTTTTGTTTTGTTTATGTTCAACACACATGAAGGTATGGGCAGCTGTTTTGCAGAGAATGAGAGACACTATGACAGCCACTCTTGGCTTCCCTATTATCTGGTCTTGAAGACCTGAAATGCCTTCCTCGTCCTATTCAGATCAGTTCCACACTATGTTGTTTCATATCAATTTCCTGTATGTGATGATATGGACAACTATTTGGAAGAAAACAAGAGTCAATATGATAGATAGAGAGTGAATATCTCCGATTGTCTAGCTTTGAATTTTATGTTTCTTACATTGCTTTCTTCTGATCCACTTTGTTGTGTTTTGTTGTGTTTAATTTTACCATTTTGATATAATTTCATGTATGTTTAAGTGTGTAAAATGGATGACCATATTATGGTTTTTGTTCGATCATGGAGCAGAACTATTAACAGTCTCACTGTTTGAATGTCTACTTTGCATGTTTTAGTTTTGTAATTTGAACAACTATTTGCAAGATGTCAATATGTAATTTACCAAGTAATGATTTCTTAGTGGTTTTTTTTTTTCTTTTCCTTTTTTCCTTGGAATTCTGTATTGTTACTACCCTCTTTTTCTGTTTTGTTTTGTTTGGGTTTTTTTCTCTTTAAATAAATTTTTTTAAAAAGAGAGCAAACAGAATCAGCAGAATGATTTAAAACATTGTCAGTTTGGTCAGAAAGGAAGTTCCAGTTAAGCTGTGGACCATAAAGATAGAGCAGAGGAGATCTTGATCATTAGGAAGGAGCAGAAGAATAGAAAAGATGCTCTGTGGACATCACAAGAAGCAGCAGGACTCCACCCTTTGCAGCCTCAAAACTGAAAAAGTGAAAGACTGCTTCGAGAAAAAAGCCTTGGAGTGCCATGTTCCAGAATGACAGCAGCATAGAGAATTTGTTCCTCAGAATTGGTTTCAGAGTAGTCAGTGATCCAGGCACTCGACCCCTACAACCAAGAGAAAGGGAAGTCTGGCTACTGCTCCTGCTGGCAGCAGACCTTGGCATCATCCATGTGTCCCTGATTTTAGGTGCACACAGAATGGAAGCACTGTAGGTTCAGGAAGGCTTCCACTCAGATTTCAGAAGAAGGCCTGGAAGCCTCTGAGAGGGCAGTGGGTGAAGTTGTGAGTGTGAAGCCAAAGGGTCAGTGGGAACCACAGAAGTTTAGAGAAGCCAGGAACATGGATTGTCTAAGGAAAACTGCAAGGAAGGAGCTGATCCAGCTTAGGAAAGAAGCCATGGGAGCTACAACCACCAGAAGTGTGTAGGAGTAGAATCACTAAAGCTCTTTGAAGTTCACATCGTGCCACAGATTGCCTTAGACATTGCACATGAAACTACAGGACTTAACATTTGCTCTGCTGCATTTAGGACTCGCTTTGGTCCTATTCCTTTATAGTCCTCTGTTTATAACTTTTGGAATGGAAATGCCTACCTTGTGCCATTGAATGTTGAGGGTATTTAACTTTATCTCCATTTGTACAGGCATTCATAGCTAAGAATTTGAATTAAATCTCAGAGGAGACTTAAAACTTGGACTTTTCAGCAGTGCTGAATCTGTTAGGATCATGGTAACTCTTGGAGATGAACCAAATGCCTTTCTCATAAAGGGATGTGCCTAAGTCTTTGGGGCCCAGAGGTGGAAGGTTATGGTTTGTGTCTATATGAGCCCTAAAGCCCCATGCAGTTATGAGGGACAGGCTTTTTCAGAGGTAGTTGGATCTTGAGTTTGTGATTGAGTCATGGTGCAGTGCTGGGATTAAGGATGCTGGGATTAAGGCTGGATGATTGCTAAATCAATGCATTGACTGGACTGGCATCATCCTAATCCCAGCAGTCTGGATAAGATAAAAGGGGCAGAGAGAGTCTTAGCTCTTGCCTTCCTTTGTTTGCATTTGCTGTTTTTTGCCCTCCATGACCACTTTCTCCTCTGGGATGCCACTCTATCAAGTCACCCTTCCTTGGGCCCAGCCAATTAGGGACTGAAACTTCTACAAACTGATAGCTAAATAAACCTTTCCACCTTTAAATTTGGGTTTTGGATATTTTGTCCCAGTAATGACAGAAAAGTGACTGATACAGTCATGGCTTGGGGAGAGAGTTTTAAACAGAGATATTGTGATTTTTAGGTGTTTTTGAAAGGATTGTTTATAGTTACTGACAGAGGAACAGGGAGAAGAAAGCTATGACTTGGGATATGAGAATTAGAAGAAAAGAAGTACAGTTTTAAAAAGTGATTTGTGGATTTGGCCAAGATTTACGTTTCATAGACTCCAAGTCAGAGATTAGTTTTGGATACTGTGTAGTGAATGCTTTAAAGCAACAATGTCCTCTTTAAAATAAGTGTTTGCATAACTTTCTGATGTCTTAAGGTTGGTTTAAGAATGTTCAGAGTTTTGAAGGTTGTTTTGCTCTTCTAATTGTGGTAAGGTGAAACTCTTGCCCCTTTCAAGACTGCCCAGAAAAGTAGAGCCATACATCTGTAAGCACTGGGATCCTCCTGTGAAATAATCTAGCTTAGCAAACACAGGTATCAACCCGAATGTTATTTCTACATGGGATGAGGAGGCAATGCTTGTTCCTAGGTTAAAAACTAGTAAGAGGAAACCCAGAAATAGATATACTCCAGAGCCTTCATAAAGAACAAGTTGATTTTCAAAGAATTTATATAGGTTCTTGAGGAGCCAAAGAAAAGCTGTAGGAAGAACTTCAGATTCTAGGTGAGAAAAATATTTGAAACTTCTGTCACTTGGGTGAGTGCTCCCACGTATTAATTTAAAATGCCTACAAAGCACATGTTCCTAGCAGCATTATCCATAATAGCAAAGATGACAGCAATTTAAGTGTCAATAACCTGATGAATGGATCAACAAAATGTGATCATCCATACAGTGGAATGCTATACGACTACAGAAAGGAATGAAGCTCTGATATGTGCTACACTGTGGGTGAACTTTGAAAGTATTACACTAAGTGAAAGAAGCTAGATACAAAAGATCATGTAGTCCCACGTACATCAAATGTCCAGGATAGGGAAATTTATACAGACAAAAAGTATGCTAGTATTTGCCCAGGCATTAGGTAGAAATAACAAATTCTGGTGAATAAGGAGAGTGTTTTGGGAATAATAAAAATGCTTTAAAATTAGATGGTAACTATAGTTGCACACTATACACTTTTATAAAATAAAATTTTATAAAAAGATGTTCACTACACATAAATTTCTGTAGTTAACACAAATAAATAAACTTTGGTAGTTCTGTAGCTGACCATAACTAGGTTCTTACCTCTATCCTGCAATCCAACTAGACAGAAGATCACAATGCTTCCATGGCTTTGCTGACAATGATGTATCCATCAGTGTCCTTGTCCCCCTTTGTACCTCTCAAAATCTTAGGGCCCTCTGAATGTGACTCATCCTAGGAACCATTTTTCTCCTTTGAGAAGTCTCCTCTATGTATGCAAACTTTCTGTTAACACTTCTGTCATGGCCGCACCTTATTTCCTCCAACATTATGGGACTTGTGTTCAGGCATGCATAGCATAACAGCATTTCACAGAAAAATTCCAAATACAATGGTTGGGCTACAAGATAATAATGAAGTTCAAAAACCCTACCCCCCTGTGACATCATGAAGTCAGAGTACAATGCATTTCTCCTGTGTTTGTAGAATTGCTGCTGCAAACAAGCTAGTGCATGGTCCGTCATATAAAATTATAGTACATGCAATTATGTAGAGTAGGTAGTTTGATTATGTTAATAAATGACTATCACCAGCTATTTACTAAAGTTCTTATTGTTTTCTATAGAATACTCCTTCAATTTATAAAAAAAATTTATAATAGAACAATGTGACACATTACACCAGCAGAAGCTTCATACATTTTGTTTGCTCCATATCACTTGATTGCATCAAGAGGCCACATCCTCCTGATTGACCTATATCATGCAGGTTTGTACAGGACACTCTATGATGTTCACAGAATGATGCAATTGCCTAATGATATAGTTCCCAGAATGTCTTCCCATTGTCAAGTGACGCCTGTCTACCCTTAGGAAAGCTCGCACTGTCTTGCCCCTTAAACCTTGTGAGAGCCAGTTGTACTTCCCGAACTGGCCCAGAGCCTGGCACGTGATAGAGAATGAGCTGAATGGATTCAAGCAGGTGCACAGGCCACTCCTCGGGGCACACTAGTCATGGCCTAAGCCATCTTTTGTACTGTTCACAGGATAGGGAAATCCTTGTTTCTATCCCTTAGCACTCTACCATTTCTATCCCCACAGGGGCAGAGTAAGTATTTAGTACACCCTCTGCTCTGGCAAAGCTCTTCTCTGCCTCATTGACCATATAAAAACCTCTCTGGAAATAATGGGATCTGTTATATTCTCTTCTTTGAGCACTAACATTAAGCATGACACCCAGCGACATGGTATCATTCCCTTTTCTCACACCTGGCATCTGCTGCAGCCAATATGCTGATGAATGAGAGGAGGTGGCAGGGCATATAGGAATAGGATGAGAGGTGATGCTGAGGTCGAGGGAGCTTCTCAAAGCTGTTGGAGATTGGCGGGCAGAAGGGACCTTTGCTACAAGTAAATCTAAATTCTGTGAACAAGGGCATTTCATCAACACTGTTTACCACTCTTTATTTATCAGTTGCAACTTGAATTATAAAGCTATACCAAAAGGTATGTAAATAATTTTGTCCCAAATGATAAAGTCTGAATTTGTGTTTCTCTTGTTATCAAGGCACATTTTATTGAGTGCTAAAAGAATCATGTGGTAAAACCATTGGATCACGTCATAGTTGATTTGTATTTGAATTTAGGATTTTGTACATTTGAATCTTTGTCTACGGAGGCAACACTTTTTTTTAAAAGTTACAAAAGTCTGAAAAATAGCTTATTTCTCATTACAAAAGAAACAGATGTTCATATATCGTGCATTTTAAAGTATTTAAAGAAATACAATTGAGAACTTGTGCCTCAATCATAGTAGCTACTTAATAAGTGAAGTTTGACAGAAACATGAAATGAAAGAAATCTCCCACATTCCCATCATCAAGAGGTAACCACTGTTAATTTTGTGGTCTTTATCCTCTAGTCTTTTTCTTCGCATATTTCAAACGTGCTGCTGTTTTATAAGCTGCTGTTTTCACTTAACAAGGTGTCGTGAACATTTTCCAGATTTCCAGCGAGTTGCAAGGTACTCCCTTACTCAACTGGGTCAGGTCTAACTCAACTGTCTGGTCTGCACACTGACCCACAGGCATCCAAGCCTGGAGGAGGGGGAGGCACCATTCTGAACTGGGCTCCACGTGGAATTGGCATTCACTGCGTTAACACTTTTCTATCCCATCCAGAAACGTTAAACCGAGAGAGAAAAATGCATAGCTCCAGCTCCAGAGCCTGCTGGAATCAGGCTGTGAACATAGGACTCAGCAGCAGGGTGTGTATGTGTATATAGTCTCTCATCTGTCGTGCTCTACCTGTTGGGTGACCTAGCTTTTTTTTTTTTTTTAAAGCCCCAGAAGTTCCTTTAAGCCTCAGGCAATGGGTGGAGCTGATGGCAGCTTGACTGGACTTCTGCCAACCCTGAGGAAAGAAAAAACTACTCACACTGGCTCTTATCTCTGGGGGCTAAGCCCAATAGATAAACACAGTATGGGCTTCCTTCCTCATTACGTGTCATGGATTACATACTCACAGAGGTTTCACTAACCTCTGAGATTGAGGGAGAAGAGTCTTTCCCTAAGAGCATGAATTTTGTTTTGGGGGCCCAGAGACTCAGAAAAATGCAGCATGTTAAGCAAGACGTTGGGTTCAGTTGTTTATACAATGATATTATTAGCTATACAGTTAAATATATATACCATATGTACAGAAGAAAAATAACTCAAAACTAAATCCTTCCAGGGTAATGCTCAGAAATTGCTGATGTTCATAGATAAAAATACCAAAAGAAAGTTACACTAAGCCAATAGACTCAGTCTACTCTTAAGTATGTTTCCTTAGGTTTGGTGATATGGTGTAGTCATTATTTATGGTAGTCAAAATATATTGCTTATTAACTATGGGTAAGTTTCTTGACTTCTTTATTACTCAAGTTCCTCAACTATATAACAAACATAGAGTAATAAATATGAGTCTCTATCAGTTTCGAAAAGGATGTTGTCCAGATTACATCGTGCAATGTGTGGGAGGACTTAGGCCAGTGCAGGGTTCACCCTAAGTACTCCGTGAATGCTAACTATTTGTATTAAGACTGAGCTCCTTGTCTTCTACAATGGTAAATTATGAGTGTCTTATTACAATCTGGGATTTGACTCCAGAGTCCATCTCTCATAGATAAAAACTATATTCAATTAAACAGAGAATCATTCCATGCATATATTCCTGTTATTATCCCTCCATTTTTTTTTTTTTTAGGAAATGAGGTGAAAGGGGAAGAAACTTCTATGTTTAAAAAAATAAAAATGAGTGATAATTGAGATCAGTCAAGTGTTATTTGTAAACTGAAACAGTTTTGAAGTTTGACAAGACAGACCTGTGATTCTGAGACTTTAAGCTTAAGAACTACCTGTGGCCCTATGTTACAGTCCTGTCCCTGTTACGCAGTAACTCAAAATGGCTTGACACAAAGCTGTGCTAGCTTGGAGAATAGTCTTTGGCAAGCAGTCCTTGCTAAATAGTACCTCCTCCTCTCTCTTCAGGCACATGTATCTGTTGTGAGCCCTTCATGGATTTAACAGCTGGGCCCAGTCTGGATTCAATGCTAACATAACTTCATGTCTTCATAATAGGGAACCAGTTAACCAAACGCCTCACAAGCAGGGACAGGATTTCTCATAAGCTCTGGAGTCGAGCTACCACAGCAGCATGACCTTTATGACCTGTTCTCGTCCTCTTCCTTTTCCCTCTTAGCGATCCAAAGTTAGAGTGCAAAGCAAAAATAATACTCTTTGTTAAAAACGTCCATGTCTGCATCTGATTACTACCTTGGGGTTGTGGTTACAGCTCAGTGGTAGGGTCATCAGGCAGTTCTTTTAGAAATCATTCACCAATCAAAAGTATTCCAGGTCCTTCTCACCTGAAACAAAGAACTAGACAAGACAGGCCAAAAACAGTGTCAAAATGTTTATTTGAAAAGTGAGGGGTGAATGGGTATGGGAGAAACTAGTTTTGTAGAGAGAAATGGGCAGAACAAGAGAAAAAGAAGGTAAAAGCAAAAATAACAGTACACAATATGTCTGAAAAATGCAGTGTGGGCTACCAAAGGCTATCAGGATAGCAAGCTTTCTGTAGTGTCCAGTCTTCTTTTATGCCATCCACATCTCCTAGGAGCTTAAAAAGTTTTATATATAGGGTCCCAAACTTGCTCTTCAATCTTGTAATTGACAGGTCCTGCTCATTCCCCCAGCCAGCTTTGCCATGCTCCATCTCCTCCATCAATAGAGCACACACTTATCTTTCACAGGGCCCTGAGTCTGATTCTCAGCAACGTCTCTCCAAATATTGATTACTATCTTTATTAGAGCCCATGAAAATACACTTGTCGACTCTCAGGGTCAGGAGTTAGTTAGTGGGGACTTTAGAATCCCTAATAAAGAACGAATCTCACATTGTCTTCCAAAGTTTAGTTCCTTGCCTCACAAAGAAAGGCCTGCTAGCATAAATTCATGTGTCTTGCTCACAAAGATATCCCCCAAATGATGATCTTATTACAATGGAGACTCCAAATAACAACTTTTGTCTCATGAATCTATTCTTGTTTTTCTTCCTTCTCTCCTTCCTTTACACCTAACTTAAACCTGTCTCAATGTTATTTGGAGTTTTGAAATTAAACCTCGCTAAGTTTTGTCATATTCTTCCTGTCCTTCTATAGCTGTCCTTCAACTCTGTGCTAGTGTTTTCTATTGTAGTTAACTTCTGACTGCCCTATAGATACTGTGTATATTCCAGCTTAATCAGTATGAAGAGTGCCGGAGTTTCTGTGTTAAATTGGATGATCCATAATGTAGACGACACCTCATTGAAACTGTTATGACTTGTGCCTCATTACTAATGAAATGAAATATCTTGCTTAATGTTTATTGTGAAGTAATAATTTTTATCTGCTGGAAAATGTCTCACTTAGGACCTGACAAAAAATATTAATAGTGAAACTGTATTCAGTAGTTATATAATTATACCGAGACATATCCTACATCTGTTTCATTTCCATATTTTGCAGAATACACATGATTTTCTAAATCTATAAATGATAAGCAAATTATCAGAATGTCTGTATTTTTAATTTTAGCTCCTTAGCTAATGATTTTCATTGGTCTCTTTGACTTACCAAAACTTTTCATTAAGCCAAATGCCCAACTATGCTTGAATTGTATGCTTTAAATGCTAGGGTTAGTTGTGAATATAAAATTTTTATCATTATTTTAACATGACAAGCCCCATCAAGGGCTGCCGAATCAATTAAGAAATTTTTATTATGAATGATCATAATTCTTAATTATGTATCATCAGCTGAGAACCCATAAAGGCATGAATATGTTTGAATTCATATGAATTTGAAAATGAACTGTTTTCCCCACGCATACTGTCCCTTTTTCTGTCTACATTCAGGACACAGGGCCATAGCGAATGTAATACAACATCAGTGCCTGCTTGCACCTTACCAGGAATAACCTGAACCATGCCTAGTATTCCTAGAAACAGGATGTAAAATCACTTAATTTACAAAGTTATTGTAAATAATCAGAAATGAATAGTCTGGCTGGGTGATAATCACAAGAAGTCTCAACATAAAAAGGGGAAGGTGACAGAGAATAATTTTGAGGACACTGAAAGAGTAAAACTCAGTCACATGACCTACCCCTCTTCTGGAAATTGAGTACTGACACATCTTCATATAGTTTTTGTTAGTTTCATGAGTCTGTCTCCTCCAAGGTTTTCTGCACTGGCTCCTTCAAGGGTCTGACTGCCTATATATTTCTGTCTAATATTTCTATCTAACTCAGCTGCCTATAACATTCGCCTTCTGGTTTTTTGGTTTGGTTTGGAAACAGGGTCTCTCTGAGTTACCCAGGCTGGAACTTTTCATCCTACTGCCTCAGTCTCCAAAGTGCTATAATCATAGGTATATACCTCATGCTTAGCTGAGATTTCTGTTTTTGATTGTTTTCTATATGAGAAATTTCATGGAGATAAAAGTTGATAAAGTCTCTTAACAATATGATTTACAAGTAACTATCAGAAATTTGAATGTGCAAATATTTGGCCTAGCAATTTATTTCTAGAAATATATCCTAAAGAAATATTCACATTACACTCATGAAAAATACAAGAGTTGCAACAATGTCTCCAATAACAGAAAAATTGGAAACAACACAAAACATAATTAATAGTGGCTTGTTTAAAAATATTGTTATGCCTCTATTATGGAATACAATGTAGCTCTTCATTAAAAATAGTGAGATAATTCTAGGTGAACCAGCAGGAAATTAGATTTTTTAAAAACCCCAAATAGCAAGTTTCAGAATAGTAGAAATTCCATTAATATAAGACAAAAATGCATGTGTGTGTGTCTGTGTGTGTGTGCATGCACGCAAATCCATAGACTGGTAGCTAGGAAGACATATTCCTAAGATTTCTGAGGAGGTGGAAATACAGATCAGAGGGTGGAAAACTGAGGGAGGGGACCACTGAAAGACTTTTACTTTCTGTTCTTTCTGCCTGTGCAATATTTACTTTTTAAAAATACAATAAGCAGCATTACTTTTTTATTAAAAATAATTTTAAATGATTTTAAGGGACAAACATTTTTTAAAGAATCAGTCATAATTGATTGACCCCCCAAAAACCTATTTTCATTTTTATCTATATCTCATAGCCTTTTCATATTGATCTGCATATAGAAAAACATACAAAATTCTAAAATTATGTAATAAGAATGTCTCCGTATGGTTTATGAGTTAACATAAACTACATACCCATCAGTGTGTGACTCCTACTAAGTATTTATCAAGTGCCAGACACTGTGCTTTACATTCATATCACATTTAAACTTCATACAATTCCAGTAAGTATTACTACTATCACCGCTTTACAGATAAAAAAGCCTGAGACCCAGCTATGCTCGGCCCCTCAGAAGTCTAACATCACAGCTGCAGCTCTCGCTGTCTCCTAACTCCAGCCTTCTGTGACTGATTAAGACACCATCCCTTTATCTGTCATCCTTGTTAAATGTATTGCCTCATGCGTTCTTGTTAAAAGTACTCTTCCACTGTGTTGTGTTTTTGTTTTAACGGGCAGAACATATATTAAAAGTATTTGCTGAAAGTGTTGTATTTTTGTACACAGAACATATTTGTGTTCTTATGACCAGTTTGTTTTTATTTTTGTGATTTCTTTGCTTTCTCAGCTTATAAAGATGTCTACTCCTCAGATTTGAGATATGTTCATATTTACTTCTTTTCTGTGTGTTCACATGAATATGTGTGTGAATACATGCATGCATTTGTACCTGTGCACTTGTACACATAAGCACACACCTATATAACTCCTCTGTAACTCGTGTTGACATTATCTTAGGATACACAATAGTGCATCTGGGGCAACTTTCCTGATCTAAGCAATGTGGCTGGGTTGAGAATTACTCTCTAAGTGTCCAGATGAAATACCAAGCCACCAGGATTTAAATCTTCAACTTACCTTTGCTCCAAGTTACATGATTAAGCCAAAATTATTTAACCCAAGCTCCAATGAGTCATTCCAAACCCTTGAATCATTCTGATGAACCCGACAAAGTTCCGGCTGAATTACTGCCTTGGAGAATTCTTTGCATGACTGGTTGAACACTGGATGTCTGCAAGCCTTATGATTTATAGCCCTTCGTTATCTAGGCCCTTGTCTGACCCAATAGGCACACCCACTTTGTTTGCACAGAGGAGAAATATTTTTGGTATCAAATTGGTAGGTACTAATTGGTTCTAAACTTTAGCTCAGTAAAAGAGAATGTATGGTATATTCCCATTTGTTGTGGGGAAATACCTTCCATATAGAGAAAAGAGGGATAGATAGTGATTAAAATACAGAAACATATGTACAGATAAAGATATGTTATGGAATATTTGTGTGTGGAAGGGTAGAATGGCTGAGATTTTTTACTACCTATCCTTTTATAATTTTTGAATTTTGTTTCATGTGCCTCTATTACCTGTTTGCAAATAATTTTATATTAAAAATTACAATTGACACACAAGTTTAGATCTTGCATGGTTTCTCTTACCATGTATATATGTGTATATATATATATATATATATATATATATATATCAAAATATATGTATGTATATATATACAAATAAAGAGCAAAATAAAAGTTAAATAGGAAATTGGGAGAAATTCAAATCCCCAAATTATTGACTCCTTCATTGACAAGAACACTGTGCTATTGTTTGTTTCTTCTTTTTTTTATAATTTTAAAGAGACTAGAACCCAACAGAGCTAAATAGAATAAAGCCAATCAAAACAAAACAGTGAAAGTGGTACACAACTTCAAAATAAGATAATAGGAAATCAACAGTGACTACCATAATACTTCTTACTATGAGTTTCTTCTTTGAAGCGACCTTTTTTATCTGTATCTTGTACTCAGAGTAACTTCTTTTAAGATTATGATAAATAGTATGTTAACTATTGCTATTCTCTTATTTTGTTATGAAATTTTGTTTTATTTTTTCCTTTAAAAAATTAAAGTTACATTCAAGAATTTCAGTGATGATATTTTATAGAAATTATGTCAGTTTAACGATATGAGGAGCTACCAGTTCTATGGTGTTTTACTAACATTCGCTTTATATAAAATTTAAATTTTTGGCATGTGCAAAAATTTTGCAGCATATCCTCCCAGGAATTCAGTGCTTTGCTTGGTTGCAGAGCATTTTATTTGCCTGCTTGCTGTGACCTCTGGTTCCCAGCAAGGTGGAGCCAATGAAGGCATGGGCACTAATGAGAAGTGGAAGAAGAAAAAAGGCAGGGTACTTTTCCTCAATTCCTTGTGCGATTCCTGCACCAGATGTGTCCCCACTGTGGTCTCAGCTCCCACAATGGGACGTTTCCACTGTGATTCTCGCTCCCTCCGCAATACTCTGACTCCGAGTTCTAATAAGGTCACTTCCACTTACTGTCCTTCCAACCTAAGTAGGGAACAGTTTCTCACTGTTGCCAAACTCTGAATTCGTCCCTGGATTCCATGTTTGACTTTTGTCCTCTTCCATTGCATAGCTAATGAGTGTCCATATCAAATTTTCTCCATCAGAACAACCCCAAATGGCTTCTATTTTTCTGGCCTGAGAGCCTGACTGATATACTACTTCACATTTGCTGTTTCTTGACTTGAATACCATTCACTGTGCACCCAAAAAAAGAACAAAAAAACCTCTCAGGACTCTTTCATATAATATACAAACTTAGATTCAGATTGCAGCACTCCTAACACACTAGCTTTTAGTTAGTTTCTTGGATTCCACCCCTGGATTTCATAATTGCTATTTTTTATCATTACAAAATGCTGTATATGACTTCTAAAAGGACAGTATTTAACAAGGACTTCAGTATGTCAGCTTTTGCATCTTTTCAGAACCAGAACACTTAGAACATTAAGTATGGAAATCCTTCTAGTCAGACTCCGCAGGCTACTGGCCTAGAGCAATGCACAAATAAACTATTAGATATTAGAGAAGGTTCATTTTCAGAACCCTTCCCTGACAGAGGCTATCTGTGCAAATGTCCAAAGCTTAGGGACAATTTGTGGTGTTCAAATAAAGGCTCCACTGGCTTTGTTTTGAGCTGTTCCAGTGTGAAAAACCAAAATCCAATTTCACTTGTTCCTCAGGAAAAGACAATTATTCTCCACCACACTCACGGCCTATATTTAAAGGTCCTGAGCCTACCTCCTGCCACCACAGGGTGCTCGCTGAAGTTTACCCTAAGCATAACCACTGCAGATTATAGGTCATGTGGGTTTGCTAACAGATTGTTTTACTCATCTGAAATTATTGGGTTTTCTCAGTTCTTATGTACCCAAATCACGCTCTGGCCTGGTTTGAGCGTTATCATTCCTCATAATTACAGGCTGTCTCATGGTAGCTTCTGAATTATGCATGGCCCTTACTTCACTGCCCTTTTGTACTTCATGGGACCTCACCCCTTGTTACCACTCCTGCAATGGGGACTTCCCTCCTCCCTCTCTGTAGGGAAGAACAAATCCCTTCCTGGTGTTGACTTAATTCTTCTTACCTCCTCATCACAGTCACATGGCGCTAAACTGAACCCCACGCCCCATCGTCCCATCGCACTTTACTTGGAGAATCTGTCCCTGTGCCCATCCCTCAGCTTTGGTCGTTAGGTCAATCTCACCCATCCTTTCACTAACCCTAACAATATTCCCCATGTAACCCCACCTGCCACTCCCAAAGCCCTGTCCCTCCAAAACAGGCTCTTAACTCTGATTGTTAAGGGTCAGATGACACCATCACTGGCACAGGAACAAACACCCCAGCTGTTTAACATCCCACATCTTCCTACATTGGCTGTCTTAGGGCCCTAGTGTTTATCTCTTTCGTCCTTTAATTGCTCTCCACTATTCTTCATTTCCTCTGTTAAATCTCCTATCCATCAGTTGTTAACCCTAGTCTGTCACAGTTGTAGAGCCAGGTTTACTGGGAAAATACCTTAAATTTCAGATGTATTGGCTTGCAAAGTTTCCTTCCAAGATCTCAAATTTAATTTTGTATTCATAATTGTGAACTCTTCTTTGTAAAGAAGATGCCACAAGTAATACAGTCTTCAGAGACCACAAACCCAGGATCTTCTCTGGCTTAGATGCTAGCTCCTTAACTGTTTTGGGATGAGTAAAATGTCCCTACTTCTATTTCCGCATTGCTTCTAGGAAAAATGTGTTTCTTAGAACTTCAAATTGAACTTTGAATGCCCTCAACCTTACAAACATTGTTTAACCTAGTGTTTAGCTTTAATTATAAGACCAGTGCTTTGTTTCAGCTACTTTATAAGTTAAATAGATTTTTGCTGATTGGCTTTGGAAACCAACTACTTAACAAGTAACTTGTAAACAGACTTCTGGAATGTAAGCCATTTCTAAATTGTAGGCTTCAGGGGCTTAACATTAATGAAAGCCCATAAACCACAATGTATGCATACTGTTTTATACTCCAGGAAACCTAGGTACAAATAGTGACATTTTTGTCACATGAAAAAGGTTCCCAGTTAACTTCAGTCAAACAAAATAGATATTAATCCAACAGGTCATGACTTTCAATGAGACAATGAGACAATTTTAATTTTAAATGTTCTGCTCTATTATCTCTATGCATAATTCTCTAGTTCATTATCATATACCCAGAAACTAGCACAGTGTGTAGTACACAGTAGACACTGAAGCAATGCATGCACAGTGGATTGCAGACTGGTAGACTACGAGTCTCCTTTTCAGTTTTAAAACTATAATCACAAATTATATTTATGATGGGCGTATACAAGCAATTAAACAAACTTCTTATTATTTGTAGATATATATTGGAAATTATGAAGATTGAGGTCGTTTTCCAAATCTCACTTGCAAAATAAAATGACTTGGTTTCAGCGGAAGATATAATGTGATCATGAATGTCTTCATTTTCAGGGAAACAATTCTTTACCAATATTCTCTGCCAGAATGTTACATGTTTATTTTCTTATTCATGCAGAATCATGGTTTTATATCCATTTTGGCATGTAAATAGTTTTATTTTTAAATTATCAGTATAGTTACAGCATTCTAACCTCCCACGTAGTTTTTCTAAATTCTGCAAATACGTTACATACACTTCAATTTTCAGTCTAAGAACTCATTCACTTTTAATGGAAACATGGATCGTAGACTCACTCCAGCAAGTAGATTAACAAGGTGAGTTTGATGAAGAGAAACCTTTTATGTAAATTATCTTGACCCTTCTGAAAATCCAAAAGGATTAATTATAGTAATAGAGGGATAACAAAGAAAATATGATTCCTGAATTTCTGGACTCAACAGGATTCTCAACTGGTTACAGCCTTATCAATGGCCTCCTCTGTCTCTTCATTGCCTAGAACAAAAGATAACAGTCAACTGCTGGTGTTTGGAAAACATATTTGGAAAAAGTTGACTTTTTATATTGAGAAATAATTCTTGATTCTAGGGAAAGTTATGGCTTTGGGCTTAGTTTTGGGATCCATTTTCTGCATCAGAATAGTCCTTAGAATAAAATGTATGCAGTTCTCATGATACCATTTGTCATTTTTTTTCTTGCATCAATTTCCAACCACCCAAAAATGCTTCAGGAGAAATCTTTTTCCTATCCTCCTTCACTACAAGCATGTTTATTCTCGAGTTGTATAAGAGCCCATCAGGAAATCTCTTGATTCTGATCTGTAGCTTATACCTGTGTCTAATACCATCTCTGACTTTTAAGCAAATGCCTTATCTAACAAGATTTAAAATCTACATTATTCTCACTCCTCTGTTTAGATAGATTATGTCTTGCTCCAGTTTGTCTACTTACACTAGATTTGAGGGCACAAATAGCTATCCCAAAAATAGCAGGATATAGTATGGTAATCATCCTTAATTTCCTATTAACTTAATCTGAAGCCCCTGTATAACTTACACTGTCTTATTATGACTGATCTTATTTGAATCTGGTTTATTAGATTGCTGTTCTGTATTGACTGATTTTATTTGAATCTGTTATGATTGATAGTATCAAGTCTCAGAGTATAGGCAACTATACTGAAGATGACAAGATTCACTAGGATACCCACTCTGGTTTGATTATTACCTGCTTTTGAAGTCTTATAATTTATGTCTCCAATGTTTTCTTTTTATTAATATTGCTATATGCTGCTGAGACATCATAGTAACCAATGTAGATCACCTTGAATTGTGGTTTTATATGAATTTTTGTTTCAGGTTTTTCTAGGAATTTGTTTTGTTTTGTCTTGCTTTGTTTTGTTTTTTCCTTTAATACAGAAAGGATAGATATATATGTAGAGACTCATGCATGCATAGAACTTATAAACAGTTTATGAAAACCAATTATATAACGCATGATGAAATAAACAACTACTTTGAAGAAAAAGAGACAGTAGAGTACCCAGTGCTGATTATGTAGCATCTTAATGTGAAATCCAGCAATACTATCATTCTTTGTTCAGAATGATTTTTAACCTGTTTTGTTTTGTTTAAGTTCAACATACATGAAAGTATGGACAGCTGTTTTGAAGAGAATGAGAGACACTATGACAGCCACTCTTGGCCTCCCTATTATCTGGTCTTGAAGACCTAAAACACCTTCCTCATCCTGTTCGGATCAGTTCCATACTATGTTGTTTCATGTGAATTCTCTATATGTGAAGATATGGACAACTATTTGGAAGAAAACAAGAGTCAATATGATACATAGTGAAGATCTCTGATTGTCTTGCTTTGAAATTTATGTCTTACATTGCTTTCTTGTGTTCCATTTTATTCTGTTTTGTTGTGTTTAATTTTACCCTCTTTAAAATAAAATTTTTAAAAAATGCCTTATATCTGTACTCCTCTTTCTTGACCAAGAAGGATGATACAGTCACTCCTTTCTAGACAAAGAACCACTAATGCCTTTATTTACCCAGACATAGTTGTCTCAGAGCATTATATTTGTGAGCTCATGACTGACTTTCACACAACCTGGAAAAGTTACTGAAAATCTAGAGAAGTTTTCAGAATATCTGAAAACCACATTTTGCTTAGTTCTTTGAAGAAAAAAATTACAGGTATTTCAAAGGAGCAGATCTTTCCAACAATTGTCATTTCTTTTGCAAATCACCTTCTATCCTCTCCACTCACTCTTTCTAATTCCCAGCAGATGACCATAAGAAGGATGCTGAAATGGTAGCCTTTCAGAGAATACCAGTTTCTCCCACTTCAAAGAACAACGTGCAGGGTGGTGGGATATTACTTCTTAGGGAATTTCCCCCTATCAGAAATCTAAAGAGGAATTTCTATTTTTGCTACCCAAGCAAAGAGAGAAGAGTTTTTACTTCATTTTTCCCGAAACTAGCTCAAAGACAATTCCGTATCTAAAGCACTTGAGGCAAGATTATACAAGATCCCAGAATTGTTGTTTCATGGTTATAGAAGAGATGAAGTGGGAACTTTTAGGGAGGCAACTGAGGTAAATTTGGCACTTTAAAAAGCTAGAACATACAAGGTGAAACAACTCATTTCCTTTTTCTCCCTGGAGGGGCAGCCTCTTTATGGCCTTGCTGTCCAGGTACAATTAGAGAAGGCAGCAGTTCCACCTGGTTTTGCTGAGATGGCCATGAAACTCTGCTCACTTACTTTCAGCAATTTGGATTTTAATTACCTACCCCTGCTCTAAGAAAAGAGACCTCAACAGGTAGCTGGGAACCACAACTGTAAATGCTAAATCTCTTTCTGCCTCAGGCATGTGAGGGTACTTGATGAATTCTCTACATTATTCATAAACCTGTTTTCAGCACTCAGATGAAGCAGATTAACACTACTGAAAGTTTGACTATATTAATAAAATACCTTTTTAATCAAACTTTCACTTAGAACTGGAACTTCCATCCTCAGTCCCAGGGAAAGATGATGTTATAGCTTGTATCTACATATTTCCTCAAAGCTTGTATAGCTTGTATCTACATATTTCCTCATGTGGTCATAGGTGGGGCTTGTGGGGATAAAGTGTGTGTAATTACTGAATTAGTCCACTGACTGGTTTGGAATAGTTCTGAGTGTGGACATTTGGCGGTGTGAGTGCCACTCTCTCTGATAGAACATAAGGGACAGAAAGAGGGTTGCTGTGGTCACTTGCTGCTTACTGATTTTGCTGCTGTCCACCTGCTGTGAACTGGTTTTTCTCCTCTGCAATGCCTGTCTGCCATGCCACCCTGCCTTGGAGCCACACAATTATGAATTGAAACGTCTATCAACTGGAAGTTAAATTTCCTCCTTTAACTTTGAATGTCTGGTATTTTGTTTCATAAATTAGAAAAGTTAGCAATACACATGACAAAACTCTCTGTAAGTCCAACCAGGAGACCAGAATTGTCAGTAGCCTCAGAATACGCCTTCCCAATTCTTAGATAACTTAGTTTCTTCAGATGGTCACAGGACTGTGTCTTCTCCAAAGCTCTTCTAGGATGTGATAAGGACATTCCCTTCTCTCTTTCCCTGAAAGCTCATGGTTTTCATGTTTCCTATACACGGAGGCACTCCGTTTGTTCTTAAGGTGAAGATGCTTAACATCATTAGTCATCAGGGAAACGCGAATCAAAACCATAGTGAGGTCAACTTCATGGCGACCAGGATGACAATAATACAGCAGATGGAAGTGTTGATGGCACTGTGGAGAAACTGGAATTCTTATACATAATGGAGGGAACGTAAAATGGTACAGTTACTGTAGAAAACCACCTTTCAGTTTATGAACAGCTGAACATATAGTTACTGTACAACCTAGTATACATGCAAGACCTGGTGTACATGCAAACTAGTATACACATCCACAGAAAAGTTTATACAAAACTGATCAACGCAATATGATATATCCATGCAATGGGAAATTATTCCACCATAAAAATAATGAAGTACTGATACACGTTACAACATAGATGAACCCTGAAAGCATCTAAGTGAAAGAAGACAGTCATTAATGACCACATATTGTAGATCCCGTTTACATGAAATGTCCAGAATAGGCAAAACTATAGAAGCAAGAGTCAAAGAGTGGTTGTGTGGAGCTGAGGATGGAGGAATGGAAATCAACTGATAATAGTTCTTTCTTTTTTTGGCAGGGCAGGATGATGAAAATGTTCTAGAGTTAGTGGGGATGTTTGCACATCTTTGTCGTTTTTTTTTTTTTTTTTGGTACCGGGGACCGTACTCACGACCTTGCACTCCCCAGGCTTTTATGCCGCTGAGCTAAATCCCCAGCCCTCTGTCAGTATTCTAAACCTCATTGAATCACATACCTCAATGTGCAAATTTTATAGTATATAGATCATCTCTCAATAAAGCTATTACCAAATAAAGAATGAAAGAGAAAAAAAGGAAGGAGAGAAGAAAGAAAGGGAGGAAGAGAAAGAGGAACAGTAAAAAGAAGACTGATTGGAATAAACTTTGAGCTATTTAATCTTATACCTCTTCAATACATCTTTCCCGGGCAAACACCTCCCAGGAGTTATGGTGCAGGAAGGGCCTCTTCCTCTGGCTGGTCAGGACATAAAGACCTTACTGCCAGTCATGACCTTCAGCATCCTTGTAATTCATGAGGCGAGCCCCACACATACCTGCTTGACATGCCCTCCTGACCCACCATGGCTGCTGGGTCACCTGTGAAGAATGTGTCCTTCAGAGCCCCACCCTGAGTGCCCTGCTGAATAAGAACTGCTTGTTGGAAAGCAAAGACTGGGCCCCACCAGAGTTTGTTGATCACTTCTGGATCATCAGTACTCACCACTGCTTTACAGTTCAGAAAAGTCTAGCCTCCTTCCAGCCCTGTTCAAACTCTGCTGAACTGCCCTTGCCTAGAGCAGAGCAAAGGGCTAACTGCTTTTCTTTCTGATCTGATTTGTGCTTGGCTTTCCTGTTATACATTCATACTGGTGTTTCTGCTTTACTTTTCATGTTTATACACCTACCTTCTCTGCAACTGTGCTAGGAGAAGCCAGCTGAGCAATATGCACCCCACATCTCTGCTTCTCTCCTCACCCCAAGCATTCTCAGGGTGACTCCTGCTTGTACTTTGAGAGAATTGCTTCCTAAGCCAAGTGTTCATGCTTGTAACTCCACTTAATCTTCACAATAGCCCTGTAAAGAATGTGCTATCATCCTCATCTTTCAAGACAAGGAAACAAATTCAAAGAGGGTACACAATTTAAAGTCATGTGGATGTGAAACCAGGATTCAAACACAGAACTGACCAACTTTTACTTCCTTAAATAATAATTCTGTCCCTCATTGAGCAACTATCATGTCTGATGGTGTTCCAGACATCTTAAGAATAGTAGTTTGTTGATTCTTATAACACCCTGTGAAATAAATATTTGCATCCCATATTTGCATTCTCCATATAATGGATGGGGAAACTGAAGTTTGCAATGATTTCATAGTTACTGAGATCTTGGGAGCTTGAAAAAGTGCTTACTTTTCCTAATAAAGATAAAAAATACAAATGGTGAATCTTTTCCTGAATTTATATAATGGTTGAAGTTAAAACAACTGTCTTATGACTGTGGGAGAAAGGAAAATATTCACTGGAATATTTCCCCCAGACACGTCAGCCTGGTTTAAAAAAAAAAAACAAACTACCTTCAGATATTTTATTTTGTAAGAAAACTGAACCACTACTGATTTAATCTGCTGTAGATAAGTTTTCTGTTACTTGTAGTGAAATACAATCCCAACAGGGATAGAAGGCATTACTGTCTCTTTATAAATAAAGAACCTGGGGTACAGAAAAATTGCTTTATCCAAAGCCACACAAACATTTAGTGGCTGTGACATACTGATAAGTACCCCTCTTCCTATTCACCTCTTAACAATTGGCCTTTCCAAGTTACAGATGGGCATGTGGCTACCCAGCAGAAGGTCACATTTTGCAAGCTTCCTTGGACTTTGTTGGTTCATATAACTATACTTTTGTTCATGAAATGAGAAGATAAGGATGTGACTAACTTGCAGGTCATGCCCACCAGTTCCTCTTTCCTTCTTCCCACTGGTGATGATGGTAAACCATGTTCAATGACTTGGACCAAGGTAGCACCTCAGGGGATGGCAGGCTAGCTGTCAGGATCCCCTGGTTCCTGAGTAGTCCCCAGGTAGTTCCTGTCCTACCTTTAGGATTCCCTATCAACTTTTATGGGTGGGAGAAACAAACTTATCTTATTTAAACCTCTGTGCTTCAATATCTCTTAAAATTCTACCGTCTTAAGCCATACTATGGCCAACTAATTTTTAAACAGGCCTACCTAACTCTAAATTTGAGTAATTTTCACTGCTACTGCCAATACTGAAGATTAGAGGTTACAAATTCTAGAAGCTAGATAGAGAAAATCAGTGAAGTCTAGGTAGGAAGTGTGGCGAACTCAGGACACATGTGTGGTGATTACATACTTACCAAGCTATTTCCTTTCTACTCTACTAATTTAATCTATTTCTTAGCTTTCCTTGTAACTAATTAGGGCTATATGCCTGGTTTCTCACTGGTAGAATATGTATAATAAGAATGAGTGCTGCATCTAGCCTGGTTTATGAAAAATCTCCCACTCAATCATTCACTAGTTTTGCGCCTGACTGAAATAGAAGATACCTGGGGAGATTTTAAGAGCCATTAAATGAAAGGTGTAAGAGCTACAAGATGGAGGTCTGGGTCACAATTCAGAAAAGAGACACCTAAATTACATGGACCTATAGATTTTTAACATGAGTAAGAAACAAAGTTTTCTTGTGTTGATTCATTATCTGGTTAATTCTTTTCTCACAGTAACAAAGAAAACCCAGTATGAATATGCGCCAGGTGTTACCAGATTACTTGCTTCTGTTGTTTTTTGTTTAAGAGAAGACAGAAATTCTGAATATTCTAAGAAAGCTACTGGTTTTCAGTGTTAGCCAAGACAAAGTCAAGCAAGAAATGACTATGATCCAGACCTATACCAAGAACAAGTTTACGACCTCTACCTCAGTATTATCCTAATCTGGAGACTTTAATCAGCCTTTTAATTTGATTCCAGATTCAACTGATACAGACTCAATTACCCTTGAATTCAGTTAAGGTTTTTAATACTCTTCCCCACTAGGTCATGTAGGCTTATTAAACTGTAAGCCACTAGTTTTAGAAGTGTAACTGAAAAGCAAGGGAGCTATATTATCTACAGCTGTTCTCTCATTTGCTAGAAATCTTATAATGCATTTACCTGGAGTTTTATGTTTCTTAGTCATCCATATAGTATTAAAATAAAAGTTACTAATGTTTGTATGCAAACTACACTACTAAAAACTACCAATATTTTCTCTATCTAGTCGTCAACCAAAGATAAGTCAAAGTTATCTTTTCTATGGGATCTTTTCCAAACAGGTCTTTGCCTTTCCAGGCAAAATGGGCCCATTTTTCTTTTCATAACACCATGGGGCTCTCTGGCCCTGTTGTCTTACTTGTTTTCCAACACCTGCAATTTAAAGAAGGAGGGTTCATCTTGGCTCACCGTTTATAGTTTTCCATCCATAACTGGCTGGCTCCAAAGCAGGACAGCACAGCAGATGGTATGGAGGAGGAGTGCTCCTCATGTCATGGCAGTCAGAAAGTAGGGAGAGGTGGAGGGAGGAGCAGGAAGAGATAAACCTTTCCAGGCCTTGCCCCTAGTGACCCACCTCTTCCCACCAGATACCACTTCCTAACAGCAAGTCACCTATTAGCCTCCATAATCCAATCTCCTTCAAAAAGACCCACCTATGGTTACCCGAAGCTTTAAGGAACATTTTAGAGCTAACATACAACATCTGTCGAAGAAGCATGTTCCCTAAGATGTGAAACCTTAGGCAGGACCAGAATACTTTTATCCTTATAGTGTTGATTCCTGGTATGATGCTTGTCATAATAAGTGTTTCATACAAGGACTCAACACATGTATTAGATGTTTTGTTGTCATTATGCTACTTCGTAGTTGCATTGTTTTCATCTCATGCGCACCTCAATCAATGGTTCATCATAGTTGGGTCCTGCACTGAGTAAAAAGATGTTAGCAGGGAGGGTTGGAGTCAAATGCATTGCCGTGATAGTTGATTTCAGAGATGTTAAATGTCCTAGCCATTTAAGGGAGCCAACTTTGCAGCCAGGCTCTGTATGTTCATATTGCACTTAAAAACCATGCAACTTTGGACAAGTTATTTAAACATCTCTTTTCTCAATTTCTTTAACTGTTACATGCAGGAGATAATAACAATACCATTATACGGGTTTTTAAAGGTTGCTGTCACAAGCTATACAAGCTGGTTCAGTTGAGCAACAGAAATACGTTGTCCCGTAGTTTCGGAGACCAGAAATCTGAATCAAGGCATAGGCAGTGTTAATTCCTTCTGAGCGCCATGGGGGAAGCCTTTGTTCCAGGCCTCTCTCCGTAGTTTATGATAGTTTATGGATGGTTTCTTCTCCAGTGCTTCTTTATGATATTTTCCTCTAAATGTGTCTGTCTATATGTCCAAATTTCTTCTTTTTATAAAGAATAGGATCATACAATGACTTTATTTTAGCTTAATTACTGCTCTAAAGACTCTACCTCCAAATAAGTTCACATGCTGAGATATCGGGGGTCTAGAACTCCAACTATTTGGGGGGGGTCACAATCCCCCCCATAACAGCTATACATTAATTTAACCCATAGTACATCCTAAGTTACTATGAAAATTGAATTAACATATATGAAGTATTTGAACAGTTGTACTCTATACGCAAAAATATGTAACATTATTATGCTTTTTAAAATCCTGTTATGCCACTATATTAAGATACCATCCATAAATACATTAGTAAAAACTTACCCAGTTTGGGGATATCTCTTTGTTTAAGGAGAATAGTCAAAGTGAGTGGGAGACTGTAGTCCTTGCTCTCAGAATACTGCAAAATGAGAGAGAGGGCAGCTCTCAACACCAATAATTTCAAAGAAGGTATAACAAGCAACAGCAAATCATTGTATTCATCATAAGGTTGAAAATAATTCAATCTGAAGGATTTGTCACATATTAAAAGGCACATCAGCGTTTGCCTTTGTACTTGATTTATTTTTAGCTATTGTTAATTCATTTTTAGACATAATTGCTACAATAAAAGATTGCAATTTGAATTTTGCAGTTCTGCAATTTGCAATCTTAAAGTTAGGGATTAGTTGTAAAGTCTTCTTAAATACTACAGACTTAGAAATTCAAAATAAGTCTCTGAAACTGGTTGATCATTTTCTGACTCAAACAGTAAAATATAGCCCAATAAATGGTTCACGATTTATAAACATAAGTATTTCCCAATAATATCTGTGGATGCAAAGCCCTATATTATAGAGGTCCCCACAAAAAGAGAGGACTGTATCTGCTGGATAATGTTTACCTTTCTTCTAACTAATGTTTCACCCACATTCTCTTGAGAGTATATCAAAATTTTACTGCTGATCCATCTCTCAAGTCATGCATGAATGTGAGTTTGTACTAAACTGGTGCATATATTTCTTTCAATCCCGAGAGCATTTTAAATTCAGGCCTCTGAGCAAAAATTTCAGTATAGGACTCCACTGCATTTTTTGACTCTATAAATGAATGAACCTTCAGTGGGGAGAAGCCAAGCTCTTCTCAAAAGCCTTCTTCAAAGCAGAGGCTACTTGGGTGGCTTGGGTGATCTGAATATTGCCACTTTAAATGGCCAGTTGGTGATGCACATACCATCTAACCACACGGACAACTTATTTTTGAATTATTATAGCAGAAAGAAAACCCTAGAGGATGAGTATGCATCATAGTAATACTGAAAGTTCAGATTTCCAGTTTCAAATATATCCATCTGCAAACCCAAACCCTTTTCAAAGTGGTGTTTCCGTCGTTTTTAAGCTTTAAGCAAGGCAGAAAAGCACACTGAGGCCTCTTCTCTCTGCTCCCACCTCTTTCCCTATCCCCTCCCGACATTCTCCACCATTCCCCACACCCTTTCCTCTCTAGTAAATATTTGACCCTCTCAGTTGCATATTACACTCCTTCATTGAAGTTATCATCAGAGCTGGGTTCAAAATCAATTTTTTTCACTTTTTGTTTCACTTGTACCTTTTGCTATTCAAGAAAGTAAATGAAGATCCAGAAGACAACTTTGTATGCACTTTAATGAGTGTTTATTATATAATCATTCTGGTTGTAAAAATATTTAGAAATGCATTTTTAAAAAGAAAGATGATATTTAGAAATTTAAAATAAGTCTCTGAAGCCAGTTGATCATTGTCTGACTCAATATACTTTTAAAAAGGAAAGATAATACGTTATGTCTAAAAACACTGAATAAACATTGCTAGCATATTTGTGCATAATTTCTCAATTTGCATACACTTTTAAAACTTCCAACAACCATGTAGTTGGACCACGAGTCTATCTGGAGAAAGGTGGATGCAGAGAGAGCCAGGTTAATGATGGCTCTCCCCTTGCCTCCCAAGGTACCCACATCCCAGGAGCACTCTGAGAGGGCATCAGTAAGTTTCTAAACATTTGTAAGGATTTCATTACTGGAAGCTAAGTATCCCCATTTGGCTCCAGCCATATATTATTTTAATATTGGTCACTTGACCTCAAGAACATCAACTGACAGGCAGAATATAAATACACAATAAAAAAAGAAAAGACTTTCCAAATTCTTGAAAAGTAAAAAACAACTTTCACTAAAGCTAATTCAGTGTAGCACCTGGCCTAATTCAGCAAGCAAGCACATATACTAAATATGTGAACCTTATATTTAGGAAATTCAGGTGGTACTGGAGAAAGATACTCTCTACAAAGAGGAAAACTAGTGTCTCTTAGTAGCCAACACTTGAAATATATATGTGTGTAGATGTGTCTACACTTCTTGTCCATGCAAAATAAACTTGTTCATTTAAGAATGCTAACCAAAAAATAACATTTTCACATTAGTATCCACAAAGAGAATTTTTTAAATATTAAGTCTATTATCCAAGAACTTGATGTATAAAAAAGGATGATCCCCAAATAAGAAAGAACTCTTAAAAATTAAAAATACTGTAGTTTAAGCAAAATTTCAAAAAAGATTGAAACATAAGCATAAAGAAAATCTCCAATAAAGTAGAAGACACAGATGGAATGAAAATGTGAAAGGCACAATTGTAAACATTCTAATGAATAGAAGTCTAGAGAGAATAGACAACATGAAAGGAAAATATAAACAAAGAAATAATAAAAGATAATTTCCACTATGGCAGCCATTGCTGATTTAATGTCGTCTTGCTTTGAGGTCCTACCATGCTTTTGTTCTTCTATTACCATTGGTTCTATCATGTTGTATCTTATTGGAATTAAATATATGTGATAGTATAAACAAATTTTTATGGAAAATGAGATATTATAGTAGCAATTGTTCATTTTCTGTCATTTGGTTCAGAATATCCTGTAATTCTTTCATTCTCTTGAATGATTTTATATTATTTTGTTATGTTTGATATTATTGTATATGAAGCCATGCTCAACTATTACAAAAAAAGAGACACTATGATAGCTACTGTTAATATCCAGTTGTCTTATTGTAAAATGCTGTGTTGTTTATATTGTTATGTTCTGATCTGCTTTGTTCTGTTCTCTTTTGTTTTATTCTCTTTAAAATAAAAAAAAATAATTTCTTAGAACCAAGAGATATGAAAAAGGGAGTGCCTCATCTCCTACAAATGAAACACAAAAATGAAGACAATTTGGAGATAAATGAAGATGAAACTAAATTCATTTATGTGAAATGATATTGATTGTACTATTGAATTTGTTGGGATGAAAAATATAGACTGAAAGGGGGAAATACTGTAATGCGAGAATACAATGAGTGAAAACTGAGCCACACCCAATAAAAAACTAATGAAATTTTAGAAAATCAAAGATCTCTTTTAAATCTAAAAAACCTCAAATAAAAGAATTCTCTTTTTAAAAAATCATGCTAGCATCTAACTGCTGTTTAGGAATCCCGAATCCTACAAGACAATGAACACTGGCTTCAAAATTCAAAGGGAAAATGAGTTTAAATTAAAAATCCAATACTTAAACTATTAATGGTAGTAAATAATAAATAGCAAATATACTATATGAATGCACATATAACAAAGATATATGATGAATAACAAATAAAAGTAAATACACAATATGACACAAATGCATCATTTTAAAGGTACCAAGATAACTTTCTAAGAGCTACATAAAGAGAAATTGCTAAAACTTGTTCCATATTGAGACAAAGAGGGAAGGATACAATCCAGGGAACTGTGGCTTTTTAATATAGACCTTTCTGGATGAG
Source organism: Dolichotis patagonum (assembly GCA_004027295.1). Lineage (NCBI taxonomy): Eukaryota > Metazoa > Chordata > Mammalia > Rodentia > Caviidae > Dolichotis > Dolichotis patagonum. The sequence continues at coordinate 253,748 of PVJX010000129.1, forward strand.
TTCATTTTTAACTGTGCATGTGTATGAATTTAGATGCTCAGAGCTGCTAAGATGGGAGCCGATAGGCAAAAGGCCTTCTTGGGAGAAACCAGGGAACAATAAAGGAAGCAGGAACAATATAAGACAAGGAGAGAGGCCAGGTTGTGAGGTCTTCCAGCTGTGAAGAGAGAGAAGGAAGGAAAATGTGGCTAGGAGGAGCCCCAGGCCCAGAGCAGACGCAGGCTTGCCAGATTGATGGGAAGTGTCTGAAGCAAGGCTGCCTACCGGACCATCTTGTCAGTCAGGCTGGGCCAGCCTGGCTCTTGCATCTCAGCAGCATTCAGTCACTGACTGCGAGTAACTCAGATGGATGTGGTTTGGCACAAAGGCCTGCCAGGAGGATCCAAAGATACAGCAGGTGGGGTTGTCACTCTGCTATGCCCCTTGCAGCAGGATCTCTTAAATGGACAGCTAAAGAGCACATGTTCATGGCTGCCACCACAAGCACTGACTTGATTTCAAAATTTCAAAAAGCTCTTCAGAAAGAATATATTCTTCTGATTGTCAGGTGTGATGGATATACATGAAGAGAGCCCCAGTCTTTCATGAAGCCAATCACTCACCTTGATACTTTTGCATTTTTTTTTTGTTCAAAGGAGGTGAGTTCAATGGGTCAGATTTATTTGGATAACTAAAATTTGAAGATTCAGAGTAGACAAGTGGAGAAGCAGCTGTAGTGCCTGTAGAGAAAGTGCCTGTAGAGTCAGTGAATGGGAGCATAAAGGGCCTCCTGAGAATCCTGTGGATTCTGATGAATCAAACTTAGGAATTACATGCAACCACTGGAACACATTGAGCTCATCAGAAATCCTCTAATTCTGTAACTCTCCAGCCTCTGAAAATTTCTATTAACTTCCCAAACAAGACTAGCAAATAATGAATAATGTTCACCATACAAAATAATTAAAATCATTGTTTAAACATTTTTTTCACAATTTGAAGACCAATAGTTAGCATCAGGTGGTTAGGTCCTGAAATGTGTCCAATGTTTAAGGCCATGTTAAAGAAAAAAAATACAGGGGTTAAAGTATAGTCAGTGGTAGAGTGTGCTCAGGACGCGCAAGGCTTCAGGCTGGATCCCAAGCATCCAAACCAAACAACTAAACAAAAAAAGAATACAAAATGATGAAAACAAAATGCCATTACACAACCCGCACAGAGATACCCTATATCAAAAGGCAAGCGTGTGTTGAGGGAGTGGGCCAGAGTGAAAAGAGAAGGCTGTCTTAACTAGTGATTAAAGTTTCTTCTATAAAATGTGTAAATATGTATAACCATGGGAACACAGTACTAGATCCTGCCCCTGGCCTTGGAAAGGGCCCTGACACTTCTGCTTCTTTTGTGGCCCCGTAAATCCACATTTCTTCCTTATTTGAAGCAGAGCAGCAGATAAGGGAGTATAAATTCCCTTGAGAAGTTTGCGGATAATAAATATGAGGTGTAGGGGCCAAGTGTGGCCATTACCATACATGTTAGCACTGAAAAATAAAAAGAATATGCACAGAGGGTTGCTGCTAGTTGGGATTGATCATCATCCACGTGTCTGGAACCCCCAGGCACTGGTCATTCCCGCCAGTGCCTGGCTCTAACCCCAGATACCCTCATAGGCCTTCAGCAAACTCAGGACACAATCGTATCTGATTTTTCTGAAAACCTGTTACTCTGAGCCGAGCTGAATGGCTAGCATGAGCAAGACACATTCCTGGGCTTCATTATCAAAGAAAATGGGTTTGACACTTGATGGGTATTACCAGGGTGAATAAGAATCAGAGAATCAATGAATATCAGTTCTGAGAGGTCCTTATATTACTTCTCTATTGTCACATCACAGATTACTCCAAAACTGAGCAGCTTAATACAGTAAGCTTTCACTAATGCAGTTTCTGCAGGTTAAGTATCTGGGAATTCTTTAGTGGAGTGGTTCAGATTCGGGGTCTCATGGAATGAGGCTGCTGTCAAACTGTTGGCAGGGCTGCAGTCATCTAAAGGCTTATCAGGGACTGGAGGGTCTGCTTCCAAGATGGCTCACTCAGATGCTGTTGGCAGGAGGCCTCAATACCCTGTCACATGGGCCTCTCCGTGTGGCTGCCTAAGTGTCCTCACAGCACAGCAGCTGCCTTCCCTCAGAAAGAATAAGGGGTGTGTGTGTGTGTGTGTGTGTGTGTGTGTGTGTGTTGAGAGAGAGAATGGGAGAGAGACAGAGAGAACCACAATGTCTGCTATGAGAAAAGAAAAGGCATCACTTCTGCTCTACTCTTTCATCGCTCAGACCAGTCCTGATATAGTGTGGGAGGGGATAAATATACAGTGGCAGGAGTCACTGTATTTAAGGACCCTTAAAATCATGTCCAGTCCCCATGTGATCCTTAGAAACTGTAAAGAAACAAAGCATTTTCTGTAAGGCAAGAAATATGCAGTTGTTAGAAGAGTTTAAGTCTCTTGAGAAAACAGGAATTTGAATTCTATTTTATATTCTGAATAATTAGAAATGGCTCTTCTGGAAATTTAATCTATTCTATTTGTATATTATATATTGTGACTGTAATGTGACTTTTGACAATGTTAATTATTTTTTACTTCTTGGAAACTTACAGTTTCTCTCTTTTCCCTTCAGGGAGAATTGAGTAGTTAAAGATTTTTTTTTAAGTGAATCTTTATACTTTGGTTGTATGGTTTCCAGTTGATGTTTTTATAAGCAAAAACAAATAGACAAAACTCTTTTGTGTTTCTTTTCGTAGTTAGATATCTAATTAATTTTTTTTAAAAAAATCATCCATCTTCTCCAACAGGTCAAATCTCTTTCTAATGCTATATATGGAATCCAGTGCATGGGAAACGGAAGTTCATTAAATCAATATAGAAATTGTTGGGGGGGGGGTTTGTTTTGTTTTTGTTTTGGTACCTAGGATCAAACTCCCAACCTTGCTCTTACCAGGCAAGTGATTGAGCCACTGAGCCAAATCCCCAACTCTGAAACTGTATTGTTAAAAAACAATAAGGATGCAAAGTGTGTCCACTTTGGGATTTTCTTTTCTGATGAATGAACTTATTTAGGTTAAGAAATAACCTTAAACACAACATCAAAATTAAATACATTTTATAGTTAATTAATTGCCTTTGCTAAAAAGATTAAAATGTGAAATTAGAAATGTCTTGAAAGTAGAGACATAAGATTATAGAAATATAGAAAGCATGTTACTTCTTTGAAGGTGCTCCTCCTAATAAGCATAGGAAGATGAAACTGATCAAATTCCAAACTCCCCAACAGTATGTATTGTCCTGTATTCATCTTTGAATGCCAATGCCAAAACAGAGTGTCAGGCCCAGAGAGAAGGGTATAAAGCGTTTGCTGAATGAATGAAGAGGGGGAAAGCAGTAAGTGTTTGGGGTAAACGATATGACTACAAAGCCAGTCGTCACCATAATTCCCATTCTATCCTTCACCCAGTCTCCCCCCTACACACACATGTTCCCAACATCTATCGACTTCAAAGAGTCTCAGGGAAAGAACTGGCCTTGGCATCGGTAAATCACCAGATTCCCTAACAGCTCCTGACTTGTCACCCAGTTCCAATTACTTCCCTGTTCAAACTGATATTTTAAATTCTGTTCCACAATACCAAAGGAAAAAGAATTTTCCCAACTTTTTGTTTCAGGCATTTGTTTCAACACTCCCATAAATTTCTCTGTAGTACTCCCTCCCTTGGTGCAAGAATTAAGCATGGATTCTGCAGCTGGATGAATTCTGTGTCCTGCCCTTTTGTCCAGCTGGAAAGCTACTTACAAGTTCTTTATCTTCTTTTAGTAACAGATCTTCTCCCAGGAATCTACACTCTTGCTGTTAAACTTCCCCACAAGTTCAAAGGCCCTCTCATCTCCCTGAGATCTGCCAGTTAACTTACCTCTGCTGCATGGTATTGCCTTTGATAGTTTAACCTCTCTCAGAAGAAGATTTTTCTCCGTTTAGGGATAAAATAAGGTTTTATCAACCTGTCAAAGCCCTGGACTTTGGCACTGTTTCCAAAGGGTGTTAAAACATTCCCAAAGAACGAACTCTCTTGAACTAAGGAATCACTGAGGGGAAAGGAATGCAAGCAGGTCTGACGGGATCCACAGCTTTCCTCTGATTTATTGTACCTTGCTTTATATCAACTAAATGCTCATTCCAGTGAGTTTAGTAAAGATGAGACACTCTATAGATCCAGGATTTCACCATATGGTATTGGGTCACACTTACTAAAACTCAGGTGTACTCATCGTTGAGTTAATGACCTCATTATTCACTGGGCTTTGGAATGTTTATCCCAGCACGTACTGTAGGGCTCCAGTATTTTTTCTTTCTGGGCAAAGATTTAATTAAACACAATTATAGTTTGTGATCAGCTATTCTGAGTTTAAAGCACATTCTTTTTAAAAGTCTGAGATCTATATCTCCAAGCATAGGGTGGCCCAGAATAAATCAAACCCACTAAAAAATAAGGATGATGGTTTGTCTTTTTGTTATTGTTGTTAGAAAAGCGATGTTCCCAAATAACAGAAAAAATGCAAACAAAAAAAAAGAAAAATATAATAAATTATTCTAGGCTGTTTTTTGGTGTGCTTCTTTTTGGTCTTTGTTTAACATAAAAGTTTGAATTCTTTTACTTAGTCTGCTACCACAATTTGCCTGTTGCTCTGCTATAAACTAAGTCTATGGCTTTTAGAGGTGATTTTGACAGGGATAGATTATATTGGACAAAATTAGGTTGAGAATTTAAAAAAAAAATGAAGTCTAGATAATCACACATTTTTTCATGAAATTCTTTTTTATCATCAAATTATTTTTTGTAAGTATTTTAGAGTATCCCTCTTCCAAGCAATAATATATTAAATGCATTTGAGGGGGAATTCTACACTTGTCTTAAAGTTTATTTTTTTTTGAACCAGCCACCAGTGACAGTTTTTCACTTTTTTTCTCAAATATTAAAGAATCTAGCCATATCAAGAACTTACAGAATTTTGAGTTTTATAAGAAGCCAAGTAATTTGAACATGTTCACCAGGTATAAAAATGTGTTGCCAATGCCAACACAAGGTATGAAGGAGCTTATAAGAATCTAATGAGTGATATGATACAGATAACCCCCAGCTGAAGTCCTCACTGCACTCAAAATCCAAATACATCTCCCACTTGCTGAGCTTCAGAGTATAATAAAGAAAAATAAGGTGGTGGTTTGGAAGATTTGGAAATCAAGCAAAGATGAAAGGGGCAGACTTGTATTTCATATTTATCTTACATTTGATATCCTCCCATGTTAGAGAGAGAGAAAAAATATCTAAGAGTATGAAGACAGTGTTTTTAATAAAACTTTGGCTGCTTTTCTGTAGAAATTGATGCAAGTAATTTTATCTCTTTGGGAGTCATTTTCAAAGCAAGAGGAAGAAACAAATTAACAGGATCCCACAAGGTACTTAGAAAATGCACTTTTTACATGCTTTAACTTAGCTGAGGAGACTAATTGGGTAAAAAGGCAAGATTCCAGTCAGATCTAATTATTTATGTTATATTTAAGAAAGCAGGAAGGAAGGAAAGAAGAAAAGAAGGAAGGAAGGTGAGAGGGAGGAACTCAAGCCTTATACCTTGCTTTAGCATTTATAATGGATTTTTCAAAAGATACTAACATATTTCAACATTTTTTCAATTACAAGTTGATTAACTGTACACATTTTGGTTACAGGCTTCTTCAAGGGGAGATAAGAATTATATCAGTACTTTCCTGACATGATAGGGAAACAAGTCAGCATAGAGGGCCTGCTGTCAAACTGGTCTGTCATTTGAGCTCCTGCGGAAGGAACTCCTTGGGAAACGGTATGTTTTACACTCCTGCCCTCAGCAATTCAGCTGTGCTTCATTCCAATATGCATTTTTGCCTCGTGTGTCATAATAACCAGCAAACCTTGCCTCCTGGAGAGGCCCATGTGGAAGATCAGGCAGAGAATGTATTTGAACCACATTCCCTTCCAGGATGGCTGTAAGGCAAGCTGTTACAGAAATGGAATCAGGGCACATCTAACACATCATGAGTTGTCTCTTGAAGGCAGGATGCAAACCAGGATTTCTGCAAGGGTCACTGAAGTTTGCAAAACTTCCTTTCTCCCGAGCTGACTGAAGGAACCAGAGCCAGCTCACAGCTTGGATTGAAAATCATGTGAAACTTATTTGCGCCATTTTTAATTTTCTCTCTTTAACTACAAGTGAGATGTGGAAGAGAGATGACTTCCAAGTCAGGAATTGGTTTACAAGCATACTGGAACTAGAACTCAATACAGGGTGAGAATCCAGGTGAACTGAGGTAAACGTGAACTCTTTATGAACCAAAGCAGCACAGCACCCTTTTCAAAGCCGGTAGGCTGCTAAGAAGCTCTCATAAACCCCAGCTGCTATGAAAGGATTTGCTACAAGTTGTCTACCAGTAGCTTGCGTCCACATGCATCAGATTCAGTTGTCTCTTAAATAAACAAAGTGTTATCTACCTGACCATGCACACACACTGCACAGACTACATTCAATCCAGATGTCCTTTGCCACCTCCTGGTTTCCCTTCTATTGTAAGTATGGCTATTTTTCAACCAGGCAACTAGAAGACCAGTATCCTAGGCATCTACTGTTTTTTGCTTCTCTATCTCTCTCTCTCTCTCTTTTCCTCCACCGCCTCCCTCTCCTTATCCTTTTCCCTACTGGGGATTGAACCCTGGGTGTCATGCATGCTAGACAAGTGCTCTGTCACTGAACTATAGCCTCAAAACTCCCCACTCCTGCTTTTTTTTGAGATGGGATCTTGCTAAGTTGCCCAAGCTGGCCTTGAACTTGTGATCCTCCTGCCTCAACCTCTTCAGTAGCTGGCATTACAGGCATGTACCATCATGTTCAGCTATCTGAAATTTTCAATACCCATGACGTGCACTGTGTCATGATTACGAGAGAATCTACCCAAGGCATGGTCAGGGTCCCATACAGTTCTCAGTGGATCAGCTTGATCTCTACACCAACCTCTCTCACAAAAGCAAATTAGGATGCAAGTGATAGTGATCATTACAAGAACAAGCTTTATATATTTTTACAAATAATTTGGGAACAGTGGCACTTCACTAATATAACAATTTACTTTTGATAGTTAATCAGACACATTGGTATTTGAACCCTGATCCATTCAAATCACCACCACTCCTGTAATTAGTCCATGAGAATGTTACCAGTTATATTGTAGGGAATAGTTTCTGCATCTATTGCCTCCTCAGAGATAATACTCACTTCTTGGTCATCACTTTCTATAAACCAGTGCCAAAGCTATTGCAGGAATCCAAAAACAGTTATGAAAACCAAGGAAAAGGCATATTCATATCTAGAATATTTCTAGAGCAATTTCCCCCAAACTGATGGTTGTTGGTAAGCAGAAAAACTGGGGAGCTGAAATGAGAAACTTGCTCTTCACTGTTTATCTTTTATTAATTGGACTTTTTACCCAGCATTTTGTACTTCAGTGAGAACATTAAAATAAGTATTTAATGACCAAACAAATAAATAGGCAAAGGAGGCTGAGAGTTAACACCCAGCTATATGAACTTAAGAGTAGTGGTTGTTCCTGAGCCCTAAGTTTCAAATCCTCCTAATAACTCTTGTCAAGTTGCATGCCGAGTCAGGAGAGCACCGACACTCCAGATATCTCTGTGTCCAGGAATTGTTGAGATCCTGTCTTAAAAAAATCTCTGGGGATAAAAGTGATGAAAAGAGGCTAAACAGTTTGTACCAAGTTATTACTAAGTTAAGTTCTGGTGTGTCAATGTACAGTTACAGTGACTATAGATAAAAAATAATGTACTGTACATTTCAAAAAGCTAAAAGAATTCCAATTCTTTTTACCATAAAGAAATTATAACCATTTAAGGAAATATATCTAACTTGATTTGAACATGTGTGTGTGTATATATATATATATTATATATAATATATAGTATATATATTGTATATATTGTATTGTATATATTGTATATATAATATATAGTATATACCATATATATCATATATAATATATAATGTAATATAATATATAGTATATAATATATAATATATAATATATAATATATAATATATAATATATAAATGCACACACTCAGTAAAACCTTGGATTGTGAACAACTTGTTCTGTGCATTTCTGCAAGACAAGAAAACATTTTTAATAAATTTTCATAAATTGATAAAAGAGTAATGTCTTGCAATACAATTAGTATGTGATGCCAAATGTCACATGATCACAACTGAGCCAATGGTTCTCCATCTTTTTCACTTTCCTTCTCCCTCTGTCTTTCTGTCTATCTCTCTCCCTCCCTCTCCCTGCAAGATTGTAGCTGATATCTTCCAACAGTAAGAGCTAATGGAGGAGATGTCATCTGTGAGGAGAAAAAGGTGGAGGAATCCCTCACTCCAAATGAGAATAGGGTGATACGTAAAAGGGTGCAAAATTTTGTAGAAAAGTACCACCCAAATAAGGTTGAAGCAGTGCAAATGATGGATCTGTTTGACAACATTGTAATATCACATTTCTTCAAAATTCTCAAAAAGAGACAAAAGCAAGTGTCATTAAATAGGCTCGTTGTCAAAGCTGTACAAAAAAGAGAAAGATTCCATCGAGCTAATAGATAGCAGTGACTTTGAAAATCATCCTACATAATAACCTTCCTCTCTTTTGTCTCCCTCTCACCAGCCACAAGGGTTTTCAAAGGTAAGTGCACTTTGATTTATTTTTCTTTATATTTTGTATTTTCTTTATTATTTTCTATTATATTATAATATTATAATCATTTTTATATTCATATTTTGGGGTTGTCAAACAAATTATCTGAATTTCCATTATTTGGGGAAATTCACTTTGATATACTAATGCTTTGGATTATAAGTATGTTTCTGGAACACATATATACACACACATATATATATATATATATAAACAATGGTACACTATACATGATTTTTATGTTCTTATGTATGTTAAAATAAATTTAAATTATTCATTTACTTTAACTTAATTTTTAACTTTTAAAAGAACAGATTGCAAGAATTCTTTTTTAAATCTCTGGAACATATCACTCAAGAAATAGTCACTATTATTTTTATTAAGAAACAGTATTATTACTCTTTGCAATACTGGTGTTTTCTTAAAACAAGCTCTGTGGCTTACTTATACCGTGCAACAATGCTGTGAGCTTAAGAAAACTTTGATCCCTCCTGGAAAGAATATGTTCTGGGAATGGTGATTCTGATATGTTACCTCTTTCTCCTACAGTGCAAAGATTAGTAATAAGCTTGCAATTTCTAATATTCACTGTGTCATCTGTCTACCTCATATAATTCTCAATCAATCACTTATGCTAGCACCACTCTTTATCCAAATAGGACAAGTTTGATAATACCCAGGAATTTGTTAGCCCCAGCTCTTGAAGAGTACTAGAAAGACACAAGCAGTACAGACTTCACAGCAATCTACCATGCCAAAATGTGGTAAGTTTTTGATTCTGTTTTTTGACTAGAGATGGAGGTAGAAACCAAATTTTTAGCATCACAGTTTCCAAGTTCCAGAACGTTTGGCAAGTTAGCCAAGAGGTATGAGCCGGCTGATAGCTTGTATGTCTGTTCCCATTGCCCAAGACATCTGATGACTTGCTGGGTTGCCAGGGGCCCTGCCTTTCCCAGCATGAAAGTGTGTGACTCTCTCCACATTCCCTGCCCCAACAATGCCAAGAAACAGAAACAAGGGCTGGGAGTGTTAGCAGTCCCTGAATGAATGGCAGCTTAGAGGGCCTGCTTTGTGCTTGGCGCACTGAGAGCAGATTGCTATTCTGCAGGCATGAATTAGGGCCTGGGCAGAAGGCGCCGCGCTCTTGCTCCAGCAATGCTTTGATGGTGCTAGGAAGGGAGAAGCCTGCAGTTGTACCGAACTGTGGGCCACATTCAAGAGTTGCCCCTAGAGGCCCTGTAAGAAGGGGGAAATATTTACTTTCTAAGTTCATAATACCCTAAATTTCCACTAGCGTATGATCCCTCCTCTATTTTCTCCACTTCTCCTGCTGTGCAGTAGCATCACTTCATTAATTTTGCTCAAGTATGATTTTATTCTCATTCCTTTAATTTATCATCACTTAAAACTTTCTGCTCTACATATGTTGTTAAATAAGGATCTAAATTAGAAATGATTATCCTCGCTATTTAGTCGTCATTCTGACAATATTCCCTGGAGGTTTAACTGCTTTAGGTTTAGCAGATTTGCTGAAAGAATGAAGATGGTCTCTTTTTGTTGATCTTTTTCTAGACGAGAGAGCTCTGAGTCATCAATCTATAAAATGAATGCCTCTTTCCTCGATGTATTGAAAATTCAATTCTCCATGCTTTCTCATTGGTATAAATTCAGAACCACATGATTTAACGATATAAAAGTTCACAACTTCAGAGATAATTATAAAGGCCTAAAAAACCATCCATTATACTTCTAAGTTGACTGATAACTTTTTAAAAGTGATTCTGATTTCTCTGCCAACGGAGGTGTATTAAAATCACATAGCTCCAGGACTGAGATGTCAAAACGACTTTGCAAGAATCAGAAAATGAATAACAAACTGAGTGGCAGGGAGTAACAACCAATAAGATCTACAGAGAGCACTTTGGACAAAGTTTTAAAAGGACTCAACATGCACAAATCCTCTCCCCTACCTCACTCTTCTTCTTCCCCCAAAATGTAGTATATCAGTTTTGGAGGAATAAAAAACATCAACACAGGGGATTTCTAAGGTAAAATCTGCTACACTCTCTTGACAGAGTCATTTATTCATTCCTGCTGGTCCACACCCACCCCTTTTCCACTCTGAGCCTAGAGTATCAAAGATACACCTCAGTCCAGAAACTGTCTTCATACTGACTTCTATATCATGCTTCCACCTCACACTGCTGGGTGGGGGTGGCAGAGAGGTATGCAAGAATTTCTCTAAGTCACTTTTCTGGTTCAAGCAAAAAGGAAATGAATTTATGTGATGCACAAAGCACAGACTATGATGCTTCACTAAGACATGTGCCCACAAGTAGATGATCATTATTTGAGTGTAATTAAGAACCTTTCAGCCCTCTAGCCATATTTCCAATCACAAGGACAAGATGACACTCCAAGAACTCATCAGGCTACCCTGTGTTACTAATGAAAGTCAAGAAGGCATCATTTGAACTCCCCATACATACAAGTGTATCCTGGCAGAAATAAACATGGAAAATATTACAGTTTGTTCAAACTATTTTTAAAAGAAACAGAATTAGGTGGATATAGAAACTTTTCACTCATGGATTCACAAAAAAAAAATTGTAAATACATAATATAAGATATATACGTTGTTAAATGAATGAATGGTTTCTATAACTCCTTACTTCTATTCTTAAATGCATGCACATAACTGGTTCAGTAGTTCAGAGTACCACTGGAAATCCATCTCCATCATAAGATTTCATTCTCTCTTTTCTTTTTCTTACTCACTGCAAGAAAAAATAGTATGAAGAGTGGGACAGGAGGTGGAGTGTGTGTGGGGGGAAGTGGGATGAAATTTGTTTATGTGCTTCCAAATTAAGAGATGATGATTCTTTTCATAGAAGGCATTTGGGGGAAAAAATGCTGTACAATTAAAAAGGTCACCTCTTTATCATTCTTGTACTTTACCTAAGAGTTAATGCCAAAGAATTAGAACTGATGACAGTGACAATTTTTGCTTTGTAATAGTCTCTACACAGTCAGTATTTTGTTAGTTGGGAGTTGGATGGTCCCTACCTTTTTTTTTTTTTTTGGTACATTTTAGATATACACAATAATAATATTCATCATAGGGAATTTGTACCTGTGTATGGTATATCTTGGTTCTCACCCACTCCAACTTGATGGGGTTCACTTGATCAGAAAAAATATATATATATATACATTTTCTGGCTAGATGTGTGACTAACTACAATGACTCACAATTTCTATTCTGAGCTTTGCCATCTTATCCTGATAGCCCTAGGCAAATAGTTTAAATTTCCTTATGCTTTGGCTTTCTCATCTGTAAAACAGAACTAAGAATACCAGTCTTGCTCAGCTATTCATTGAGAATTAATGTTTGAAGTTTTCTAATGAAAGACTCTGTGAATATGCAGAAAGCTATTATACAAACAATAAAGCTGTATTTGTACACAGCTGAGCATGATTCACAAGAGCAGAGAAAAATTACAGTAAACTCTACATCCTGCCAAAACCAGGAAGTATATGCATCTACCCTTTGAAGGTAAAGTTGTAGACTATGTTAAACAGAAGTACAACATAACCACCTGTGTCACTGTAAAGCCTCAAGTTGCCAAATTTTAAAAGTAAAATGTAACAGGTAAATTTATCTTAGTAACATTGATTTTGCTTAATATACTCAAAATATTATTGCAACATATAATTAAGCAAGTATTAGTGGGTTGTTTTGCAGTGTTTTATTTTTTAGTTTTTTTAAACATGATCCCTATATGCATTCCAGGCTGCCCTGGAACTTACTATGTAACCCAGGTTGGCCTCAATTCTCCTGCCTCAGCTTCCCAAGTGCCAGGATTACAGACATGTGCCACCATGTCTGGCAGTAATTTTACATTTTTAAATTGTCTTGGCAACATAGTGGTTGTTTATATTCACAGCACATGTGACAAAATTAGGTAAGTTTCAAGTGCACACCTGTGGCCAGCAGCTCCCGTATTGGAAAGCAGAAGTCTAAGGGGTATAAATGTTATCCATTAGTGCCTCTGCTTGCTCTTAGGTGGATCGTTTGGTAGAGTCAAATTTATTTCACTTTCATCCTCTATTGTGTTGGGCATCTAAGATGATAACTATACGGAGTTCTTGCATCTAATAGCTCTCAGAAGACCAGCAAGACGGCAATGGAAGATTCTCCCGAGCAGCAGCGGCAAACCTATGGCACAGGTGCCTCAGGGGGCTGTTTGTATCATTGAAAGCTCTGAAACATTCGCCATCAATGCTCTGCAGGAAAAAAGAAAGAAGACTTCACCATTTGTCCTATCATCACAGAGAGATGTCTTGAGATGTTTCTGGCACGCTCCATCTGTGTTTCCTACTGTGACCCCTAGAACACACTTGGCATCTGACAGAAAATACCCACAACCACAGGTCACATCTGAGCCTCTGCTTCAGAACACTCAGCCAACTTTGATTCCCGGTGAAGTTCATGAACATTCGAAGTACAATAGACAAAATTCTTCTTGTTTTGTTTTGTGCTGTTGCATTTCTTTGTGAGGGAACTACCATCGCTGGATTTGTTTGTGTTTTGTTGGTGCTCCTGTTGTTGTTCGGTGTACTGGCTGTGTTTGTGTATGATCTTTTGTTGTTGATCATGTTGTATGTTTCGTTGTTGCTGTTATTGTTTATTTGTTGTGTTTGTCTCAGCTTTTGTATTTCTTGGTTAGTGTTGGTTGTACTTGTGTTTGTACTAGAATTGCCTCAAATTATTAAGGAAAGGAACTATTGTTGAATCTTAACTTTCATAATCATTTGCTAGACAAATTCTAACTGAAAAACTATGAAGGTTTTTTCATAATCGATTTGAAAGTCAAGACACAGAATAATTTTCCATAATGACTTACATGATACAAAATGATCAAGAAAAAGTATGCTATACATGGAGACATGCTCATTATTTCATCTTCCCACGGCCTTTGATAATCTGTGTCCTTTTTGTTAATCTCAATTCCATATTGAAAATATTCTGTTTGTTTTTACCTGGCTGTTTTTACCACAGCCACAAATTTGCCCTCAGGATTTTGTGCATTTTCCTGCTCTAAACTCATTATCTGTGACCTTCCTCACACTAATTGCTGCAGGATCTTGAATCTTTCTTACCTTACCTCAGGGCGTCAGATATTTATTGAGCATCTACATGGGTAAAATCTTATGCAGGGCACCATAGAAAAAACTAAAATAAGTATGACAAAGGATCCACCTACAATATGTCTGTATCTGGGAGAAGTAGTAACAATATATACTAACCAAAAAAGTGAAATAAGGACCAACCTATAGAAGGAATATGAAGAATCCTTTATACATTTCTATATTAGTCAATTCAGATTGCCATAATAAAATACCATGGATCAAGTGATTTGAAAAATAGCAATTGGTTTTCTCATCACTCTGAAGGCTACAAGTCCTAGATCGAGATCCCACAAGGGCAGATTCTGGAAAGAGAATAATGTCACTTCTTTCAAAGGCATTAATCCCACCAGACCAGAGCCTACCTTCAAGACCTCATCCAACTCGAATTTAACCGCCAAAGGCCCATCTGGGGTTAGATGGTCAACATGTGAATGGTAGAGGGCCATACATACTGAGTTCATAACAAAGAATCTGAAAATAAAAAGACCCTACTCAACTGAGTTGACCAGCAAAGCTTTTATGGTAGAGATTGCACCTGATATAACCATGAAGGTATCTGTTCTCTGGACACTAAATGAAGTCACTTATTAAAGGCCAAATAGATAACATTTGTATGTCAGTGCAGCTATTTCTGGACAGTCTCAACCCTGGCATTTGGCTCATTTGGCCTTTACCACTCTTTCCTGAACCTTACATATTGATCAGCCTGCTGAATATCTCCACCTTTATGACTCACAAGTATGTAAAACTCATCATATCCAAAACAGAATTCATTATCTTCCACAAGTTAGACTTTTTTTGCTACTGTAGTCAAAACATTTTTGGAACCAACACTAACAGCTCAATCATTCACACTAAAAGTCTCTTTTGCTCCTGCAGCTAATCACCTAAGATCTTGTCAAATTTACCTTTTATCTTTCTCATTTGCATGCTTTCCTCACAATTCCACCGAATATGTTATAGTTCAGACCATCATTATCTTTCTTTTGAGTTTCTGAAATATACTAATTATTATATTTTAACATAATAGCTAGCATGTATTGAGAGCTTCCTATATGGTCTTCCCTGAGTGCTTTATATATATGTATTTTTTTATCTTCACAACTATCATTATTTGCATTTTACAGATGAGGAAACCAGGTCAGCAGAGAAACTAAGGAATGTGCCTGTGCATACACAGTTGCTAATTGTCAGAAGCTATTTTAAATCCTAGAACTTGCTCCTCATCCTGACCCCAGTGTGTTCTGCCTTCTCAGTAGTGGGATCCTTCCCTCCAAACTACTCTCTTTTCATTCATCTTCCTTGCCTTCTCCAGAATGATTTGTCTAAATGTACATCTGGAGTTCTCAGTTTCTGACTCTGAATCCTCCAACAGATACTAGTTCCTATAGAATAAAACTCCCTCCGACCCAGGACAACAAAGCCCTCTGGTTTTCTCTGCAGTTTTGTCTCCTCTTGCTTCTTTATCTAACTCTTTTACTTCAATGTTCTTAGCTACGTACTATTCTCTGAACATTCCATTTGCTACCTCCAAACTGCTATCTCTTTCTTCATCGATTTACCACATGCCTCCCCATTGGGGCTTCTAAATGTTTGTAAATTCCCACATTATACAATTTCTGTGAATTTCCTTGAGGCTGGTCCCTCAAGATACAGGCCAGTGAGGAAAAAAAAAATTCATTGCTAAAAGTGAACTGAATAATCACTTTGTCAAAATGTCAACTTATTAAAATTTTTTAAAACTCCAAATGTTGCACTATTCAAAGAAAGTTTATATCAATTCATCTTCAATAGGATGATTTGCAGTTTTTTGAAGATTTTTTTTGTGAAGTTATGGCTGACCAGGTAGATTAACTGATCCTGGAATCATGGGCCCTTGGATTTTTGGTCTCTGTGGCCTCTGTGCTATATTCATACTTGTCTGAGTCTCTCATTACTGTGATTATTTTCACATGTGTGAAGTCCCTAGAAGATTATGAGTTCCATGCAGGTCTGGCCTATGTATTTTCTCTCTCATCCTGTTATTCAGTGGAATGTGATACATGGTAAAGTTTTAGTACATATCACGTGAATCTTAACCACTCAAAACATGAGCACTTATATATTACTCCTTCTTCATACAGCAAGGTAAACTATCATACTAAACCAAATATACATTCTAGAAACATAGAAGGCATATAAGGTGTATACTCATGCCTACAGCTAACATTTTTGGGATCCACTTAGAGTACAAATGGAGAAACAAACATCTGCAATGCTAAAATATTTTAAACTAATAAAAGTAAACAAGCTATTAAATAAAATATATTATATATTTTCACCTTGAAAAATGTAGTTCAAATTGATCTAGACTACTAGATTGAATTTAGAATTCTCAGTAGTAGTATGGAGATACTTGATCTGCAACCCTGACCCTTGGGTCCTAAACCTAAACTCTTTCTACTCTTAATTCAGTTGTGCTCTGTGAAGTACACACACACACACACACACACACACACACACACACACATATGTACACTTACATACTCACATGGACACCTAACCACTGCCCTTTGGCTACTTTTTTATGCTACAGTTGATACAGTCTACCACTGGTGGACTGATTAAGATTCTACTTAACATGAGGTCATTGGGGCAAGGAATTTCTCCCCCATAACAAGATTCCCTGGGCTTGCAACCATTAAACATTTACATTCACAGTATATTAACTTCCAAAAGCAGAGTTTGGAGGCTTTAAGAAATCTGAATGATAATCTATTTTGTGAAAAGTTACATGATATACACATGTGCAAAGAAAAAATCTAAACCAGAATATATTAAATTTACTATGATCAAATTTATTATTATCACTTCAAGATGGTGAGATTGGACATGTTGTTTTTCTTTTTAGTTACCTATATTTTATGTTTCCATTATGATTATGCATCATGCATGTTATTTAAAAATAAAAGTCAACATCAAAAACATAAAAATATTACTATACTTACACCGGAATAGTGCTCACTTTGGCAGCATATATACCTACACTAGGATAATTTCTACTCTGTTTAAGAGAAACATGATATTTGTTAAATCCTCAGAAATTTAGTGTTTTCTATCCAGGAATAGTTGAGAATTTATTAAACATGTCAAAGAACTCCCTAGCTAGTGAAGAAAATGCATGTAGCTATTGAAATTCTATATCTCAGACATGCATTCATGAGGCTATGAATGTATACATTTATACTGAATCATATAAAACACTAACTATACAGAGCATATGTGTTCACCCTGGTGCTCAGAATTCTATGTACAGAGAAGTGCTCTGTTCTCCACAGGGACTGTCACTAACTCACTGTCTGAAAGTAGGAATGCTGATGTGGGCTTCAAACACTAGCATTGGAGGATAAAACTAGTCATCAGCAAAATGTATGCAGAGTCTCAGAGAGCAAATGTCCATCTGTCTAACATTACTATAGTAACATGGAATATGAAAATTATTTATTAATAGTCCAGATAATTTTAAGGACTCTTCCTGCATGTGTAGGCTCACCCACCATCACCACATGCATAATGCAAATTGAGGCTGCAGCCTGCATGCTTCTATGGGTAGCGTTTCAATACCTTTAGATGTAGTTTTTATCCACTGAAAGTAACTTTATCACCAGAGGTAGAACCAGAAAAATTGTCATATAAATTCTCAACTATCTCAGTGAATAACAATTGACCCAAATATTTCCTCAAAGTGTTTAAGCCATAAATTAGTTCTAAACTTCTCTGAAGCCATTTTTTAGAAGTTAGTTTGCAGTTAACATTTCCTGCCGTTTGTAGTAAGTGTTACATATAACAAAAAATGTAACATTTCTATTTTAAGAGGATTCTATCTAGCCCATAAATATTCACACCAGGATAAATAACTGAAGGAAAAAAATCTCTAATCCCAAATGAACTGCTCATTTTCTCCATAGCCCCAAAAATCAATCTGTTTAAAAACAAGAAAGCGCTATGCATTCAAAGGGTTTAAGCATTCTGTTATCAATTTTGATTTCTCACAATACTCAAACAGACATATAATTGGCTCCATAAGCTACACAAACAGCAAATGAAATATCATAAAAATATTACACAGTGAAAGAGAATGTAAAACATTGGACACAATAACATGCCATATTCACACTCAGAATCCTGTATTTACTTACTGTATTTACTTGGTTAGGCAGTTTCCTATTGATTGTAATGATGCCTCTAAAAGCTGGACATTGAGACATTAGAGCACATATATCCTTGTGATCGGGGTTGAATCTGGTAATCACATTTATAAGAAGCCTATGTGTAACTTATAAAACTGTACTATAACTGGAACCTCAGCACTATGTATAACATTGTTTCTAAGAGGAAATACATTTGCCAACATAATTTAGGGAGTCATATAGTCAACCTTCCTCTATACTTTCTTCCATAGTTTATGTCAGCGACGGTGAGCCTTCTAGAGACAAAAGTCCAAACTGCAACCCCAAACCCACTTATTTATCACCAAGCGCTAATATCACAACTAAACCTTAATGCTGAGGTTTTAATTTAGAAAAAACAACTCATATTAGAAGAAAAACACAGTAACAGAGCTTTCACTGATACAAATCACCCACTGTAGCATGCATGCTATTAGGTTCACCACCACTGGTTTAGGGAATAAGGTACCAACCCTTGTTTTATGTTCTATGGACACAAAAGGCAACACACTGGCTGTGAAATTCTCTGATGCTCCGGAATTCTGAGATGGACTATTTCCCCTTCTTTTTTCTTGTTCTGTTTTTTCTTTTCCTTTTAAAAAAATCAGTTGTTCCAGCTATAAAAGAAATGTATACTGTTGTTATAAAAATTAACTGTGCACTTACACCATAGAATTAGAATTTTGGTATCAAAATGTACACAGATTTAGAATTTTACCAGTATGTAGACAACTTGCACCCTAAAAGAGTTTACCAATTTACCTACTCATCAAGTTGAAATAAGTGCCTGTTTGTTCACAGCCTCACCAATGACAGACAATATGTATCTCTTCACAAATTTGAAAGGAGAGAAAATGATTTTATCAGATTTATCTCAATTCACAAATTAGTTCACAAATGTATTTTAATTATTAGTAAGATTGAATATTTTTAGTATGTTTGGTCACTTTTACTAATTTCATATATTTATTTTTTGTTTCCACTTTGGCTGTTGATTTTTTTCTTCTTTATTTTATAACAGTTTTGTTCATTTGTTATATTATGTCTTTAGTGCTTGTACTAAAAATACTTTTTGTAGATTTTTGTTGTCTTTGATTTGTCCTTCTTACATTATATACAACTTTAAACTTTTATGTAGTATTGTCACTGGCATCTGGGTTTCATGTTATTTTAAAAAGCAACTTTTCCAATTCAAAATTGCAAAAACAGTTACTGCTGTATTTTCTTCTATCACTTAAAACTTTGATCCATGTAGACTTCACTCTCAAATATCTTGCCAGTTATTTCAGTTTGTGAAATTGACAATTCATTTGCAAAATTTTCCATTCTCATTTGAAGTGCAATCTTTTTAGACTAATTTTTTCTGTTAATCTGTAGTAAATCCTGCTCTGGTATCACCTTATTTTCATTACTGTATTTTTGCAACATAGCTTAGTATATAGTAATATAGGTGTCTTCTTCTCCTTTGTCTTCTTTTTCAAAACTTTCCTGAATACCCATTTTTTGTTATTTTGTTTTTCTGTTTACTTCATAAAATTTCTAAAAATATCTTTTTAGTATTTTAATTGAGATTGCATTTGATTTATAAAAAAATTCAGGGAGATGACAATTACTTACTGTTAAGATCTGTGTAAGCTTTCAGTATACATCTTACCATCTCATTCAATTTTTTTCATGTGTCTTAGAAGAATTTTAGACTTTTCTTGTTATAAAAACTATATTCCTTATTAAATTTATTACCAGGTATCTTATGGTTTTGTTACTACTGTTATTTAGTTGTTACTCTAATTAAGAAATCGTCACCATCACATTTTCTAACTAGTTGTTTTTATCAGAAAAGCATTATTTTGTGTCTAGACACATTGCTGAAATTGCTTATTGTTTATAATAATTTTACATTAATTATATTAAATTTTTGATAGTTGATCATTTTGCCTTTCTTATGTAAAAAAAGCACTTGCAACTCAAGAATATGTTATTATTGGGGCCAGAGATATAGCTCAGTGGCACAGCACCTGCCTGGTAAGCATGAGGTCCTCAATTTGATTCCTGCTACCCCACCCACACACCAAAAAAGAGTATTTTATTGAATATATGGAATTGATTTTGCAGGTGCTAGCTCCATATTGTATACAAGAGCAGACTGTTTTGTTTTCAGGAATTTTTTATGCTGACTGACAAACATTTAAGTTAGTGACTTGAAATTGGTAAAGACTGGAACTATTCACACCATGGAAATCTGAAAAGATTACAAATCAGTGTTCCTGTTGGTACCCCTATCCCCAACCCAACACCTCAACTTCTTGCTATTTACCAAGACATCACTGGATTTACTACATCCCAGATAAAAACAAATAAAACCTTGGTTTTTAAAAGCTTCCAGAAGTGAATACAGATTACAATTAGAACTCAGTCCAATAGTTAACAATCTTATGAAAAATCCTTCCCTACTTCTGGGAAGTAGGAAAGATGTGATTGTGCAATAGTTGAAATATTAAAAATTCTGGTTTAGGATCTGAATTTGAATTTAAATTTGATAAACTATAACTGTGTGGAAATGCAAATCAAAACCACATTGAGAGCCAGGGATCATAGAATATGCCTGTAATTCTAGCACCCTAGAAGCCTGTGGTAGAAAGATCCCAAGCTCAATACCAACTGAGGCAATTTAACAACTTAGTGAGATCCTGTCTCAAAAAAAAATTTTTTTTTCTAAATGATTGGAGATTTACTTCAAGCTAAATCAATCTCTAGTTCTACTGGGTGAGGTGGAGTGAAAATGTAGATAAATCTTCACAGCATCCTATAGACATATGAAGTCAAAACACACAGAAAACAAATAACTTATCTAAGACCACAGAATACATATACGCATGTATTAGATATTGTTCTTGTCACCTTCTGAAGTGGTTCTAAAAGGCCTCTTTTGTGCATTTCTTAATTGCAGTATTGTGAATGACTTGACATGTGATATATATATCACATTGAGATATTATGTTATTAGAAAGGATAACATTGAAATAAGAACTTCATATATTACTGATAGGTTATAACATAATACTACCACATTGGAAAATAATTCAACCATTCCTCAAAACGTTAAACATGGAGTAATAAGATGATCTAGAAATTCTCGTCTTAGAAATATACCCAAGAATTTTGAAAATATGTGTCTACACAAAAACGTTCATAGCATTATTTACAGTAACCAAAAAAGCAGAAATAACTCAAATGTCCATCTGTTGGTGAATAAATATATAAAACGTGGTATATCCATGCAATGAAATATTATTTGTCCATAAAAATATGGATGTTGAAGAAATTGATGAACAAAATAGTAGAGATATTTTGCAAATCTAGATAAAGGACTTGTATTTAGGCTATATAAACACTCCTACAACTCAAAGATAATAACCCAGTTGAAACACAGGCAAAGAATATGTAAGTAGGCAGTTTTTCCAAGAAGATATATGAATGGCCAGTAAACATATGAAAACCTATTTAATATCATTAGCTATCAGAAAAACACCAATCAAAATTACCATGAGGTAACACTTCTTACCCACTGAAATGACTATAATGAAAATGATAGATAACAATTACTGGTAAAGATGTGGCGTTGAATCCATATACCCTGCTAGTGGGATGTGAAGTTGTGCAGTACTGAGGAAAATTGTCTGAAAATTTCCCATAAAGTTGAAATACAGCTACCACATGACTCAGAAATTCCAACCCTAACTAGATGACAAAAAGAAATAAAAATATATTTCAACACAAAAACATGTACACAAATGTCCACAGCAGCATTATTCATAATAGCCAAAAAATTCAGATAACTCAGATGTCTACCATTATTTATCTAACAATGGATAAACTATGCAGTTTATTTGTACAGTGAAATATTATTTGGCAAAAATAACAAAAGAAATGAAATGCTGATACATGCCACAACATGAATGAGTCCTAAAATGTTAAACTGACAAACCACACCAAAAGGTCACATATTGTATGATTTAATTTATATGAAATATCTATAATAGTTAAAGTCTATCAGAAAATATCTTAGTGATTACCAGGGCCAGAGAAATGAAAAATGAATGTTAATATGCACAGGGTTTCATCAGGGGAGGGATCAAAATGTTCTAAATTTACATTATGGTAATTCACAGCTCTGTGAATATACTAAAAAACACTGAATTTTATGCTTGAAAATGATGAATTTTTCCAGGTGTGGTGGTGCACACCTATATTTCCAGAATTTGGGAGTCCGATGCCAGCCTGGGCCATAAACCGAGTTCAAGGCCAGCCTGAACTACACAAGGAGATTCTATCTCAAACATAGCAAGCAAACAAAAGATGAATTTTACAGTATGTGAATTATATACTGATAAATGCGTTTTATATATTTAAATTGTAATTGGAAAAAAGATTAATACATAAATTAAAATTTATTACAGTGAAAGATACATGGCCATTAATCTTCAACAATATATACCCCTTTTCTTTGAACACACTTATCCCCTCATTCTTGTTACTTTCTGAAGCAATTCTAGAGGTCCTCTTTCACGAATGCCTTTAGTTACCTCAATATCCTGAGTTGACTCAAAACGTTTTCCTTTCATAATCATTTCCACTTTGGGAAGAGTCAGAAGTAGTGTCGTGTCATATCCGATACATAAGGAAGATAAGGACATCATGAGGTTTTTAATCAGCCTGCTTTCTGTTGGATGACACTTGGCAACAGTATTCACCATACTTTTGAATCACACCTCATAAAGACACTCATGAGAGAGGATTTTCAGAATGCTTCAGAAAGTAGCAAGAATGAACAAGAAGTATGTTTGAATCATGGAGGAGTATTTTGGGAGAGATGAATGGCAATGTGTTTTTCACTGTAATAAATTTTAAAAATTTAAACATTCAACATATAGTTTTATCAACATGTTTTTTTAAGGATATTAAGTCATTCACAGTAGTGCAATTAAGAAATTCACAAAAGGGGCCCTTTCAGAACTACTTCAGAAGGTGACAAAAACAGTATCTAATACATGCATACATGTATTCTGTGGCCTTAAGTAGGTTGTTTGTTTTCTCTGTGTTTTGACTTCATATGTCTATAGGGTCCTGTGAGGATTCATCCACATGTGTAAGTTTGATAAATGTTAATATATGATCACTCCTTCAAGTGACGTGTACATCACTTGACACCATGCCTAGCACAGAAAATAACTCTGATTATAATTGGTATTACCTTAAATTCTTTTTGTTACAGCACATCTCTTTTTAAATGTCTTTTTCTATGTTTTCTGTGTACAAAATGGCTAGCCATTCTCTTCTGTATAATTTGTTGATCTTATATTTGAAAATCATAATTATTGAGTCCTCTCTCAATTCACCTCTCTACATAATGAATAAAGTCAGATTTACAATATTTACCTGAGTGGTAATTTTACATCTATCTGCTTGATCTGATTAAGCGTGTCTTGTGTTAAACCATTCAAGAAAGGAGGGCCTATGCCTCTTTCTGTTCAACTCTGAATTACAAATGCTAGTCCAGGGCAAGACGCACAATTAGATCCCAAGAAATTCTTGCTGAATGAATGAAGGAAGGAATGGCTAAGTATTATACCTGCTCAGTGAGTAGCCTTCCTGTAAATGGTGATTCTCAGTGAGGGATGGGGTGTGGAGAGAGGCAGGTTGTCATACAGGATACAGGGTGTCATCTATGAATCACTCGGGTGATTCTATAAGGTTACCTGAACCTTCTCCCCAGGGCATACCTTACCAGAATTTATAGTGTGCTATTTTCAAGGACATGAAGGCTCACTTTACCTAAAATATGTCTCACACAACCAGTCACTGATGACAGAAATTTCTTTAATAGGGCACAGAACCTCTCATTCATAATCAGAGATCAAAGTGAAAGTACAAATGCATTTCTTCAGCTAGTATGATATGACAGAAACACTACTGATTGGATCAAGAGTCGACCTGAAGCTGGACTTTAGACTTACCTTGACTTTGGACATAAGTATATGACAGGAAGGGGAGTGGGGTAAGTGCACAGGCTGCTGAGTGTCCAGAGGTGTAGAGAATCAGAGCAAGGGCAAGCACAGAGACAATAAGGTGTTTATAACAGCCCCTTCTTCATAATTTTGCTTAAGTCCATCCTCGTTTGAGCCCACCTCCTTTCTGCTTGCAGTGTGAAAACCTTGCAAGTCACACTGCCTAAGCCAGGGTCTTCCTTGGCAATCTGGATATCTGATCACTGGTCTACCAAGTGACGTTTCCATAGGTAAGCTGCAAGGGGAGTTCATTGTCTACTGGGTTCCATCTTCATTCTTGTTTTTCAACAAATGTTAGCTGTTTTTCAACAGAGTGCTAATTGCTAGTTCATGTTCACTTTTTTATCTAATCTGATTCCCAAAATCCTGTGCAGTATCTAAACTCTGTTTTTAACCTTTTAAATTGTGAAATATATGCACATAGCACATAAAATACAAGCATGCAGTTTAATGAACTGTCATGAAGTCAACATTTGTATAACTTACATACAAGTTACACAGATACACAGGTTACATTACATTTTACATATATATGCATCATGTACACACAAAAAATGTGACATTCACTTTTTGTACATAAAGTAAACTTCAGTAGGAATTTTTTTCAAAAGAAAGAACTGATAGACTGTAAAAATCTCAGAAAGCCCTCACCCATAGCCCCTTTTCAATCCCTAACTCTATATTTCTCTCTCAAAAAATCATCTTGCCAGGCATGGTGATACAAACATATAATCTCAGCATTCAGGAGGCTGAGGCAGGAAGAATACCATGAGTTTGAGGCCAGACTGGGTTACATAGTGAGTTCAAGGATGACCTGGACTACATAGGGAGATCCTGTCTCAAAAAAAAAAAAAGAAAGAAAGAAAAAAAGAAAGAATCATCATATTTCTTTCTATAGTATTCACTTTTCTTGCTTTTCTTTATGGATTCATCACCTGAGTAATCTCCAAAAGCAATATTTAATTTTAACTTCTTTCAAACTTTACAGAAACATAATTGTGTAACATATATTCCTTTGTGTTAGACCTCTTCCATTTGATATTGTTTTCTAGATTCACCCATATTATTGCTTATAGCTCTAATGTACTGATTTTCTTTTATATAGATCCCCTAGCGGAAGGACATTCACCAATTTATTTATACGTTTGATGGTAGGTTCCAGGACTGTGGTATACACCCTAGTAATATTACTGTGAACATTCATGTACATGTGTTCAGATTTACCTGGACACATATTTCTGTTGCCCATACATCTAGAGTAGGACTCTGGTAGCCTGAGGTGGTTTGTATACATTTTTCTTTACTAGGTAATGACAAACTACTTTCTGAAACAATTATATCAGTTTATGTCCTGCCCAGCAGTGAATGAGATACTTCTGCTGTACTGTCAGACTTTTAATTTTATCTGATCCGTTGAAAAGTAGAATTTCATTATCATTTTGATACATACTCCTACTCCATGTTTTTTGGAGGACTCTTCAGTGTCCTTAGGATTATATCCCCTCTTTCACTCTTTTCTGATTATTTTCCTTCCTACCAGCATGTGTTTGTTATCTATTTTTGCATCACAAATCATAGCAAAACTTATTGATTTAAAACAATAAACATTTATTATCTCACACGCCCATTTGTGTAGGTCAGGAATCTGGGAGTGCCTTAGCTGAGTGTTTCCGGCTCACAGTCTCTCATGAGGTTGAGTCAGTATGTCTGCAGTCATCCAAAGGCTTATCCGGGACCAGAAGATTCAGTGTGAAGTCAGCTCACTCATGCACAGGCCTACCAGTTAGTGCTGATGTTGGCAGGTGGCCTCCATTCCTGTTCACATGAGAATCACTGTAGTGAGCTGCCCTAAATATTTTCATGATATGGGAGCTGGCCTTCCCCAAAGTGAGTCATCCAAGACAGAAGGCAAAGAGTAACTCACAATACCTCTCACGATCTGGCCTGGAAATCACTTCTGCCATATTGTAGTCATTACTATCAAGGCACTAAATACAGGGAACAGAATTAGACTTCATATTTTCAAGGATGGAGTATCAAAAAACTGGGGACTGTGTTTTAAAACTACCAGACATATAAAACCTTAAGACTTCTACCATTTGTCAAAATGATCATTACTTTAGGCATCTAATGAGGAATTTCAATAATTTAAAAATTACTTGGAGAATACTTAATAAGACACAAGAAACATGAATAATCTGAAAGTATGTTCTCAGGAGATTCTCATTAATAACAAAGGGCATAAAAATAACTTCATGGTGGAAATACTTGGCAAAAACAACTGTGACCAAGTTATGAAAATTAACATCACCAATAATGAAACAAGTCAGTACCATGTGACTTCCACTATAACATACCGAGGACACAAAACATTGTTTCTACAGTATTCTTGCCAAAAATACATAACTGAAACTTAACCATGAGGAAACATCAGATAAGCTAAACCCAAGTTAATGAATATTACACAAAATGACTTGATAGGACAATTTAATAGCATCAAGGTCATGGAAAGCAAAGAAGAGCTGAGAAATTGTCTCAAAATAAAGGAGACAAAGAGGCCTTACAGCTAAGACAAGATGTGACCCTGGGCTAGAAAAATTGCACCAATCAAATGAATGGTGATGAAATTTGAATAAGGTCAGTGAACTAGTTACAAATGTATCAATGTCGATGTTCTGATTTAAAAATTGTACTGTGGTTATATAAAGTGCTACAGTGTAAGGAAGATGAGTGAAGATGATACAGGAATTCTTTACATTGTTTTTACAACTTTTTCATACACCTAAAATTATTTCAAAGTGAAAACTTTAAAAACTATTATATGAGTGATATGATTACATCAGAAGTTCATTCATCTTTAATATGTGAAGCTGTTGGGAAGAACTATAATTGTTTTCTATATGAGATCCATCTTTTCCTGATTCTAGTGCTTTCAAGATCTTCCGGTGAACCTATAACAGCCATCTACCTATAACATATAATTGATGTTGGCATCTACTCAAAGTCTGTCAGTGGCTTCTTATGGCTTAAGATAAATTCATTTTCCCTAGCAGAGAATCCTCACACAAATTCTTGGCCAAAGCTATATAGCATTGAACCCATTCCCTAAGACAAAACATCAGCCTCCTATGTCTGGATCTTTCTGGGATCTTTCTGGATCTTGCTAGGAAAAGAACTTTAGAGACTGACCTCTAAACATCTGTTTGTGAAGTTGCTTTTTTGTTTTTTGTTTTGTTTTGTTTTGTTTTGGTGGGCAGGTTGTTCTCTCCAAATATAGTTCATTATTATATCTCCTGCTACCTATAGCTCTTGGTAGAGATTTCCTACATAGCCTCTGTTGTACTGTATTGTAAGTAGATGCTTATACACCTAGGTGTGGAGCATTCTTGTTATTGTTGCTATTTGTTTATATTTTTTTCCTAAATAGTGTTAGCTTCTAGAGAACAAAATCTAAGAATGATAAGCCTGTTAGTTATTTCTATGTAATAAAATATCCCCAAATATTAGCATCTTAAATCAACTTTTATTATATCATATTGTTTCTGTCCATCCAGAGTCTAATAGCAGTTTAGATTGGTGGGTTCTAGCTCACAGCTTTTACAAGGATCAAGTTGAAGTCTCAGCTAGGAATGCAATCACCCAAAGACTTGACTTTGTTGAATCTGCTTCTAAAATGACTTACTCACTTAACTATTAACCCCAAAACCTCAGTTTCCCGTCAGCTGTTGTCAGGGAACCTCAGTCCTTCACCGCATGAGCCTCTCTATAGAGACATGGTCGCTGACTTCCTTCATAGCAAGTGTTCTGAGATCACAAGCCACAATTTCCTTTACAATCTATCTCTGAAGTGACACAACATTGCTCTTACCATATCCTATTCCTATCACACCTCACACGATATGCATACCAGGAAGCAAGAATCACTGAGGCCCATCATTGAGGCAGATTACCATAATAAAACTCCTCCAGTGTCTGAATGAATGAAGTGATCTCCAGACCACATCCTAAAACACTTGGTGATCAAAGAACCAAAATAAACTCAATTATCTCAAAGCAATCTTGGTTATAAAAATGTCATTTCCAGACATGGGTTAGCATCACACACACAGCCCTTAAGAAAGGTTCCCATGATTATTCACCCACACTCTGAGTAGAAGGAACTATTTTCAGTAATATAAAATCTGAACAGTGAAGATGAGGTGACTGTCTTGAGATCACTGGGAAAGTCAGAAAACCCAGTAGTAGGTTGATTGAGCTACTATCTTCTGGAAGGCCTTGCACTGTTTATAGCCCAAAGTCATTTTCTACCTTTATTAAAAGAAGATTCGTGGGTCCAAGAGATGGTAGTTCTACATCAATATGCTAAGGTTTTCTCTTTCCTGACTTTGGGATGAATCATGCTTTCCCATCACCTCTTATTCTCTGGTGTAAAAGCAAAACAAATCACAGATCAAATGTACAGATTTTTATAGAAGACTCTCATATTACTCAATAGCTGTGTACCCTAGCACAGGATTCATGACCACATCTCCAAAGGAATGTCTCATGTTACTTCTCAGTGGGGACTGTTCTTTCCTTAAATTCCAGGCTCATCCACTATAACTCTACCAATTTGTCTAGTTGTGGCTGTGTCTTTCCTCCTTCAGTGAGATTCCCTGAATTCCCACCAGAGCACTTCCTTCTTTATGAAACAAATCTGTATCATAATTTTTTCACTTTTAGGGAATTTACATTTTTAAAAGTATTTAGATACATATAAGACATGTCCTACATATTTTTATTCTGTGTATCTCTCTTACAAATATTCCTTTAATGGAATAAGAGTTCAAATTCACCACAGGGACTCTCTATTCTCGAAAACCTTGGGGTAAATACTTTTAGCAATATTCAAACTATTTTTCAGTCTCTTTTAGCTTGCGTGTTTTTGCTTTTTTACTGTGATTTCAGTTTTAATTTATTATACTTTTGAGGGTAATATCCCCATATTTTGGCATTAATAAGTTTTATACAGGTGTACTATGGATATGTGTCTCCTTTAATAAAGTTAAATGCACTAAGCACATGCATTTCTAAAGCCCTCCGAATGTGTGTCATGCTTATGAGTAGCCACATTCCAGAGAACTGAGTATGTGCTCCAAAAGGAGAGGAGAACCAGGGGTGGGGAGAAAACCCATACAAGGCAAGACAGCTGAGCATGTGCCAGGCTCTATACTAAAGAAAGGAAATCAAAGGAACACTGTTTTGGAAATATTAAACGAAGAGAAAGGGAATGAAAGGGAAGGGGTGGGGCTTACCATAATCAGGACCTTAAGCACAACCAACAGATGGAGAAGGTGCATGTTTTCCTAGATGACTGCTGACTTCCAGGACTCTTTTGGCCTCTCTTTACCCAGTCCCACCCTTGAGTAATGTTCAGACCAAGATATCACCCTCACTCTGGACTCCTGAGAAACCAGCTCCTCACCTATCTTATCTCTCTCACCTGTATGAGAGCTATTGCTTTGGATTTAGGGGAGTTAGTATACCATGATAAAGTCCAACAGACATGGCAGAATTCTGACTCTGCCACTTAGGAGCTGTCAGATTACTTGCAGTATTGGAACAAACTGGAGCTAATAATACCCAAAATCAGGGCTGTTATAATGAACAGAAATTAATCAGTATTCAGTAAGTAGCAGCTATTGAAAAACAATGTGGTGTGATGGCTAAAAGCTTGGAGCCTAGGGTCTGGGGATTTAGCTCAGTGACATAAACACCTACCTGGCAAACACGAGGTCATGAGTTCAATCTCTGGTACGAAAAAAAAAAAAGGTATGGAGTCTAGGGCTGGGGATTTAGCTCAGTGGCATAAGAACCTGCCTGGCAAGTGCAAGGTCATGAGTTCAATCCCCGGTACAACAAAAATTTAAAAAAAGAAAAGAAAAGCATGGAGTCCAGATCTAGACAGGGTTTCCATATGTGTTCCACTACCTACTTTCTGGGTAACTGATTTTCTCCATCTCTCTTTTCCACTCTATCCGATAGGTTTAACACAGTAACAGTACAGTTTCTGTCTCACAGAGTTGCTAAAGTGATGTGATGGCTATCATTTAGATTCTGTCACATAAAAAGCACTCAGTAATTCCAGAGTCCCATTTTCTGCTCTTTAAATTGGAAATAATAATAGAATCTACTTTCTAGGATTAAATGAACTAATATATATAAATTACTTAGACAAATGCTGGTACATAGTAAATAATAAATGTAATCATTATCATACATTCCAGCCAGCACTGGCTTTAGTTATTAGGCATTTCTGTGAGTCATTTTAAAGTATGATGTTTTATAAAGTTAAATAAGCATTCTATGGTGATTAATTTGGAATACAAGTTCCCTTAAAAATAAGCCATAAAAGGTTTTCAGCTGAGACCCAGCTGACTGTATCTTCAGTGTTGATGTGTATAGCAGATGGTGAACTGTATTTTTTAAGTTACTCCTTCCAGAGGGAGCACTGTAAAGTTCTCACCAGAATTAAATGACTTGGTACAAGAAGATGCCGTTGACTCAGTTCTTTATGACTGGCACTGTGAAAGCCACACAGAGGAAAGAGAACTCATATTCAGGCACACTGGAGACTCTCCTGCATGCCATAGGCACTGCAGGTTTTACCCGCACTCCAAATGTTAGCCACTTTCAAGAGTGATTTTACTCTTCTTTCTGACTGTACTGCAGCAGCACATTCGTTCAGATACCAGAAAGACTTGCAGTCCAGGAAACATTTTTTGCCTTGTCTTCAGCCAATAATCTTGTAGCACAATGATGTCACCCTCCATTATGCAATATGACTTAACTGTTGGAAAGGTGACAGGAATTCCACTGACACCAGGATCACAATGAAACTGCTTAGCTGATAAATTAGTCATATTGTACTTTACAGATAAGTCATCTTAAACTGTGATTAACTGCCAGTTCAAATAGTACTATTGTCTGGGCAGGAAGTCAGGGCCCATCACTCAGAGTCTAAGTGGCCACATCCAGTTATTTTAGCATCTAAATAATGCAAACAAGTGGTCATTGAACTTCACAATATCACACTCCATTTGAAAAAGGACACAGTGTAAAAGGAAACACTTTCTACCCTCTATTCAGGAAGACATTCATGCAAAATTTGTACAAAATTTCCTTGACTGCCTTTAAAGTTAGTCATTTTAATCTCTGGATGATTGTTCCAATCCAAGTAGGATGAGAAAGATCCTGTTTATCAATGACAGTAAGAATTTTTCAGCACATTTTTTACACCCTACTGTGAAAGGGGATTTTTTACTGACCATAAGTCATGATGAGTTAGATATCATTTATTCGACAATAGTAGTTGCTAAAAATACTGCTTAAATTTTCCCATATCTAACAATTGTGTTAGAAAAAAATTAATACTGAAAAGTGCAAAAAAGGAGAGCTCCACAATCCCACCCTCCCCCAAGTTACCACAACTAAAACTTTGTTGTAATTTATTTTAGTCTGAGTACTCAATGAATACAACAGCTCAAAGAACTTGCCTGGCTGTGTGTTGGGTGCTAGGCATTGAAAGATAAAAATAAGACTCTGCCCCTGCCTCTGAAAGAATGCATAGTTTAAAGTAATGCGGTATCTGAACACAAAAGAGGTATTTAACAGAGGCTGAAGAGAATGGAATGTGTGGTAGAGAAGATGGAAGGGATTATCAGGAAAGATTAGAGAAATTCTGGAGCAGGGCTCCTCAAAGTGTGGTCCACTGGGTGACAGTAGATTTTACAACCAATGGAAATCAAGAGTGAGCATTTAAAACCTTCAGGGTAATTTGACAAAGTCATAGTTTTTCTGCCAAATCTAACAATTCTTTTTTATTTTAAAGAAAAAAAATTTAAGTTTCAAAACAAAAGGAGAGTAACAATAGTTAATACATTGAATGTTGTTATCTTCAAAGCAGTTATGCAGAGTATAATATATAGGCATAAAAAATTGTCTAAACGATACTAACATCTTTTCAATGAACTAATGGTATAACTATCTTAACTATCCTGTATTTTTTTTTCCTCTTTCCTTCTTTTCTTTCTCTTTTCCTGCACCCCAGTTCTAACAGTTTTTTAAATCAGGTTTGTATCTTTTGTGTGTTTTTAAATTTTACTTTTGATGTATTTTTATTACAATTTCAAAAGTATCAATCCACAATGGATCTTTTTTTTAAAAAAATCTCATAACTACAGTTGGAAAACAACTGTTTTAGCAGCTTAGTAGTTTAGCTAAGTGTAGGCTGGTCAACTATCACTGTTTGTGCTAAAACTAGCAAAGTTCCAGGTAAATTAGATGAATTGGTCACCTTATAAGTGCTTTATTCCTAGAAAAAAATTAGCCTCATTAAAGAATAAATTAGATAAAGGGGAAGCACTCATCAAAGAAATAATAGAAAATTTCTCTGAAGAGATGTTAGTCTTCAGGTAAAAAGGTAAAATGATGAAAAAAAAAACTACAACTAGCTACATGCTAATATACTTTCTAACTTCTGAAAATCAAGAGAAAAATCCTATGAAATTACACACACAAGCCAAATTCAACAAACTAAATTAAGGTAATAAAGCACAGTATTTCATATTATATTCCTTCAACAAAAATTTTCTAAGGTAAAAGAAATAAGGAAAACTGTTCTTTATGTACAAATGCAACAATGGAGGATAACAAAATGGAAATAGAAAACAGTACCAGAAAAGTGGAATGTGCAAGCATTCTAATTTAAAAATCAACTTAATTTCTTTGATTTCCTTCCAAATTTGGCTCTAAGATTCCTGACTGGAGATGCAGAGGTTAGGAATCACAATCAATAAAGTCTCTGTAACTATGATGAAGGAAGAAATATATAAGTCCCTCAACAACACATTTTTTTCCAGCATGAAATCTGTAACAAATTCTCTCAAAGAGTTCAATATCATCTCCGTAGTGGTGTGGCAAGCACTACCTCAATAGCATTTGTATGGTAAATGGAAAAATGAATTTCACATACCTGCTTCTTAGAGGGATCCTAGACTCAGTCAAAATTTCAAGATCTACAAATACATATACCCTGAAGATCTTAGTTGGTTCAACCATACCCTAGAAGAGTAGGTAAGTGGCATATCACTTAATATCCTTTAAGTATTTCTCTCAGGCAGGCTCGTGTAATAACAGGTAATTTGAGGTCTCATAAGGTCTGAAAAGAGGTTACTCTAGTGTTCTTTACTGCTACCTCAAAGTATATAAACCTTCCAGATTTTATGTACCTGGCCTTTAGTAGTTAGGAATAGCATTAACATTTAACATTCTTATCAGTGTTACTTCTATAACATCTCAATAAATTCAGTAACTGCTGTACTTTCACTAATGAGAATGGATTATCTAAGTATTGTTACAATACCCAATCTTAATAATTTTGAGGTAGGAAAAATGTCTTTCCTATAAAATCTTAAGCAAGCATTATTTTGCAAATCAAGTATTAACATTATGGTAGACTTTCTATAAAATGTATAGTTGTATAAACATATATAATGTTTATTAATACATAATAGACAAAGCATTGGAAAATACAATAAAAATGTTAACCCGTTATCTCTGAATGGCAAGATTTTATTTTCTTCTTTTTGTTTGTCTATGAATTTAAATGTTCTGTAATTAAACTTGTATTATGCTTGCAAGAAGAAAAGTAATATTATTACTTTACACATATACATGGAGGAGTGGAAACGAGTAATGACTATATATCCTCCCCAAAGCAAATCAGCTAGGTGGTAATCCTGCACTACTGCTTATTCTCACGTAGTTAGCCTTCACCAACTTCCATGATAATTTTCAAGATAGGACAATTTAGGTTGGAGACAACTAACAACTGTGCCATCTTAGCAGCCATGTGACTTTGGGTCAACTTTTTAAACATTATTTCTTCATTTAATGGAGGGGTGCTGGGATTTGAACTTGGGGCCTTGTAAGTGTTCTACGACTGAACCACATCTCCAGTCCTGCCACAATCTTTAAACTTTTGATTTCCTGGCTCCCATTTCAAAATAGAGTGTGCATTATTATGAATCTAAAATGAAATCCTGTTACAAAGTAAAGTGTCTGGAATAAAGTGGGTATTTAAAAATAGTATGTTTGCTCCGTATGTAAGAGTCTGTCCTGGTTCCAAAAGTGTTTGTTCTCTTCCTTACAGTAGCGTTTTATAAACCTAGCTTCAGTGTGGATCAGTGTGTCAGAAATATAAGAAGGCTCAGTCTCTCTTTGCCCACATTCACTACTTAGAGCACAGAAAGGGAGAAAAAAGAACACTTACTATGGATCTAGTGAGTATCCGGCACTATGTTGCATGTACCACTTTGCTTCAGGAAAGTTCCAGATCTTTCTCAAACACTCAAATACCTGGGAAGTATTTTGAGTTTCTACTTAGTTATTAATATATTTGTTCCTAAGGACTAATCCACATTATAAAACAGCTTCATCACTTCTTTTCTATCGGTACAGACTCTGAGTAGTCACCTGAAGTTTGGTTGGTTATGTCTCTAACAATTAGGCACGTTGTCAAAACTTCATTTCACAGATTTGGAACTCTAGAAATGTTAATCTTATTTTTCTATTTCTTACTCTGCATATCAATAGGTCTGCAATCTCTACTTTTTGCATTAACTGGTTTATAATGTCTCTCTAATATATGTGAAGCATGTCTTAGTTAAATGAGCCTCATTTTATGTGGGGAGCATTAAAAAGAAAGCTAATGAAATAAGTATTTTTAATTATCAGGCTCCATTTTTGAAAGTATGGCTAGATTAAACCTTCTAAAAAAATGACTCTCAGTAAATTTACAATTATAAAAACCTTCCAATATGAGAATGTTCTGTGTCTACAACAACTTTTTCTCTTTATGAATTTGCCTCCATATTTCAGGCAGATAGAGTTAAGCAATTATAATGGGTCCTCCAGGTTTTGGGAAACCTCTTTTCCTAATGATCTATTGCAGTTGTATTGCACACAGATTGCGCAAGAAAAGTTTCTATTTGTCTGCTTTTTTTTTTCTTATCATGTGCCAACTAAATCTTTTTTTTTTTTACTCCCTTAAAACCTCACCCTTTCTTATCTTGTATACTTTTATCTCCATGACATGAAAACCTTAAGAAAGCAAATTATGACTTGGATCCATCAAGGTCCCAAACAAATATAATTAGCTATATAAACATGAACTGAGTCTTTTGCCTGTAAGATTTCCCAGATATTTATCTATGAACACTTGGTTTTTCTGCAAAAGTATTTCCCAGGAAATGTCCCCAGGTGGCATATGATCTTTCCATTTTAGACAAGCTGCATTGATCAGGTATCATCCAACTGACCTGCTTTTCTTTGCCTTTATTCTCAATACAATGTTGTCTCCACAATCAGTCCACTAAGTCCTGGTTTTTCTTCACTGAATTCCACTCTTAATCCTGTACCTACACCACATTTTCACATGTACTAGTAGCTAATACACTTTTTAGTGTTGTCTTATGATTTTCACTGGTCCCTGAATGACCTTGAAACTCCACAGTCATTTCTTCAATGTTCTCCTCCAAACATTTTGTTGTACAGAACCTGATGTGGGGTTTTCATCACTACATTTACTTTTCAGCTTTTAGTCAGTTGGGAACCAGCACTCTGCCCTCTGCCCTATGTTCACATTGCAAGCTACCAATCTAGGTCATGGTTTTCATTCATGTCTCTCACCACCTGACAGAGTAAATCCAATAACATGGATGACTGATGTAAGAAAAAAATAGGCAACAATCCTCAGATACTACAGAGCAGAAAGGAGCTAGATACTATCTAGTCTAGGTGGACCTTAGTGTCTTAGTTTTTTCCCTAGCACCTGGCACAAAATAACCAACAACCACAACGTAAACGATGAGAGGTTTATGTCTGCTCCTATTTCAGCCCAGAGGGCTGGCTTTGTCAAGAAGGCATGGCAGAGAGGCATGGTGGAGGAAAGCTGCTCAGGGCATGGTAAACATGGTAAACTGGAAACAGAGTGAAGGGGAAACTCTTCCAGGTTCTCTCCCAGTGACCCACTTTTGCAACCAAAGCCCACCTCTAACTGCAAGTCAGAGCTAAGTCCCTGTTCTCAGATCATCTTCCAAAACCCTCAGCTCCGAGGCTTTGGGAGGACATCCAGATATAAGCCATAGCAGAACCTTAAATCACAGTTCTTTCAAATAATTTAGTACCAGAGCTAGAGGAGGAGCATATCCAAGTGGCTAAAATTTTTGATTTTGGAATCGGATAGATCTGGGTTCATATCTCACAGTGTAAAATGTCTAATCCATAGTATCCTGATCTATTAAAGTGGGGGTGATAATACCTGTATTATTAATCTGGATATAATATTACTATTCATTTTTTACTGGAATCCAGCACTTGTAACTTTTATTCAAATACTGTTTGTAAGATAATGCTATTATGGTTCTAATCTTCCAAGTTCCAATCTTCTAAGATTCCATATTTAATCCATAGTGGTATGACTTTGAACAACTTATTTATGTTTGATGTGCTTTGTTTGATTAAGCTGTAATGTAGTTAATATGTGTTACATAGGTACAGTCATCTATCACCTAAACCTCAAAAATGGATGGCATATATGAGGTGATCCCATAAGATTATGGAGTTGAAAACTTTCTATCACTCAATGGTGTCATAACCATCATGATGTTGAACCACACACATTACTCATGTTTTTGTGGAAATTCTGGTAAAAACAAACCTAGTGACTGCAAGTTATATACAATATAGCATATACAATTATGTATGTGCATAATAGTTTGATAATACATAATTATGTTATTGGCTCTGTATTTGCTATATACATTTATCATCATTTTAGAGGATATTCTCCCTACTTATATTATTTTATTTTTTAAGTTTGTTATAAAACAAAATAATGTCAAGAGAGCAACATCCTCATACATCTCATTTACTATGCTGTTTGATTATTTCAAAAGGCTGGATCCAGGTTTATACAAGGCTATTCTATGATGTTCACACAACAATGAAATTGCTTAACGATGTATTTCCTGCCACTAAGTAATGTATGACTATAGTTGTACAAATTAAATAGATAGTCCTTATAAATGTAGAATGTCACAGTATTAAGTAAGTAGGAGTCAGCTAAACACAGGGATTTCATGTAGTACCAGACACTTAGAACACTGCAGTGATGATCCAGAAACTCTTTTCCCAGGTACTCTCAACAAACAGATCCCGGGTTATACAGCTGGTTCTGTTTGGCCCACAGTGCCTACATTTATTCATTCAAGCTGGGCCTTCAACATTAGGCAGCACTAGAGCACATAGACATAGAAGAAAGAATGTTTTCAACCAATGCAACAGGAGACAAAAGGGAAAGTGCATAGGGTATGAGTCCTTAAACACTAAATAATTAATTCTGTTTGGCTTCAAACACTTGGATGTCATATCATTTCCTCTTTGCTTGGCCAAAAAATAAAATATTAATTTGAACATGTTACATTCTTTCCAATTTTACTCCCCCATTAAATACAAAATAAAGTTCCAAATCCTTAGCATAATCTTCCAGACCTGTCACATTTCCTCTACTATACCATCTGTCCCCTCTGAACCACTTGCACTCACCTGGCTTATCTGACTTTCTTGCAGCTCCCTGCACTGACTTTTTCTTTGGCCAAAAGATCATTGCTATGGTTTAGATCTAAGATGTCCATCATGGCACATGCCTGTAATCCTAGAACTCGGGAGGCTGAGGTAGGAATATCATTGCAAATTCAAGACCAGCCTGGGCTACAAAGTGAACTCAAGGCCAGCCTGAACTGCATAGTGAGACCCTGCCTCAAAAAGACAATCAATCAATTAATCAGTCAGTAAATAAATATGTAGCACAAAAGTCTCTTATGTTTGGAAGGTGATTAGAACATAGGCATTCCATACTTATCAGGGAATTCACTGAGTTCAGTGATCAAATGTGCTGTGAGAATGTGGAGCATGGTTGGAGGTGTGTCACTGGGAGTATGACCTGGCAGGGTGAATTCTTATCCCTGGCTCCTCCCTTCTCTGTTTCCTGGCTGCCATTGGATGAGCAGGTATTACTCTGTCAGGTTCTTCCACCATCCTGGCTTTGGACTGAACCTACTGTGAACCAGATAAATTTTTCCTCCTTAAAACTGCAAGTGTTGAATATTTTGTCCCAGGGAAAGGAGATCACTACACATATCCTACGTAGCCTTCCAGATTCACATGAGAGGTTGCCTATAGGAGGTCTTAACACCTTCACTCACCTCACCACTCACCCCCAACAAGAGAAATTCCCCACTGAGTGCCCCATAAGATCCTTTGTTTGCTGCAAACATAACCAGTAATTCTTGGCATTTTATGTTGCCCTCTACAGTGCAAATTCCCTGATCCAGAGACAGGCCTTTAAAGAACCTACTGTGTGTGCTGAGCATTATTGTAAGACCTGTGAAACAAAAAATGAGACAGAAATCCCTGTTGTCTTCAGACTTGCAGGCCAATGGGGTAAGTCAGATAATTAATCAATGGATAAATAAATATTTCAGATAATGTTAAATGTTATAAAGTGTTGTGATGTACAAAAGTGGTAAAGGAAGGAAAGGACAACATAAGATAAAATGATATAATCTGGGCAAAGAATTGAGGAACTAGCTGTTTCCAGGAATATGGAGGGCAAGACTATTCAATGCTGAGGGGAAAACAGTGCATAGATATTTGTTGCAAAAAAGAAGAGATAAATTGGGATCTAGTTCAAGGTCATAAAAGTCCTTCCATATAGAAACTAGGAGTATAGTAATTTCAATCTAGTAGTACAAGACTGAGAACAGTACCAAAATTATCAGGTCTCATGCTGACTTTTGATCTTGGGAAGAGTGGTCCAAGGCTAGGTTGAACTGATGCCCTTAGGGTGAAACAGCTTCCACAAAACTAACACTATTTAAGGACTATTTTAGATCTCGTGGTTGCATTAGAACTTGAAGTTGCATTAGAACTTGGAGGTGCCCAAAAGTTTCCATTTGGAAAATACTATACTGTACTCCCACCACCCGTTCTACCTCCACTAGACCACTCACCATGCACATTAGTGTTTTAAGGCTCTGAATATCTTAGCATTGGGAAAACCTAATTAACTTTTATTTCTCACATTAATTTGATGACTATATATGGTTTGCTTTGCTTTGATTTGATTTGTTTTGTTTTGTTTTGTTTTGCTTTGTTTTGTTTGAACCCAGCACTGCTTTAATCTTGTGAATCAGTATTTTTGTGAAACATATTTTGCAGAGTTCTGACACACATCACTCTTCACAACCTGCTAGCCTTGCTGTGGTAATTTCTAGCTTTCAGTTCTATTTTGTTCAGTAGAAACAGAAAAGAAATAAAATGATACAATATTTGGAAAGATATAATATTTGCACATACAAAAATAAAAGTTATGAGTCTTGGTAAGAGTAGTTTCACAACATTTATTAACCTTCAAATAACTTTTGCAGGACTAAAAATGGTTACTACATGTAAAGATAAACACAAATAAATATATATTAATACATGTTCTGTGAAAAAATAAATATAGGTCTTAAGGACTAAAATCCAATTCAAATGCATTTTTATGCACTGTAGATTAGTCATACTTCTAAAATCAAAACTAATAATTCCTGCTCAGCAAAGTACAAAGAAAAAGGGTTAGTCACCACAAACCCATCTGGCTTATTTTGGTTACAACTATTTTACATGTCAGAACTATTAGGCACTTAAAACTAATTCTTTATATGATATTCATCAATCCCTCCGAAAACGTGAAACTAGGATTGGGCAAGTGAAGATGATGGGGGTGGGGTGAAAATGATCAAAATATGGTATGTAAGAAACTGCTAAAATGAGGGGCAGCCAGTGTGAGCAGGCAGACCCAGCCAGATCTGCCTCTGCTTGCTGGCCACCATCAAAAGGCTTGCTTCCTGCAGGCAGCCAGCAAGACCAAGGACACACAGCCAGGTAAGCCCATGCACCCACAGGCCACCATTAGAGATCCTTGCTTCCTTCAGGCAGCCAGCGCTTACCAGGAGAATCAGACAAACACAACCCTGTGTGCCTGCCATTGCTGGACTCCCAGTGTAGACACACTGGCTGAGAGAAGAAGCATCCCCACCACAATGCACCCCTGGCCATTGGGGAAGCCTCAGTGTAGCTGCATGAAGAAGCTCATCCCATGCCCTGCTACCTCCCTGGGAACCTGGAGTCAGAAAAACCCAGGTGCCTGCCCCATTCTCCTACACTGCAGAAGGGCAGCCAACATGGGCAGTACCTGGGACCTCACAACTGGCTCATTGGGAGGAACTGAGGAGAATGTCAAGACAAAGGAGCAAAAGGCAATCTCAGACCTCCAGCCCACACAGAACAAGTCTGGGAGATACAGTCATGGGAGAAAATGGAAGTCACATACCTGAAATCTCTGAGATGATAGCAACTGAAGTAAAGAAACAACTTCATGAGACTGTAAAAGTAATCAGATCAGAAATAATGTCTCCTGTAAAAGAAGAAATCACAAACATAATGAAAAAATTGCTGAGCATATCTAAAGAAGACATAGATTTAAAAAAAGAGGAAAGTGATGGAAATCTTGAATGAACAATATAGAAAGGAATTTCAATACATTAAAGAGATTCAAAGAGATAGCCAGGAAATTAAAAAGTCCACCAAAAGCTGGCAAAACCACTTGAAAGAGACTAAAGTCAGACTTGCCAACCTTTAAACACAGGATCACAGCTAGTGATCACAAAAGGAAAAGTCTCATAAAAATAACAAGGAGCCAGGAAATAACAATTAAAAAGCTGCAAGACAATACAATGAGAAATAATTTAAGAGTGATAGGTGTTAGTGTAGAAGTCTACACAAATGAAATAAAAAGGTTATTTACAGAAGTAATAGTGGAAAACTTCAAAATATGGGAAAAGGATCTGGCATGCAGATAATGAAGCATATAGAACTGCAATTAACCATAAGCAAAGTAAATCTATATCCAGACATATAATAATCACGATCCCAGAAATTTAGCACAAGAACAGAATATTAAAAATTGTTAGAGAAAAGAAACAGCTCATCTATAACGGAAAACCCATCAGAATCACAGCAGACTTGTCAACATAAACCAAGTCAAGAAGAGTTTGGAGTGAAGTGTTTCAAATCCTGAAAGAAAACAACTTCCAACCCAGACTGATGTACCCTGCAAAATTATCTTTCAAAATTGTTGGAAAAATAAGATACTTCCATGATAAAGAACAACTGAAAGAATTCATGACCACCAAACCAACTACAGAGTGCTGAAGGATATTTTAGAGAGAGATAAAGATGACCATGGTTCCAGCAACAGCTGCCAAGGAGGATCACAAATAGGACAGGCAATTGAATGAAGGGAGAAAATGGAGGGCCAAGAGCAGGAGGAGAGCATGGCAGAGATGAACCAATGCATGCTGGTTGTAAACATTAATGTAGATGACCTCAAGTCACCAATAAAAAGAAACACAGAGAGTGTGGATCAAGAAACAAGATCCATCCATATACTGAACACAAAAAACACATTTAACTCAAAAGGAAATTCATAGACTGAAAATCAAAGGAGAGAAAACAATTGTTCCACACAACAGGAAACTAGAAAAAAAATCAAGAGTAACTTTCTAATAAACCATAGGATGTGTAAGAAAGATATGATATTTTCATACAATGGAAAGCTGCACAGCTATGAAGTAGGATAATCTCAAGGCTCTTGTAGATAAATGGATGCAACTGGAGATGATGTTCATGGGTGAAATGGCTTGAACTCATATGGGTGAACCCTAGCATAACAAACAGAAGGAGTTAGTAGGATACAAGAAGCACAATACATGTTATGAAAGTGATAGGGAATGAAACACCAAGCAGGGGAAGGTGCTAACCATTGTTAATTTCTTACTGTCTTGTCTTGAACTCTTGTACTGTTTTCATAATTTTATTAGGTTTGGCTTCATTCTGTCTTATTTTGTTAGATGTTACTATGTCTGATGGTAAGGGCAGCTATTTTGAAGATAACGAGATGCATTATGATAACCATTGTTGGTTTCCTATTATCTTGTTTTGAAGTCCTATAATGCTTTCATTCTTTTGTTCAATTGGTTTTATTCTGCTTTGTTTTGTTTGGTTTTATTATGTGTGATGGTATGAATAGCTATTTTAAAGAAAACAAGACATCATAGTAGCCATTATTGATTTCTTATCATCTTGTTTTGAAATCCTATACTATTATTCTTTTGTTCTGATTGATTTTTTGTTCTGTCTTATTTGATTTTATTATATGTGATAGTACAGATGGCTATTTTGAAGAAAGTGCAACATTATAGCAACCATTGTTCATTTCCTATTATCTTGTTTTGAAATCCTATAATGCTTTCACTCTTTTGTTTTGATTGGTTTTAGTCTATTTTCTATTATTTGATTTCACTATGTGTGAAGGTATGGACAGCTATTTTGAAGAAAACAAGAGACATTGTGGTAGCTACTGTTGATTTCTTGTTATCTTGTTTTAAGTCCTGTATTGCTTGCATTGTTATGATCTGATTTGCTTTGTTCTGTTTTGTTTTATTCTCTTTAAAATAAAAAAAGAAACTGCTAAAATGAAACCTATTATCTTATATAACTAATATACACTAACATAAAAAATGAAAAACAGAAATATGTACATGTACCAGCTCTACACAAGTAATGCAAACATTATATACTGAAAACATATACAAAAAAAGAAGAGATGGGTGAAGTGGGGAGAGAGGTAAGGTAAAGGGAATGAAGAAAAGGAATAAACATATGTTATGCAAATATACCGACTTTCCACATGGAATGTAAATGTTGTATACCACATACATGTACTAATAAACTAAAATTTAAGAAGTTAAACACATTACACATCCACTGTGATACAGAAACTTAACAGTGGAACAAATCCACAGCAACAGCTAATTAAAACCACTGACACGTTCCTGCCATCTAAAAATAAGGCTAATAGCAAGTTCTTCCAATACTAGGCTATAATTATAATGCATTTGAAGTCCATTTGAGAAGTTGACTTTACATGCTCTTTATTAGAATAAGCCTAATCATATGAAATAGCTGTTCTAACCATACAAAAACATTAAATTTCAATGATAAGGTTTACATATATATCATTACAATATGTAGAACCAACCCCTAAATTATTTGTTTGTTTGTTTGTTTTTAAGACAATGTCTCATTATATAGTCCAAACTGGCGTCAAGCTCACAGTGATGCTTCTGCCTCTGCCTTCCAAGTGCTGGGATTACAGGTGTGTGCCAACACCCAGCCTGATAAAATTTTGATTGTAGCCATCCTTGTTACATCTTCATGTAAGTTTCCATGTTTCTAATGTCTTTAAGATTATGTTATCTTTAACAGTATATAATGTATATATCATTGTTACCCGCTAATTATTGTTTTAAAATCTTGTGTTTTTTCTCTTTAAAATAAAATAAATTTGAAAAGAAAAAATATTATGTTATCTTAGTTGCCTTAAAATAAGTCACTGAAAAAATGAATGCTTTTAATGTGGCAACAATACAAGCTAATTGCATTAATATCCTCAAAACAGGTTTTGTCTAAAAAATAAAAAGTTGATCTTCAAAAATGGAAGCATCCTCAATTCTGATTCATGTACATCTAATAAAACAAGATCAACACCATTTTTAACAGAACTTAACCTAAGTCACTAATTAATACAAGCTTCTAGTCAGAATTCACTTTTTAAAATCTACCTTGTATGTGGCTTATTAAAAATCAATTAAGAATTACAACTAAGAATTTTGTCATATTTAATAAATTCTTGCCCATTTCAGTATCTCAACACTTACTCTTCATAGAATAAATTGCTTTACCACTCATTTCAGTAATATGTTTTATTCAAAATTATGCTCTCACTTGAGAGCAAATATTAAGAGAGAATAAACACAAAAATGCTCAAACTAAAATGTTCTCTCAATTGAATAAATGACACAGCAACCTGATGGGACACCATGAGTTCACTAATGAGTTCACATTATATGGGGCAAAGATTGGCCTTTTAAATAAATGATAATGGATCAGTTAGATATATAAATTAAAAAAGAAGTGACCCTCTACCTCAAACTGTACATAAAAGTTGATTTTAGATATATGGTAGGCTGAAATGTAAAAGGAAAGATAAATGACTTTTGGAAGGAAACATAAGAAAATAGCTTCATGACTTTAAAACAGGCAAAGATTCCTCAACTAGGACACAACAAGCACTAACCATAAAAAAATTAATATATTAGGCTACATTAAAGCTAAGAACTTCTGACCCAACTCATCATTGACAGTAAAAAGGCAAATAAGGGAGTAAAAGAAGATATTTTAACCACATATTTGGCAAAAGATTTACCCAGAATATATTTATCACCCAGA
Organism: Dolichotis patagonum; assembly: GCA_004027295.1. Lineage (NCBI taxonomy): Eukaryota > Metazoa > Chordata > Mammalia > Rodentia > Caviidae > Dolichotis > Dolichotis patagonum. Next base: position 298,519 of record PVJX010000129.1, read on the forward strand.
GTATCTTATAAGTCAATGTGAAAAACAGACAGCAAAGCAGAAAAATAGACAAACACTAACTAGACATTTCATCAAGCAGGATGTCCAAATTGACTGGTAAACATATGAAATGAAAATGTTACCCACAAGATTTCACTAATCATTTATCAAAGTGACAGAAAACTCCTGGATTTCTTTAAATGAATATATCATTATCATAATAAAAGTAAATAAATATCTATATGCTCCTGAAGAATTTATACAAAAAGACCAAACACATGCACCTTCTCTATCTAAACAAAAGAATTTAAAGAAATTACCTTCAAAGACCTGGACTTTTTTAGATGGCAAATATCAAAGTTAATGCTTGGCAAGTACAAGGTCCTGAGTTCAATTCCTGGTATCAAAAAAAAAAAATGCTAGCAAGAATGTGAAATTAGTGGAATTCTTATACATTGTCAACAAGAGTATAAAACTGGTATTGCCACTTTAGAAAATCGTTGTTAAAAAAGTAAACATTCCTACCATACAAACCAACATACCCATTCCTAAGACAGAAAAGAATATGTATGTCCATTAGAAGTCATGTAAAAATATTTTTAGGGAACTCTTTATAGTAATAACTCAGGATGGGTAAACAGCACAAATTCCCATCAAAAATGAAATGGTTAAATATACTGTTGTGCATTCATAAAACAGAGTACTACACAATAGTGAAAACGAAACACTGTAGCCATACACAAGAATTGAATTATTCTCACTACCATGATGACAGAATACTAGACACAAAGGAAGAATCAAAGAAAAAGAAAGGAAGAAAGGTAGGACGGAGGGAAGGAAGAAAGGAAGCCATTATATAATCACATCTATAGGAATTTTAAAACCACATTTGAGAAGGATGGAATTTATGCTTTAGAAACCAAGATAGAGGTAACACTTGGGATAAAACAAAACCAAGATAGAGGTAACACTTGGGATAAAACATGAGGCCTCAGAGGATGCATGAAAGGTTTTTGGGGTGTTGTTATATTCTTTTCCTGGGGTGCCGCTACGTTCTATTACACTGGTGTGTTCACTTTGTGTTATTCATCAAGTAGCATACTTACAGTCTGTGCATTTTTTTTAATGTTTTACTGAAACAAATCATAGGTTTAAAATCCTGTTTGTATTCATAGCAATCTATCCATAATAAATGTTAAAGGAAAAGAATGCTGAGAAGAGTTAACATCATGATCCTAAGAATGGGAGAAAGAGAAACGGAAAGTTAGAGATACGTATAGGCGGCTGACTAGAATACACTAATACCAAGTGTTAATAGCAATTCTCTCTGAGGGTCATGCCTCTAATTTTCTAAAGGTCTGTACTTTTTTTGTATTTCCTGTATTTTAAAAGTAAATATGGCTTTATTGTAATAAAAATATAAATATTATCTGTATGTTCCTTCTTACATTTACACAATAAAAGTTAATCAGTATTATCAAAATATAGGTGTTAAACTTTAGGCAAAAGAAACAGTTATAAGCATTAATCTTCAGTGACCTAGAAAATTAAAATATTAACTTGAAATAAAATATATCTTACATAAACTACATTGCTAAGAAGCTATAAAGTAAACTTGGATAACTGTGGCCAATAAATAACTATGTCTCCAATATCAAGAACTTCTTGCCTTAAAAGTATTTGAAAAACTGCCTCATTTTGCCCATAAATTGCTCATATATTAGTGGTTCATCTACTAAGTGAGTATTTTAAATACTTCAGTAGTAGTTCAGTGAAATGCATTCTAGTGAACTAAATTACAGGATAGTTTAGTTTCCTTCTAACACTAGAAATAAACCAAAGAATAAGTGTTTCTTCATTCTCTCCTTTCTGCTCCTCTTTTCTTGTCTACTTCTCTGGCCCTTTCTTCTTCCTCCTTCTAGGACTGCTTTGTGTGTCCTCATGGGTCCTCTTTTTTGCTCTCTTACCCTGTTTGGACTTGGTCCTGAGGATGCTGGTAGGGCTGGAAGGATTAAACTTTGCCTGATATCCTTGAAACACAAGCTGAAGTGGAGGCCTCTGTTATAGTTGAGAGATTTGCCCCTGTTCTAAAACTGGAAATGCAAAAAGAGAAGAGAAAGTGAGCAATTATCTGTTTCTTGTTTGCTCTCTGGGCTTCAATACCTCCCCCTCAGTTCCCCAACCCAGGCCTAAATGTAGGTCAAAATAAATTAAGCCACCAACATCATGATGCCAGCTGGTTCACGCTGACCACCACGTTTCACGTGTTCACTTGGCAGGCACAGAGCACTAGGGGAAAGGGGAGTGAAGCAGTATCTAAGAGTCCTGCTAGGAATAGAGGACCAGCAAATTCTTAGGAAAGTAAAAGTCCAGATGGTGGAATAGAATTTGCATTAGACAGTGGCTTTTCTCACCTGTAATCACAGAAAGAGCAAAGCAAATGTTGTACATGTTAGTTACAAAAGAATAACAAAACAGTGCACAAATGAAATGCTGTTTAAGTCATTTGAAAACCCATTTATTATGATAAATGCTTTAGGGACTTTCAGAACAACTTGTATATTTAAAGGGGGTACAAAAACTTGAAAATGAATAAACATCCCAGAAATTTCCCCAACAGAAACTCTGAAACCTGCATCTAGACTTTGCATTTCATAAGGATGAAGAAGGTGGGATAGGGCATTGAGGTGCTTTCCATTGGGCCTGTCAGAATAGAGCAGAAAGGTCACCTGCCTCCGATCTGCAACAGCTGAAATCCCCTTGCAAAGTATTGTGATGTAAGGTTGAAAGACTCTAAGCACCCGGGATGAGCCTTCAGGTCTGAGCCAGGAGGTTGGTGGGCAAAAGAAATGAGAGAAGCTGCTTTCCTGGCCTTTCTGTTGCACCGGCCCCCAGAATAGAAACAGCAGGGCAGGATCCCTGTGGCAGCTGCTGCAAACTCATTGGGGGGTGAGAAGATGACCTGAGGGTGCCAACTGGGTTTCACTATTCTATATAAGGAGGATTTGGGGTGAGGCAGAGAACAAAATGACTTGACGAGAAAACCAGAAGGGCAGATGAAAAACACAAGATAGAAGAGGAGATGCTAACTATAGAAATATGAGTATAGGCATTAGGGGGGGAAACACAGAAAAGAAAATGGGTAGTATGGAGAGGAAGAGGGAAGCCAGTCTTAGGAGAACTAGAGTTCATTTCAGCCTGAAGCCTGTGTGTGAAATAAATCCATACATTGTCTATGCTCAAGAGTTGTGGTGTGGGTGCCCTTGAGTATATTGGATAAGGGGGAGTTCTTTTTAAATAACTAAACCACAAATGATCCAGAAGATTTAACTGTTTAGTATGAAACATTAAACATATAGTAAAAAGGTAAACAGGATATAATAATGATTTGGACTCTAATCCAACAATTGTCAAATCCCGGCCAATCTCACCACTTCCAACCTCCATCCATTTCCCTCTTCTCGTGTAATTTTTTTTTCATTGCACCTAAATATATTTTCATATCACTTTAAAGCACAATCCAGATACTGCATCATTCCATCCATAAATATTATAGTCTATGTCTCTAAAAGATAAGGATTCTTTCTACATTTTAAAAAAAATAACTGAAATACAAATGACTTCTACTATCATCAAATAGCAGGGTATATTTTAAAGGCATTCCTACATTAAAGACTTCTCTTCCATTACTATACCCAAAAGTGTTCATGTATTCTAGAAGAGATTAGAAGAATGAGGGCAATTTTTACTAAGAAAAGATGCCAGGTAATAAACTGTATTAGGAACTCTGGAAATGGCACAGACCCAGCAAGAGAGAGGCTGTCCTCTATGGTTAACTACTGCTGTGTAGTGGAAGACAAGCATCTTATAAGACTTCACACTTGGCTCTAGACAACCCTATTGCAATTAGTACACATCAAAGAGCCAATATTTGAACTACTTGAATTGAAAGGAGAGAATTAGGGGACCTGAGTAATGAGGAAAAGGCTGTGTTTTGTGTCCTCCACCAATCTATTGTTCTAATGTCTTATGCATACCATAACATATTTTAAAAATAAACATTATTAAAGAATGAGATTTACAAACACTAAAATGCTTAAAACACTACTTGGCCATAGGCAGCATCAGTGATAACCTGTTCTCCGCTCAAGCAGCCTGGCCAGAGTAGGCAAAGTGACACTACAACACAAGGACTGCCCCCAAATTCTTTACAAAAAGTCAGAAAATGGCCCAGAAGCAAGGGGCTAGGCTTAGTTCGGAATCCAGCAGTATGGGTCTAATGCCCAAGGCATGCACATACACACATACAGGGGCCCATTTATGGGACAGAACAAGGTAGGTGGATGTGAAAAGAGATGAAAGCAAATCGATTTCATTTCTTCTACCAGTAATAATCAGATTTGTGGGCTAGAGAAATATGGCCAAAGAGAAGTGAGGCACAGAAATAAAAGAATGAGATTTAAAAGCATAGATAGTGGCTGGAGATGTTGCATGTTTAGAGCTTACCCGATCCTAGATTCAACCTCCAGCACCACCACCCCCGGTAACAACAACAAAGACAATAATAACAATTCTCATGGTTTTTTTTGCACTCTACCAGATCATCTTGAGGTCCTCATTTTGGAGACCACAGTGCTAAATAAATGGGTGACAGAGAAGTCAAACCTGACAGATTGGAAAAGAGCCTGGGGTATATTTGCAAAGGATAGTAGAAATCAGTGGTCTCAAGTCTGCTGTATATTAAGAATCAGCCTGGGGGAGTTTATGAAATGTGAACACCCATGCCTCACCCCATACCAATCAAGTCAGTAGTCTGGGTCTGTGCGATGGTATTTTTTTAAAATTCCCCAAGTGATTCTAGTATGTAGGCAGGATTGAAAAAAATCACTGCTAGAAGTGTTCAGAAACTCAGCTGCTTAATGTAATAATATTAGTCCTAACTTAATATTAGTAGCAAAGTATTGTGCTCCTAAGAGTAGGGGGAAATGTCTTATTGTTTAATAAAGAATGCAGAGAACTGAGAGGAAAAAGCAAACAGAGAAATTTTAAAGTAAAATCATACCTAATAAAAGCAAGATTCTTCAGTAAAAGATGGTTTTCATTTCCATACTTCAGGTTCTAACTTACTACATCTTAAAGTGATCTAAAATTTTAACAAGCCTTATTTTTATTCGACCAAAAGTGTATGTCCTACAGGATTATTAAAATTATCTAATGATTATTTCATATTATAATTATAGTTATTTCATATGTCAAAATAATCCTGTCTACTTAATTTTTTTTTGTTTAATCAAGTCTATCTTTCAATGGGGAGGGGGTTAGCTTAAAAAATAAAAAGATATTTTCTACCTGTGAGGAACTGACTTCATCAAATTATCCTGGGATAAGCAAGGGAAAAGCAAGTACAAAAATGTGAACTACAGGCAGCTGGAAAGCAAAATTTTACACAATGAATGACACACCAAATCCTGCAGGGAAATGTGCACCACAATACATTATTTCCTGTTGCTTCCTGCCTGAGAAACAGTAAAAATTTTTCCAGAAATGATTTCCTTAGTTGTCTCATTGATAGATTTACCATAGATATTTGGTCAAAATGTAGAATCACTGTCAATCCAAATATGAATATTTATAAATGCTTCCATATCTAATCACAAGTTCCTAAAAATAAAAATTAAAAGAAACTTGAACTACTTTCTATTTTATCACAAGCCTGGAACACTGAGAATGCTGTGGCAAAGTCATTAATTCAGTCATCTAAGTGAAAAACCTATAAAATCACAGCCCTCTTCAGCCACATCTTTAAATTTCACCATTTTACCTATTCCATGAAAGTTATATTGGCACTATCTTTTATCCTAGAACAAAAGATAACTGTCTTCTAGAGGACACTTAAGATTAAATGAGGAATCTAAGTTTATTTTATGATGTTTAAAGAGAAAGAAGCAAGCTTGTTCTATAAATAGCCTTTATAATAAATCCTGAGACGTCACAAGGACTGCAGGGTGGTAGCACATACCTACTGCAGATGGCACTGTGCCTTAGCTTGGCCACAGGGAGTATCTATTAAACTGGGGAAGGTGGTCACAATAGATTCATGCTTAGGATAGATATTTAGTATATTTCAATGGTTTTACATAGTACTTTACATGTTAATTGATTTATTTTTCTTAGTATCCCTCTTTGACATATTTAATTCTATAATTCCAGATTTTTAATCTCTTACCTGGATGAGTCAATAACTAGGGTCTCCCCTCATTCCAATCCCAGAGTTGGCCTTTCTAGCTTTTATGTTAACTTATCTTTTTACATACTTTTATTGTCATTCTTATTACCACTGTCTCTATCCAAATCTGGATTCTATCATTGAATTATCACTCCTAAATAAAAAAATGAACCTTCCTAGGGTAGCTATTCGGTTGGTCATCTTGAAGTCTCTAGAGACAATCAGATGCTAATGACGAAACTGATAAATTCAGTTAATAAATTATTAACAGAAGTTTTGTTTCCATCTCAAGAGAGAAAATGAAATACTACTAAGTAGAAATTTAATTCTCTTTCTAGATCAAAGATGAGTGATCTATTTTACTGTGAGCTGATTATGGAAAACTAAAAATATCACTTACTATATATTTAAAAATACATAAAGTGAAAATTCCTTTACAGAATAAAAGAATTCAATGTGACAATAGATACTTCCTCTTGTAGGCAATAAACTGTTAACACTGAAGCAGATTTGAAAAGTAGCAACATAGATATGGTTTTCTGATATTTCTTCCTGATATTCACTTTGGGCAGTATCACAAGAGCTGGAAAGGGGCCAGCTGGTTCTTGGCAGCACATCTTGGCACTTCAGTGATAGATGATCATAGGACCACATGGTCCTTGTTCCTTAACGAGACCTTTCTGCAACAACTGGCTTTACCATCCACTCTCAGCAAGAACCTCATGGCCTTTCTACCTAAGTAGATTCTTCCTTCCTCTTTCCCCATTCTTGTGAGTCAGGTGCTAGTGTTAATGCTTTGCAAAGCAAAAAATAAAAGGAAGGAAAAAGAAAAAAATAAAAGTTGCTCTTAAGCAGCACTATGTAAATACCACCCTAAGGGAAATGCCTGTATAAATGAACATTTGTTTACAAACTATGATTCACAGGGTCTCGAGGGGTTATGTAGCAATTTGGGAGTCAGGTTGGATGGGGGATGTTTTGACTATTCCATCATCTACAGGCCTTGAGCATTTCTAGAGTCTTCTCATATAACTAGGCCACACGTGACACATAAATACTCAAGCTGTATCTACAGGACATCAAAAGAGCTATAAAATTTGACCAAACCAATTATTTTTAACTCATAACCATTTCTGGATAAGAGAACTGGTTATTTTGCATCATATAAAAGATAAAATAGGTCATTATTTCAATTCTCTTCATGATTATAATGGAGTTGAATAGACATCTTCATTATATGATCCAAATGATTCCTACTCTGAACCTGAGAGAGATCACCAACTAGCAAGTTCCCATCTCAGAAAGGCAGGAACTGACATATTTTGAGCATCTTTCAAGTACTTTGTAAACATAATTTCATTTATCACTCATTGCTAGGAGGTAGATATCACGTAGCCCCACTTTACTGATGAGGAAGCCAAAATTCAGAGAAGTTAGTAACCAACTTAATAGCACATAAACGGCAAATGATTGTGCTGTGAGTCTACAAATGCAGTGTTCTGTCTCTCACACCACACCTCTGCCAGAAACCCATAGATTCATGAGGAACTCTGCTGAGCCAGGGCAATGCACACAAGCCTCACTGAATAAGTGCACATAAGCCATGCGAGGCAGCTGAATGTGCATTTGAAGTCCCACACAACTCCAGGAAAGGAAATGCCTCATCTGTTTAGAAATCCCTATAGAAGAATCCTTACCAGAACACAGTATCAAACCAAAATTGTGACTTCACAGTACAATATGAGTAGTTGTCATCATGATGAGAAAACGCAGATCTCCCCATATTTGCATATTATAGGTCACCCTTTAACTGTATTTTTATGTAGCTAAATAATTTGAATTCTTTATTCGTTTCAAACAAAGCTGTACATGCACATAGTTTAAAGAATTCAATTTACAAGAATTATTGGGAAAAATCGCAATTCCCTTACTTTCCTCTACTAAAGCCAACCACATTTCAAGTTATAGCAATTCTGTTTTGTTCATTTGTTTAGTTGGTGGTTGGTACTTTAATATTTATTTCCATAATTATTTTATGCTATTTTTACTTGTGGTGCTAATTTGACTTTTCTAGTATAGGTACCTTCCATGAATTCTCACTATGGAATGGAAGTGCGTAGCTGTCTTTTATTATTTTTGCCTTCCCCATGCTACACATCTGCCCTTCATTTCTTCATCTACTCAACATTACTGTATCAAAATTCTGCTGGGGGTATAGCACAGTGGCACAGTGCCTGCCTGGCAAACACAAGGTCCTGCATTCAATTTCCAGTATTAAAAAACTTTTTGAGTTAGATTAATACTTAGTATTATATTATTGTGAGCATAAAAATGTTATTTATACTTAGATTTCATTGTATAAATAATATAATTCTTCTTTTCCTTTTGGCTTAAACTTACGCTTTCTTAGAGTTAGTTTTTGTGTATTTTGATCCCAAACCTTTGATCTCCATTTGATCTCCATTAACCTTTTTCTTAAAATAACCAAATTTTCATTTTCATCTTCTTGAGAAAAATCTTTACCCATACTTTATAACTTGCATCAGCTAGACAGATGCTCTCCATCACAGGGACACACTGGTCTTGCAGGCATTCCCTTCTGTATGCGCTGGAAACCCAACTGCCTGTCTCTTCTACCCACTGTCTTTTTCTGTATCACTTCATTCCCTCACTTTGGTGGAGTACAACCTCAAGTAACTTCCAAGACTGAGTGTATAAAGGTAAAACTTTTTGAGAATTTACCTGACTGAAATTGAACTTACTGTCTTTTTCCAAATTGCACTTATTCTCTAAATCATCTGAGTCTTCTATGGCTTGTTACAACTCTTAAACTAGTAGGCCCAAGACTCATCAGTATTCCAGGAATAGCCTGAATAATGTAATACAAGAATTAGTTTGCCAGTCCTGAATTTAGTAGTTTGGTACTATACATTCCTTCCTGTCAGTTGCTTATGATAGTTACCATATATTTGCGTTTCTTCCTGTATGTGCTCCTCCTTATAGTTAGCAACTCAATGTTTTCAAGGTTATTTTGAAGTCCTGTCTTATACTCTAAAGTGCTACTCTTGGTTTTGTTTGTTTGTTTTGAGACAGGGTCTCACTGTATAGGTCAGGCTGTCCTTCAGTTCGCTAGGGAGCACGGGCTGGCCTCTGAACTCAGTGATCCTCCAGCTTCAGCTTCCTGAGTGCTGAGATTACGGGCATGTGCCACCATGCCTAGCTAATTACTCTGTTTTAACCTCAGCCATACTGAGCATCACAAATACCATTCAAATTACTCATAAAGCACAAACTGCACTTCAAAACTCTCAGACTTGTTGCCTTCACTTCTAATGGCCTATTCAAAATTATTCCACTAACCAAGGCGAAAGCTTGATACATACATCATAATTGTTTCTTCATAAAGAAAAAAAATCAAAATGTGACAGGTGTATGTACCAAAGCCTCACAATGACTATCTTTATTATATATTGCAAATATATAGTAATAAAATTATTTTTAATTTTAAAGAAAATAAAACCAAACAAAATAAAATAAGACCAATCAAAACTGAAAAATGAAAGTGTTACAGGACTTCAAAACAAGATAATGGGAAATCAACAATGGCTACCATAATATATCTTGTTATCTTCAAAATAGCTGCCCATACCATCAGACATAATAAAATCAAACAAAACAAGACAGAATAAAACTAAACCTAACAAAATGATGAAAACAATATAGGAATTCAAAACAAGATAATAAGAAATAAATAATGGTTACAACCTTCCCTTTAGACATTTCCTCCTCTATCACTTTCACAATATCTATTGTACATTTTGGTTTTGGTTTTTGTTTTTTTATTTTATTTTAAAGAGGACTAAATCAAACAAAATAAGACAGAATAAAGCCAATCAAAACAAAACAGCAAGAGTAATACAGGACCTCAAAATAGGAAATCAACCATTTCTACCATAATGCCTGTTGTTATCTTCAAAATTGCTGCCCATACCATCAGATACAATAAAATCAAACAAAACAGAACAGAATAAAATCAGTCAAAACAAAATATTGAATAAAACAAAATATTAAAACAGAGCAAAACAAAATAGTGAGAACATTATTGGAATTCAAAAACAAGACAGAAGAAAATCCCCCATAGTTGCTGTATTGCATATTGTTATCCTCTAAATAGATGCTCACACTACCAACTTTAAGCCTATAAAGTCAATCCAACAATATCACCATTAAGTTGTTTTTGTACCTCAATTGCTATCAACTGAATCTATGTTCCTCAGAATTAGTCAGTTGCTTCCAGGACAGGGGTGGGGGGCTCCACTCTTCCTGTCTCCCGGCCCACGTGCCAACCAGCTCACAAGAAGGGTGCATCTTGTTTCTCCTCACAGCCCACAGTTATCACTGGCACAGGGGAAGAGCACATCTTTTTCCTTCCAGCCCACAGTCACTACTGGCTCACAGGAAAGTTACTTCCTCTACTTTACATTTCGAATCCAACTAACTCCTTCAGGTTTTTATGCTAGGGAGATAACATGACATTCACCCATGAGTCCAAAGCATTAATCTTAAATTGCATCCATTTACCTACAAGAGCTTCAAGATTATCCTTCTTTATAAGTAATAACTTTTTTAAAAAAATAAAGAAATACAAATGGTTTTGTGGTTGCGTTTCAAGGTGTTGGAGTTCTGAGAGATTCGTCCTGGCATTTTTACGAGGATGTTCAGCTTCTACTTTTCAAAGGCAATCTCTTCCCTTACTTAAAAAATTAGGCCATAGATAATTCTTTTTCTAGACTTGAAACATCTATTCTATTAATACTACAGTACATAGCTGTAACAAATTGCACCGCATAGTGAAAGAGCATTTGCTTAAAGGGTAAGAAGATCAATGTAACTAGTTATTATGTGTGACCCAATATTTCTTGGATCTACTAATGATCCAATAGTTAGTAACCCGTCAAACATGTATTAAGCTGCTATTATGTGCCAGGTAGTATACTAAGCACTGGGACTATGAAAAGAAAATAGATTTAGTCCTCATGCTTGTCTAATGGGAAAATGGATACTGAAAAAATAGTAACAAATTGACCATAACTTAACCTCCACAAGCACGGACCAAGGAGAACCAGGAAGGAAGCTAAGCCCTTGCCTGTGACCAGCCAGAGTGCCAGCTGGGGAGAGAATAACAGTGTGTCCCCACCCCCCACTCCTGCCTGTGAGCAACTAGCTGATTAGGAGGAACTGTATTGTTTGACTTTGCAGTCCTAAAGCCTGTAGTCTGAGTAACTATTATAGATTTCCTACTATCTTATCACTGTTTCAATTCATTTTACTGTTCTATTTTATTCCCTTTAAAATTAAAAAAAAAACTCCACAAAACTCAAGTTTTCTCATGTGTAAAACAAACATAATAGTATCTCATAGGTTCAGATGAGATTATAAAGTAGGGAAAAAACCTTTATAAGCTTCCTTTTTCCAAATTGACTACAAGCATCTACTACTAACTTTTGACTTCCCAGGGCCACAGAGCATGTATTATTCATCTTTGTGACCTCAGCAAGTAGTGCACTGCTTGTCAAGTTAGCAGAAATTCAAACTGTGTCTGCTGAGAAGGCAAAAACTCTGAAAGAGTATAAAAACTTATTTTCACGTGATTGAAACCCTTTTCATTTTCTGACTAAGATTACCCACCCATTCATGAATTTAGGAATTCTATGCTGCAGAAAATGTAGCATTAGCTAATACTACAATAAAATATATCCATTTAGCAGGTATTCATCATTAAAGTAGATATGTTTGCATAGCTGAAGTATTATCATATGTATATTTTCTTTTGGGGTTGCAGCTCAGAGGATGAGCACTTGCCTAGCAGGCATGAGGCCCTGGTTTCCATCCTTAGCACCATGAAAGAAACAAACAACCAAAAAAATGTTTTCATTTGCCCATTTCATATAGCAAGCAATTGTCCCTAAGATAGCTTCTGAGGATGGGGCATAACTTTTGGAGTGTTTCAAAAAATTATTTATGGTTTTAAAAAGACCTTAGCAGGATACCCCAAATATATAATTTATATTACATTCAAAATGAGATGTATTTTTTTAAAAAATTAATAGCCATCAAAGTCTCACACTACAGAAAAATTTTCTAATAATGTTAAAATACAGTCAGATAAATAAATGTATGAAAATACCAATGAACTTGCTTCTTGGCAAATCTATATAATTCACAGAATTTAAGTCTTGGGAACTCTAAAATATGAATAGCACAAGATTTTTACATTGTAAGTCAATTGGTTGTTTGGTTTCTTTGTTTGCTTGTTTTGCTTTGCTTTTGTGTTTCTCCGAAAGGGCCTAAGAGATAAACTATGATTTCTGTTTGATGGAACTGCAGAGTAGAAGGGCCCGAAAGGGGTCTAGGGATTGTATGGTTCAAGCTGCTCATTTTCAGGGCCCTAGAGAGGTGAGGTGATTTGCCATTGCAAAGCTGGGGCTAGAAGCAGTATTCTCTTCTCTGGGACAGGAAGCCGCAACTGTCTACAGAAAACATTGCCTGGTATCCTGGGAATTTGCTCGCCTGCTGTATGGAGATAGTCTGACCCTGGAGAGTCTAATTCCAAGACAGTTACACATACATTCCAGATAAAGATACATCTTCAACTGAATTGAAATAGAATGAAAGACCAACACTGCTTCTTCTTTTTTCAAGAATAGAAAAATAAAATTTCTTTACCTAATATAAAATTTCTATTCCTTAACAAAAGGGAACACAATGTCTTCCAGTCAACCTTATCCCACCACAACAGCACTTCCTATCCCACTTGCCTAAGTCGCTGGCACACTCCGAAGCCCACACTGGTCCACTGCATCTTTCACATGGCAAGCAGCCATCGCCTGCCCACTTGACCTCTTAGTCAGAAACCTCACTGCCAGCTCCCTTTCTTCTCACCCTCACCTATATTTGGCTCAACCCCAACACTCTCACTGTGCTTCCACCAGCATGAGGTCTCAAAGTAAAACATAAAACTCTAAAAGTAGCTCCTTTTTACTTGTTTGGAAACATCTGATCTGATGCTCCGTAAATTATGAACTAGAATAATGGAGAGAATGTGGACCTGGATATCACTCAGATTCACTCAATATGGCTCTGATTCTAAACTCTTGAGAAAATTCTCAATCTCTCTGAGGCTCAACTTCTTCATCTCTAAACTGGAAATAATGCTTATCCCATACAGTTGTGGTAAAGAGCAAATGAAAATACACTCCCTGGTTCACTCCTTCTTTCAGTCTATCTATCCCTGCTGCTCTCTTTTCTCCTTTTTCTAAGAGCCCAGCTAAACATGACAGTATTGTCAGTCACTATGCAATTCTCTCTAAATTTATATACTATATACATACGTAGGTATATATTTGAAATTTTCTACTTTAAAAAATTAAAAACATGGTGGCACATGCCTGTAATTCTAGCACTTGAGAGGCTGAGGTCAAAGGACAGCAAGCTCCAAGCGGGCATAGGCTACACAGAGGCTTCACGCCCAGCCTGGACTACACCCAGATCGGGTCTTCACGCCCAGCCAGATCGGGTCTTTAAAAAAAAACAAGAGGGGAAAAAAGGAAGAAAGAAAAAATTAATTTTAAAAATCTTTTTCTGAAATGTTTAATAAAAATAATCTTTCAACCATAAAGATTTACATAATGTTTTGAGCAAATCAATAACTCAGAAGCTAGCTAGTATTATTTCATTGAAATTGAAATATTTTACAAAATATTCAGTGTTGTTAAGGAGGTTTTATTCTAACATGTAAGCTATATGAAATAATATTAGTGAGAAAGCTAATCAGCTTACCTATTGTTGATGCAATATTATTTTGAATATGTATTTGAAAATTATTATTTTTATAAAAATATTACCTATTTCTCTTTTCACTTTATATAATTCACGATAACTCCGGGATTGATCACCTCCAAATTGGGTATCTTTTCAAATTGTTGTCATACATAGCTTGAATATTGATCAATAACTTATGAAATAATATTAAATTTGATACATTTAAGTAAAATTAATGAGTTCATGGTTCAGAATAAATACTTGCTAATACTGTTTGGAAAGCACTGTCCTCTACTTTTGAGTCAATATTTTGCCTTTTGCGATAAAATCTCATGGTTCTTCATCTGATCTATAAATATCACCTTTTAATCCATTATTCTGAATATTTCTTGAGATCAATGTGGTTAAATACTTAGAACCAATTTACTTGGTCTCTCTAAATTTTAGTTTACCAAACTACATATAATCCTATAATCCCAGCACTTGGAAGACTGAGGCAGGAGAATTGCTGCAAATTCAAGACCTGCCTGGGCTACAAAGGGACTTCAAGGCCAGCCTGAACTGCATAGTAAAAACCTGTCTCAAAAAGAAAAATAAATAAATAAATAAATAAATAATAAAACTTTACAATTGTAAAAATACTTTTCTTTTGAAGAGTTCATAATGTACTGAGTTATTCTATTATCAATTCTGAAGCATTTTTAGTAGAAGGCATCTATGAAATCTAGTTTACTAATCAGGAGTCAAAACTATTGGCCTGAATGACTTGTCAAAGGTCACACACACAGATAATTATAAGGATCAAGTGACATGCATGACAAAGTTTGACAACCAAAAAGTGTTACCTGTATGTTAGATATGACCAGAGATATGAACAGATCTGTGACGAGCTTTTACAGTTATTGACTACTATTTTTAATACTGTTGTCCCAGTTGTCTGATCAGAAAATATACACTTCCTCAAAAATATCATAACGTACAGTGAAGAATCACAAGCAATTCCTTAGATAGGACTAGGGATATAGCTCGGTGACATATGTGCCTGCTTGGCAAGCCCAGGGTCCTGAGTTCAATTCCCAGTATAAAAAAACCTTCTTTGGATATACAAAATCATGCAATTTGTGTGACTATTAATGGTGACCCTACTATTGAAGTACCCTCCACAGCTCATTTATTTACTTTTTTAAAGAACCAAATAATTAAGATTGGAATTCTAACCCAATTCTAACTTGAGGATTGATTTCAATACTCTGAATCTCTAGAGCTGCAATTTTCTACTTGGCTGAAGAATCACTGATAACTCTTGTACTTTGCTTTAAATACTTGCTACAGCATACAATTTTATACTGTTACAAAATTTCAACAAAATTTGTGTATTACTCTTTGATTCTCAGAACTATTTCAGAGTTTAATGGGCTGCTCCAAAAAGATCTAAAGTCTTCCAATGGAAGGTGTTTACAACATGCCAAATATCATTGTTGCTATGAAAATTATCAACCAACTAGAAACATTAGGTATTTTATGCCAAAAATATTGTTTTACCAATGATTCATTTTGGGTCATTAGTTGATTATTCTGAGTTCTCATTATGCTGAAACTAAGAAAAAAAGTTTCAAGAAAAAAAATGTTTTCAAATTTGGCTTCTTTTATGTGGTGGTTCTATGTCTCATGTACCAACCATAAATTCTTTGCCTTTGGGACTGCAAATGCCTCAGGATGTAATGGAAAGTTAGTATCACATGGCAAGACATTTGTTCCTATTGCAGAGTAAGGTCAGCACTGAAATTCAAACCCTAATAAGAACAAGTACATAAAGGAGAGCAGCCAAAATGAACAGATAAATAAAACAAACCCCAAGGAGTTTACAAAAGACATTTTTAAAAAAGGTATTCATTAATCTGTAGCATTTAGTCTCTGTGAATTCAAATAAAACTTTTCCCCAATAGCTTATTATAATGATATCCCTATAGACTTATATTTTTAAAGTAAATGGCAAGGCCTTCTTACCCCTTTTTACCATATTTATTGGATTTTTCTATGCAAAGGAAATGTTACTTAAACTAGGTACTATTCAAAATATTAAAAAGAGTTCAATTTTTCTTGAATCAAATATAGTTAAACATGGCTAGTTACAAAGTAACATGTATTCTTCATCAAAATTTCAGTCTTTCTATAGGATATTAAAGCTATTATATTCTCTGGTTTTTTTTTTTTTTTTTTTTTTTTTGCAGTACCGGGGATTGAACTCATGACCTTGTGCTTGCCAGGCAGGCACTCATGCCTGCTGAGCTAAATCCCCAGCCCCGATATTATATTCTTAAAAATGTTTATATATGATGCAATATATAGTTTGCTTATTTTCTGAAATTTTTCTAAAGAGCAAAATATTTTGATTACAAGGAAAAGAAACTGCTTTTGTCTAATTAAAATGACTTCTTTCCTCTTCAAGATACATTTTTGAAGTACTTATCTTTGCAGAGAATTTCTCAGTGTACAAATGGTCCACAGTAGAGAATATTTAAAATGACAAGTTCATGTATTTATACACTATTGAGACTCTAATATGTGGCAGACTCTATTATAAGACTCCAGAGATACAAAAATGAACAAAACAAGTGATAAGCTTGCCCAGCTAGAATATTATAGGAAGAGAGACAACAAATAAAATAGACAAATAATTGAGCACATTAGAATATGGTAAGATGGTAAGTATTACAGAGAAAGGGGGAAAAGGCAGGAACCAGCAATGGAAGGTAGAGAGGCTTGCTGTTTTAAGTATGTGGTCAGGGAAAACCTCACTGAAAAGGTGACATTGAGCAAAAACTTCAAGGAGGTGACAGAATTAGCCATGCAAATATCTCGGGAAATAAGCAGCAAGTACATAAAGTGCAAAAATCTTGAAGCATGCAGGAACTCGGTAACGTAGAATAGCAAAGAAGATCAATGTGGTTGAAGCGGAGTAAACACAGAACAAGTCACACAGGATATCGTTAGGAGTTTGGCTGTTACTCCAAATGGGACACACTGAGTTTGAACAAAGCTGTGGGAGTCAGGAAAATTTAAATCATTTGGTGTGTTATTCACTCAGTCAGTCCTTGCAAGATATTGAAGATACAGTTCAAAGGGGATTTTAAGAACAAACTAATGAAAAGAATCATTACAGAAATGTGGGCAGAGTTAAAAGAGACTCCACAAGGAATGCTGAGGCACTCGAAGGCCAGTACATTGGAATGCAGTTATAACACTTGTATCTGAAGGAGACCAGTGAGAGTTGGATCCATAGAAGGGGGTCTGATAGGAGGTATAGTTATAGAGGAATGCCAGAATCTCAGTCTAGCTAGAAGGAAGGAAGAGGGAGAGAAAAACCCCCAAACTCTTCTTCAATAGCCCTCTGATCTTGTGCCAACAGCTCTCTAGAAGCTAAAGAACAAGGGATCTTTAGTAACGAAGAGCATAACGTCTCATTCCTAGAATGCAGAAAAGAAAATAGAAGAGCAGGGGAGACAGAGGAAAGCAGCATTAGGCCATGACCAGCTTACTTAAGTGTTACCAGAGACAAGACATTTTGTAGACCCACTTATATATTGACTGTTGCATATAAAATCAAGAATCCAATTTGTCCTTTGAGAATACAGATTTATAAAATCTTAGCACTAAAAGGGGTCACTCTCTTCATCAACCTACTCTATCTACAGCTAAAGAAATCTAAGACCACAGAGATAAAGGCGTGCTCAAGGACACACACACACACAAGCTAGAGAGTGCTTCAGGCCCTACCACAGTACCAAAGTTCTCTAATATCTCATTTTCTTTCAACTGTATTTTTCATATTTTAATTATTTTTCTGTCTTTTATGTCCTTCTAATTCCTTTCAAAATCTTCTATTTAATGAGTTAACTCTTTAAGGTTAAACAGTCCATTACCCTGTTTAATTGTTCCATGGGGGGTGGGGAGTAGTTCCTAAAAGAAAAGTAATCTACCAATACCAAAATGTGTTTATTTGAACTCAATAAAGTGTTCCCAGATTTATCTATGTGCCTTTTTATCTCACTGAGAAAATAAGTCTCAGTCCTCAGCCTCTCTAAAATTAGTTCTGCTTCTTGGAAATTCTTTGGCAAGTGGTTTTTATCACACTTATCTAATAATTACATTTAAACAAAATTACTTTTTTCACTGCTTTTAAGTGGGCCATTTCAGTTGTTGCGTGTAGGTTACAGTTATAGTTTTCATTGAGAAAACAGGACTTCTCTCTTTCAGGTCCTGAAGTAGTTGTTTTCTAAAAATTATTAAATATTTGGCTAGAAAGTCATATATATTGTTAAATATTTCTACTATTTTGGTATGACCCAAATATTATAATCTTCTAGAAAGAAACATATCCTTGATCTTGTAAGAGAAGGTTGTTTTCTTAGGTCTTTCCATATACAACATACAAAATATTCTAAACTATTAGAAGACAAAGGTTTCCTTTGAAATGCAAATCAGATCATTTAATTCTTTGTTTATAATTGTCCTATGGCTTCTTGTTACACTTAAAATAAGATGTTTCTTCACTTGGCCAACAAAGACCTTCATTATCAGATGCCACAGCTCTGTTCTTGCCACAAAACGGCTTCCACCACAAAGCCAATATACAGTACTTACCTGTCCCTATCTAAAAACGTTCCTCCATGACTATTGATTAGCCTGTCTTGGCTCAAACAGCACTTCATCAAGTCACTTATAGAACGTTCGCCTAAGAAGGCACAGCTCTGTCTCCTGAATTTTTTCTTAATGCTTACGAATACGCAAAAATACCACATTCTTCTGTCTTTAATGTCTGTTTCCTTATTAAAATATAAAACCTATTAGAACAAAGATTTTCCTCTTCTTGACTAGTTCACAACTAACCAAGCAGTGAGCCCAGCACATAGGAAGCCTCTAAATATATATTGAATGAATAAACAAACAAAGCTAATATTTTTTATTATATTTGGAGCTGGGTGTTCAAGACAAATACATGATACCACTATGAGATTTTTAGCAGCAAAATAAAATATTTCTAGTGAAATATTAACAAGTAAAATTATTTCAAACTTAGTGATTAAGCTTTTTAAAAATTTAGTGGTAAATACTTGAAAATAACAAACGGATTACATCCACGTAATTTGTCTTTCTTTAAAATATGTATTTTAGGGGTAGGCCTTTTTCCTGTTAGAATGCAGAACCATTGAATTGATGAAGTACTCATAAAACAAACAAAAAGAAATGTTTCTAGGCTAAAATCTAGAAATACGGCAGTTGTCAAGTAAACATGCAATATGCAAAGAAGAAAAATTATTATCAAAATCCAGGAAAAAATAGGTATATAAAAATTCTAAACATTGAAAGATGACAAATTATTTATAGCTAATCCATTTAGCTTACATGAAGCAGGACTTGGTGGCACACATCTGTAATCCCAGCACTTGGGAGGCTGAGGCAGGAGGATCACTGCAAATTTGAGGCCAGCCTAGTCTACAAAGTGAGTTCAAGGCCAGCCTGAGCCATATAGTGAACCCTGCCTCAAAAAAGCCCCCCATAGATAAATTGCACAAAATGAGTGTCAAAATAATAGTCTCTATGACTCATTAGGGATTCAATACTCAAAACTTGAAAGCCACTACAGTTAACTTTTCATCTATATCTTCAGTTTATTGGTTTCCTATTCTTTTAAAGATCCCAGGTGTTAAGGATGGGGGAGGGGATTAATAATTTGCCAAGAAGCAGCTCATTATATGGTCATTTTAAGTAACAATCAAATCCTTATGCAAGCATGGATTATGTGTCTAGCTTTTAATGAATATGAATGTTTTCAAATAAGGATTTCAAGTATTTTAAGCTTAAATGCTTAAAGTGTCATATTTGTATGGACTAAAGACCAATAATTTTTGAATCAAGATATAATTCTATCTGTGCCTTTCAACCCTTGGCACCTACCCACTAAAAGTAGTCCACTCTGCTTATTAGAATGATTTTCAGATTATCAAGTCAACAACATGCGGACCAACCTTCATTTCTACATCCAATTTGTGCAAATTTCTACACTCACTTTTTTTTTTAAAGCTCTATAGGCTAGCAACAGTAACATACAGAAGGAACTACCACCTTCTAAAAGTCTAGAAATTATCAATGTCTTTTAATGTGCTTTTGTGAGAAAGTTACAACCTAAAATTAGAGATATATTACCACTTGGAGCAATATACAACCACACCTATATACGCACCAAATTCATATGTACAAGACAGAATAGATGGTGCTGCTTCACTTTATCAAAGGATGTCATTGAACATAATCACTAGCTCATCCATGATAGAATAGAGCTTCTTTATAAAACCATGTGTATCTAGTTGCAATTTGTTTAAGTTAACAAATTCTAATGAAATGGTGTTGTCACCAGTCCCCATACTAAGTTGTTATCTTGTCTTCCAAAAATGTCAAAGCAATGTTACATCTGTTATCTTTTTCCATACACACTCAGTGGTTTTGGTAGTATAACACCTGTTCACTACAATATTATTTTTTTCTCTTCTTCTTAGTTTCCAAATGATTTCTTTTTTCTTTTTAAACTTTTTTATAATCAAATTTTATAATCAAATAATAAGAGAATAATAATAGTGATTACACTGTGTATCACTAACTTCAAAGTAGTTACTCAGAGTATAGGACATAAACCAAAAAAATTCTTAGAAAAAAAGGAACAGATAATAACACAAGTCTAGGGGCTGGGGATTTAGCTCAGTAGCATAAGCACCTGCCTTGTAAGCACACAGTCATGAAATCGATCCCTGGTACCCATTAAAAATAAATAAATGAATAACACAAGTCTTTCCTTTCAATGAACTAAGATAAACCGGTAGTATAAATAAAACCACTTAGCATAAATAGTGAAGTATTTTTAAAACAATGGAATTTGTAGTCTCCTTATTTCCTATTTATCTGTCTTCTATTTTTTTCTTTGTGTTTCTCATGTAAGAGAAATTATGCAAAATTTGAGCTTGTGTATTTGACTTATTTCACTTAACATTATCCTATCAAGTTTCATCCATTTTTTTCCTACAAATGTCTGTTCTACCTCTTTATGGCAATATAGATCTCCATTGTGTAGATATACCACATTTCCCTTATCCATTCATCTGTTAGTGGACATACCTGCTGTTTTCAAGATCAAGCTATTATAATTTGTGTTGCTATAAACATGGGTATGCACATATCCCTGTAATATGATAATATTAACTGTTTTGCAAAAATACCTAGAAGGGAGCTATCAGGTCAAATGGAATTTCTATTTTTAGCTTTTTAAGGAATCTCTACACTGATTTCCATTGTGGTTGTACTAGTTTACATTCCTACCATGTTTCTTTTTAGAAATAGAGAAAGAAGACTTGCTGGCAATCACAAAACAAGCTAATAGTACAATGAGTGCTCACTCTTGATCTCTCCAATTTCTTTATCACCAGTGGTTATGTATAACATTAAAGAAATGAGAAAGCACATAGTGATGAATAGACTTCCCACTCAGGTTACCCTACATTGAATAGAGCATTTAAACTAGATGGTAGTGCCACAGAACTAATATCTTCTATGTTGAATTTCATAATGAAACAAAATAGGCTGTAATAGGACATTGTATTTATTATTACTTCAAAACACACCCTTTTCTTCCACTGAAGTGCCTAAGCAACAAAAATTCTTGGGAATCACAGACACCTTCATCCTTAAAAAAATAAAAGGACATCATCATTTTATAGAATATTGAACCCTAAGTGTGCCTAGTGGAAGTTCAATTAAATGCAAAAATCTTAGATACCTCATTCTCATGTAAAAATATCAGATTATGCTTTCCTTATAAAAGTATTTATGGGGGTCAGGGATTTAGCTCAGTGGCCTTAGGCACCTGCCTGACCAGCGCAAGGTCATGAGGTTGATCCCTGGTACTAAAAAAAAAAAAAAAAAAAAGTATTTATGGAATCTTATTAACCTTAGTCCTTTTTCATTGGATTATTTTCCCTTTTGGAATAGTATCACACAATGATCTCCACTTCAAGGGTTTATTAACACAATATTGTTCTATAAATGGAATACCAGGAAAATCATAATAATGAATCAAAGACTATTTGTTTAGATAACTTATATTTATTTCTAACACATGAGCTTCAGAACTTGTAAACAACTCCATTTTTCATTTTTCTAACAATTCAGTGATTAAAAAAATAGAAAATAAAAATATATTTTTTTTTTTTGGTAGGAGTGGGGAAGAGTACTGGGTTGAGTCTATGGGTTTCACAGTGAGTTTACATCCCTGACCCTTTTTTAAAATTGTATTTGATAGAGTCTGGTTAAGTCACTAAATTGCCCAGACTGGGCTTAAATTTGCAACCTTCCTACCTCAGATTCTCAGAATGCTGGGATTACAGGCAGGTGCCACCATGCTTAGCTAAAAAAAAAAAAAAAAAAAAAAAAAAAAGGAAGCTGTTTTTAAATGCCAGGGAACCCTGATGACTGAGAACCCAGGCTATCCAACTGCTAATATACCCAAAGAATGTACAATAAATGTCAATACTTGATAGTAACAGCTAAAGAGTTACTTCTCTCAATCTAGGCAATTAATTCCTACTGCAATTATCTTTTCTTGGATGTTCAGATTAATGTGTCATTGATATTTTAAATATAACATAAATCATGGAAGTGGGGGTCAGGTGTTCTTGCTTATCTGTGGTTCACATTTCAGGATCTGGTGACTACGAAATAATTCACTAATACTGATAGGATTAGATAATAACCTGTATGATTTAGGAGTATGACGTTTACAAGTGGTCAAAAGATTTTTCTACAGCAATGTTTTTCTTCAGTAAAAATAGTACTTATTTTTTAAGTGTCCCACCTTCTTATACAGTTTTTTCTAAATGTATACCCCATATACTGCTGCAATTCAATGTTTCTGAGGCAAGTACCACATGTAGGAAAAATGATCAACTTGGGGGCTCTGGAAATAGTAATCAAGGATTCCCACAGCCTCCATGTAAGGTTTGTGGGTGCAGGCATGAAGCCAGGATAGCTCATTAAAGGCCTAGCCCTAAAGTTTGGGTCTCCAGGGACCTCTCCAGTTCCCATAAATTAAGGTACCATGTTACTTATTAACAAGCTTACACACACCCAGTAAAGGTACTTATATGTAAGAGCTAAATGAACTCTTCATCCTTGAATCACAGCAAATTCAGAATTAGGGCTATGTTAGTAACTCTGAACCTTTTTTTAAACTGACTCCACCCTGAGCAAGTAAGCATCTTGATATCATTGTTGAAGACAAAATTTCTAGCTGAAAGATACAATACTATTACGTTGATTAGTTATTTGAATGTTTTTAATTCTTTATGGGTCAACTATCTTTTTTGTTGATTACAGACAGATAATTTTTTGTCATCTGTACAATGATTTCAATAATTACAATAACCAGAATTCTTATTTCTTCCTAACAGTTTATAAAATTTACTTTTTTTTTTTTTAATCTAGAGTGTTTGTTTAAGACACAGGATCTTACTATATTGCCCAGGCTGACCTGAGACTGCTGGGTTCAAGTGACCTCTCTGTCTCAGTCCTTCTAAATTCTAGATTTTTAAGGGCAAACATGCAAAAGAAAGTAGGGTTTTTAACTTCGGAAAACATTGCTTTTAAGAGGACTATTTTATCAGCTTAAATACAGAAATCTCTAAACATCTTAATGAAACACTTTAATTTTATAATCCTAAACTGTGTTTTTTATATCTTTCACTCCCTCTGTACCAGAAATTTAGCTCAC
The DNA here is from genome assembly GCA_004027295.1 of Dolichotis patagonum. Lineage (NCBI taxonomy): Eukaryota > Metazoa > Chordata > Mammalia > Rodentia > Caviidae > Dolichotis > Dolichotis patagonum. The sequence continues at coordinate 322,362 of PVJX010000129.1, forward strand.
TTCTTGATCTCTTTTAAATTAGCTTTATCTTTATTTTCATTTCATAATAAATTCTTTATATATTGTTTCAGGAGAAATGGCCTTACAGATTACTCCTTCCCCCTTTCTCTTTGAATAGGTGATTTAAGAGTATTAGGACAAATAATCAAGTTCATGTAATAAGGCAATACAATGAGTTAACAAGTAATAAGACGTTTATTTTTCCAGAAACCTTATGGTCAACATGCACAATCACTTTTAGCAATCTGGTAAATCAATTCAAATTAAATTAAACTTTTATAAGTTCATTTTGGACTTAACCAGTTAGTCTAACTTATTGATGGAAAACTTTCTCTAAAAATTGTTGAAGTTACAGATTTAGAAATAAAACATTCCATTAGCTATCCCTTATAGCTGCATGTTATACTTTGTTTCTTTCCTCTTCCACCTCCTTATGAAACAGGAATGTTATGGTCTTATTTGGCTTGAAGAACATGGTTTCTACTGAGCCGAAAAGATCCACCTGTATAAAATACAACCAACGACCTAAAAATTCTGTGCAAATTTCAATTCTCAAAACGTCTTTTGGGATAAAAAAATGTTTATATTATTCAAAGATTAGAGAATTGATTAGAACACTTTATGTACTAAGTTTTGATAATATTTCTAAAGCTGCAATAGATATGAAATCTATTTCTATCAGGACTTAGATTTTACCTAAATGAAAAGTAGTATGTCAGAAGATTCTACAGCTTAAAAGGATGACCTTAGCATTTTCTTTTGCTGGAAAGTAGCTACCTGATGCTAAATTAATCACCAGTACTTTCATAGCTGCTCTGTACTAGGACAGGAAAGAGTGCTTTCTGACCTTTATGGTTGTTCCTGGCCCAATCCAAACCAGGTAACACCTAGGCTCTATTAAGAGTTTTAGAAAAAAAAAAAAAAAGTTTTAGAATAAACAAAATGAAGAACTGTAACTATTTAGCACATTAGGTTCTACATTTATGGAACCTATAAACTGACTTCGTGCTGAAAGTAGAAACAGTCTCAAGAGTTTAACTGAACTCTTCCTTCCTGGAATCACAGCAAATTCAGAACTGGGAATATATTAGTAACTCTAACTCTGAATCTTTTTATAAACTGACTTCACCCTGGGCAAGTAACCATCCCCTGATGCCACTGTTGGAGACAGGATTTCTGGCTGAAAGATCATTTTTATGATTCAATCTGGCTAGCTGTTCTTGGTTAATCATCCTGTTTCTCTCAACATTTCACTTCCCTAACTATAGTGGTCACTGTTCATTTTCAAGAGCTCTTAAGTGACTCGATTTCTCCTGTCGTACTCCTCCTTATCCCATTTTAAGATCCCCCCATCTCCCTTCCTATCGCCTTTCTTTCACTAAAATCTTGCTAAATATTAGACACAGCACATGACCTCCTGTCTTCCAGTGTCTGCAACAAACCGTTGTAAAAAGAGTTGATTAGCGCGGTTGTAAACTACCCCAGTTTGGACTTCAAAACTGTCTTTAGTTTTTCAATTCTTAGTGAACTTTCACCACAAAAAAATTTAAAAATATTTTAAATAAAGAAGCCAACCCCTTTAACCTTTAGCCCCGCCCATCGCCCCCACCCAACCCCCTTCCACGCGAAACTGCAGGAAACCGGAGGGGGCGGGTCGGTGACGTCACGACGCCAGTGCGTCACCGAACGAAGGCGGCTGCGGCGCTGGCGGTGGCTGCGGCAGCGGCGGCATTTTAGTCAGTGGCAGCGGCGGCGGCAGCGGGCCTGCTGCTGCTCCTCCCAGCATCCCTGGCGCGGCCATTTCAGCCCCATCTTGGCCGAGGGGAGGGAGCTGCAGCCGTCGCTTCGGCAGTTTGAATTTCAGTTTCTCCAGGGTTTACGGACCGGGAGCGCTGAAGAGGAACTGAAGAAGCCGCCGCCACTACCTCATACAGCCGGAGCGCCTCGGCTCGCCGGCCAGCCGCCGCCGCCCCTCACTCCGCGGAGCCGCGAGGGGAGGCCGAGACTGTCGCCGCCGCCCGCCTGCGGGGGAGGCTCCCTGTGAGGGGAGGACCGGCCGGCTCTCCCCGCCCCCGGAGCGGGCTTCCGCCTCAGACGGTCGGCATGTCCCTGGGGCTGAGCTCCGGCTAGAGCCGGGGAGCGAGGGCCGCCCGCCCGCGCGCACAGCCTGCCCGCGGTCCTCCAGCCCGGCCCGCGGCTCCAGACCCGCCGCTCCTCCCTCCCTCTGAGGCGGAGAGCCGGGCGCCGCCGCCGGCACCGGCCTGAGGCGCACCAGCGGGGCAGCGCCGCCCCTCGCGCCGCCGCCTCCCTCTGCCCTCCCACTCCCACCCCGGCCTGGGCCTGCTGAACGCGTGAGCGCCGAGCCGACTGACCGCGGCAGCCAGGGCCGGGGCGGAGGCAGCGGCAGCGACCCGCCCCTGAGATCGCGCTCTCCGTCGCTGAGGGGACTGAATTGAGGCGCCGCGGCTGCTGCGGTGAAAAGGAAGGAGGAGCCGCGCGGGAGTGAGACGAGGGGCAGAGCCGCAGAGCCCGACGCTGGAGGAAACGGCGAGGAGGATGTCTCTCCGAGCGGCCGGCGGCCGGATCAGCCCCTGACTACCGCGGCGGGCCTCAGACCCCAGCGCCGACTCGGACTTTGTCTTCGGGGCCCGGCTCTGCCCTGCCCGGTTTCCCTCAGGATCCGGAGGAGCCGGCGTGCCTCTGCCATCCAGCCTTCTTCACCATGTCCAAGATGCCGGCCAAGAAGAAGAGCTGCTTCCAGATCACCAGTGTCACCACTGCCCAGGTGGCCACTAGCATCACCGAGGACACCGAGAGCCTGGACGACCCGGACGAGTCACGCACAGAGGACGTCTCCTCCGAGATATTCGACGTATCTCGGGCCACGGACTATGGCCCTGAGGAAGTCTGCGAGCGCAGCTCCTCCGAGGAGACCCTCAATAATGTTGGGGATGCAGAGACTCCCGGCGCCGTCTCCCCAAACCTTCTCCTAGATGGGCACCTGGCTGTTGCCACGGCTCCCGCCAACGGAGGAGCTGTTCCAGCCCGGAGCGTGGCTGGGGGGCTTGCCAATACCCTGGCAGCGGCTGCCACTCCAGCCCCCACCCCCGGGACCCCAGGCGGCCCCCAAGGCGCGGGATCCTCCGCCGGACCAGGGGCTACAGCTCCATCTCAGCCCCCCACCACTTGCAGTTCCCGTTTCCGCGTGATCAAGCTGGACCACGGGAGCGGGGAGCCTTATCGGCGCGGCCGATGGACGTGTATGGAATACTATGAGCGGGATTCCGACAGCAGCGTCCTGACTAGGTCCGGGGATTGCATTAGACACAGCAGTACTTTTGAGCAGACTGCGGAGCGGGACAGCGGCCTCGGCGCGACCGGAGGGTCAGTGGTGGTGGTGGTGGCCTCCATGCAGGGGGCGCACGGGCCCGACTCGGGAACTGACAGCTCCTTGACTGCTGTGTCACAGCTACCCCCGTCGGAGAAAATGAGCCAGCCCACTCCGGCCCAGCCGCAGAGTTTTAGCGTTGGGCAGCCGCAGCCGCAGCCGCCGCCCGTAGGTGGGGCTGTGGCTCAAAGCTCGGTTCCGCTGCCGCCGTTTGCAGGAGCAGCAGCCGGGCAGCAGCCAATGATAGCAGCCGCACAGCCAAGCCAGCTCCAGGGAGCCGGGCCCAGCGGCTCCCCTCCGGGACCGGGTGGACCAGGTCTGCCGCCGCCGAGTGTAACCCTGGCGCAGCCGGTTGCGTCCCTACCTCCGCAGCCGGTCCCGGTAGTCGTTGCTCCTGCGACGCAACATTCCCAGCACTTCGCGTATCCCCAGCCTCCGATCCAGCCTGGGCATTTGCTGCCGGGCCAGCCCTCCGGCCAAACTGAGTACTTGCAGCAGCATGTGGCCGGCTTCCAGCCCGCAAGCCCCGCGCAGCCTTCCTCCACCAGCGCCGGGACGACCGCCCCTACCGCGGCCACCTTTCCAGTGGGCTCCGGCCAGAATGCCCCATCGGTGGGTATGCAGATCAAGGGCAAGTCTTCCCAGCCCAGTGAAGCTGTGGCTCCGGGACTAGCATCAGCCGGGCAGGCCGCACCTTGTCAGCCGGCTGGGATGTCGCCGGCTGCAGTAGGAGGCGTGGTACAGCCGGGCATAGGTTCTACCGGGCCTGGGCAGTCGCAATCCGTGCCTCCGCCGCACATCAGTGGCAGTGGTCAGCTGTCAGCTGTGCCTGGTGGCCAGCACACCGTGGTGCCCGGAGTTCCAAACGTGCCTGCAGCCGTGCCCGCTCCAAGCGTGCCTAGTGTGTCTACTACTTCTGTTACTATGCCAAATGTACCTGCGCCTTTGGCCCAGTCGCAGCCACTGAGCAGCCATACACCAGTCAGCAGGAGCAGCAGTGTAATCCAGCACGTTGGGCTGCCTTTGGCGCAAGGCACACACAGTGCACCAACAAGTCTACCACAGTCTGACCTAAGTCAATTTCAGACTCAGACCCAGACTTTAGTCGGGCAAGTCGACGATACTAGAAGAAAATCAGAACCCCTACCTCAACCACCACTTTCTCTCATTGCTGAAAATAAGCCTGTTGTGAAGCCACCTGTTGCAGATTCCCTGGCAAACCCTCTTCAGTTAACACCTATGAACAGTCTTGCCACCTCTGTGTTCAGCATAGCTATTCCTGTTGATGGTGATGAAGACAGGTATGGATTATCTTTTTATTTTAAAAATTTGATAATACTTGGCCAATTTAGCATGCAACTTTGGCAGAGGTTTTTGGGGGGGGTTTTAGTACATTTTTTAAGTATAAAATTTAGTTTATGTTTGGTGAACATTGATTTAAATTTCTAAAGTAAGTGTGTAACAAGAGAGTTCCTCTTGTTTTTTTAAAAGGACTAATGAATAGAAATGCAACATTGTTTACTCAAAAAGACAGATTACAGCTTAATCTTATTTTAAAGGTGGTAGCTACTGTGCTCCCATAAGGTAGGCCCTTAGAGATATATCAGTTATGCTTGAATACTTTGGGTAGTTTTGTTAGTGTGTGTTTTGATGCCAAAACAAGTTTCTTTATTTACTTGTTTGTTTTTTACAAGTTTTCAATTCCAGAAAATCAGTGAGCCTTCTGGTTACTTAAAAAAAAAATGGAGAAGAAAGAAAATCCTTGTAAGGAATCTCCTCTTTGTATCTGGAAAGGCTGGAGAGATAAAGGTGAAATGTCAAATCCAGGTTTTAAAGATCATTAAGTGAACTAAATGTTCAGCCTATTAGTGAAAGGGTATCATGAAGCTTTCCAGTGACTTCTCTAAGATAACTTTTTTATTTAAGCAATAAATGTATTGGGAAGATGTTTTTGCCTTCCATAAGTCTGTTTACTATGGAAAAAGGAAGTGTGAGATTTTTTCATATTAGTAAAAACATCAGTTCTTGAAATTAGTAATTTTATATTAAAAGTGTAAAGTAGTTGGCTCCCTCTATGTAAGGGATGCTTTAATTAATAGTTGGAGTGAAAACTGGTGTTTTGTTACACCAGTTGCTACAAGTTGATGTTTGACTATGGTTTAAAGGAGAATTTTTAGTGATTTTGAGGAAATGATACATGGAAGTTTGATATATATTGCAAATTTCCCAATTTTTTACAGTGTTTTTAAAAGCTTACGGAGAAAATCTCATATTTTACAGTTCCACATGAACTTATTGAGGTTTTTGAGGGATTATTTTTAGATGTGTTAAAAGATAAAAATTATTTTTATGGGTTCTAGAATAATTGGTTTGTAGAAGAATATACAATGTGATGTTAAAATTCTTTTTCTTTCTGCTTAGTTTCTTTAACTTCTCATTTCATTTCTAATTAGCCTTATGTTTTTGTTAGATTGTTCTTTCTGAAAAATGCTCACTAAAATTCATTCATCTTCTCTGCTTTTTGTAATTTAAGTTCATCTTTTTTTGTAGGTGACTTGCTTGTGGGACTCATGTTTCATTTGAGAACTCTTAGAGAATAATGTAAATGAGCTCAGCTAGCTAATTTTTGAGAGATTTTATATGGATGTGATCACCAAGTAAAGAATCTGATTCCACAAGCCACTCAGAAAAAATCCTCTGTTTTTCTGGTTGCTCCCATTTTCACACATCTGGACACGCTTGAATAACTTGAAATAAACTTGTTTATTTTTTATGTTTGCTAATAGTTAACAGAAATAGACAACAGGAATCTTCCTTTTTCCAGCAGCCAGAAGCCAGTTTTTCCTGATAAGTTTGTAAATAACCTTTTGCTTACCTTTATGTTCCTGTACATTGCCCCATATTTCTTCAAGAAATGACTGGTTTCCCAGCCTCCCTTCTTTCCTTAAACATATGTGTGTATCTATGAATGAAATATATGTTTTCCTTCCTCCTCTATAAACCTCTTTCAGTTTATAGAATATGTAGTTTATATGCCTCAGAACCTCAATAGGATATGGCATGAAGCAGAGAGACTCGCTGACAAGAGGAAACTGAAATGCATTCTTTAGGTTATGACCTTATGACCTCAAAAGTGCATTTATTTTCCTTTTGTTGTATTGAAAGTTGGTAATCTCAGAAATCTCATTACAAAACATATGACTGTTTGAACTACCAATACTGCTGTATCGTTTTTATCCTTTCAGCAGTTAAGCTGTAGTACAAGTGTATAGTCCCATTTTAAAGGTGACTTTTCTCACTTTCCCCAGTCTCTTAAAATCTGCATTGCTAATCAAATGTGCATCTGCAGTGTTTGTTACAGTCTTTCATTGGTTTTTAATTTAACGTGTTAGATTCCAAGATGTAATCGTACACATTTGACATTTTATCACTGGACCAACACCTGGTGAAGGAATGAATCCATTAAGTAGAAATAGTATTTTTTTAAATGAAAAACTTTTGTAAAAGAGAGGACATTTTAAAGTTTAACACTTGAACTAAATAACAGAGTTTTCCAGGCATATATTTAAATACCAAGATGAATTCTTTAGAGGGAACAGTGCTAACTAAAAATTTTAATATGGTTATTTGAGGTCTCATTAAATTAAAATTTACAGTCATTCAAATGTAAAATAAAATTGGAATGTGAGATCAAGAGTAATTAAACTTTGTGATAGGTTGATTCATATCCATATGAGATATTACAGATAACATGTTTGCTTTTTTACAAAAATAATTTAGGATTTTACTAGACAGTATTTTGAGAAATGAAAGGAAAATGGAAAATTAATAAAGTAGATTTTAGGTTGATAATTGAAAATATCTCATGATTTTGGTTCCATTACCCAATACAGATTGTGATCATTTATGTTCAGAATCTGGCCTTATGTTAATGAGTCCTAATATTATCACATCTTTAAAAGGGCTGCTGTTCGTATGTGCAATAAATTCTCAATTCTCATTGCTTGACCATGATAACTTCGTAGCCATTCCCATTAGAAAGACATGGTTAGTTGTTGAGACTTTTTCAATTGATTTGTATAAGCTGTAATGATGGTTAAAAATACAGTTGTGTGGCCACTTTTCAGTGATCTTTTAAAATTTTGTTTAAACTACCTATACATTTAACAGACTCTTGGAGAGACGTCTCAAGTGGTGCTGGCCCTAAAAGGAACACAGTACACAGATAGCTTTCCCACCAACGTGAACTCAGTAGGCTGCCTTCCAGGAACTGTTATGAATGGTTGCAATTGTGGACTGTCACCTGCAGTCCAAGACTGTTGAAAACCTGATTGTAAAGATCCCTTAGTGGCATGTATCTCTTAACCTTGTTAATGGTTTTATATATGTAGTTTATTAATGACTACTGATAAGATACTATAAATTGTGAATGCTAAATGATGTGCTGTGGTATGTGCTGGGAATGTAATTTTATATGTATATTTAAGGAGGTTATTTGGTTTTTTTACTTAAAGTTTGAGAGGATTATGTCGGCCAAGAGGCAAAATTGTCAACCTTTTGCTTTGCTGTAAAACCTGTAGGTACTTTTTAGAGCTATGTTACTTGAAAGCCTTACTTCATTTAAGTCTAAAATTGTGGAGGTAATTTTGCTCCTCCATCTTTACAACTGATGTGTGAATCACACACAAGATACCATACAGTTCAGGTTCTGGGGCTCCAGGTATTATAGGTAAAGGTATAGGGCTTGGCTAACATGTTGGTTCCCTGGATTCAATCCCCAGCACCGCCAAAAAAAAGAAAAAGACCCTAATTTGGAAATGGTATGATACTAGATTTACAGATCTACTACTTGGCCATTTGGAATAGAGTTTATCTTTTCTCTGTACCAGAGAATTTGGAAGCAATGTCCTATAGTCACCACCACTAAAGAGTAGTAGCCTCACCAAGACAGTGGTACAAAATAAACAGATCTCTTTTAATAGAGGAATAGGTTAGGAGAGTGTAAAAGGATTTTGACCTTTATTTCCTTAAGATGACAGAACTTGGAGATAGGAGAGTATAAAGAGATAGCAAATAATCAAGATGGAAGAAAATATAGTAAAAATTACCTAAAATACTATCTTAGGCAATAGGAACACTTGTAAATGATGAGGAATAGTCTAAATTTTTCCTTTAATATTGTTTTAGAGCAGTATCTATTTCATTGTCTGAAGATATTGTCTTTCTTAGTTGTGTTACTTTTTCAGTAGTTAGCTATAAAGGAGAGTTCAGAAGTATTGTTAGATTTTCAAGTAATATGTGAATAATCACAAAAGCAGATCCATCTGGTTAAATGTAGCCTGAAGGTTGTTCTCTAAGTAATTCCTTATAAATGAAAAGCAGATTTTTAGAAATAAGAAACCTTAATAGTTGACAGTATTTATAGGGAATGTTGCTACAAAAAATTGAAAGAAGAAATCCTTTGTTTATAGTTTTTTTTTTAAACTTAACCAGTGAGTTTGTAATTTAGAGCAATCATTTAAGAATCTATAATACTAATTACTGCATCCACAAAGAACGTGCATACCTGAATCACTGACTTAATGTCTTTCCCACAACAAATCTTGGACATACCAAATTACTCAGTATTTGCTATCTTCTTAATCTGCTTATTTAGGGCAAAATAGGATCTCTTCCATTAAGATTGAGGAAGAGTAGCCATTTTATATCATTCCATGACACTAATAACAAATTGTATATACTTCAAACCTGGCTATTTATATTAAAGCTATATTATTTGACAGCTTTTTCTTTAAAATATTTACATAATTTCTCCTTTTAAACCAGACGAATTAACTAGCCTGTATGCATTCATATTTAAAACCCCAAATCAGACTTAATAGTCTTTATTTCTTTGAACTCATGTCAACAATGGTTTTTTAAAAAGAATGAGTACTTATCCTTTATGTTGTATCACTGTACTAAATATTTAATGCAATTGAATGTAAGCTAGTTATTTACTCTCGTAAATTTTGTTTCCTCATGTGAACAGGATAATACCTAGTTTGGAGAGTTCAGAAGTATTGTTAGATTTGCAAGTAATATGTGAATAATCAATGACAGACAATTTGCATGGCAGGCATACATCACAAAAATGTAAATATAGTATTTCAGTGTCCAAATTACTTTCTCATGGGTCCTCTGTCATACTACAAATTATTCTTAGAGTTTTCAGTTGTGATCTGCAAGTATAATTGTATAGTATGAACTTAATAGAAAAGGAAACAGTTTTAGGTCAGATGTCCTGGTGTAGTAAGCAGTAAAGCAAATCTTGTTCTGATCTTGGCATTTCTACCACTTTGCTGGTGTCTTTTGTCAAATTATTCTCATCGGTGAAGGTAGAATTTGAGACTTGGTCATATTTCAAGATTCCTTCTAACCCTACTCATCTAAAGATGAGTTTCATGAAAGAGCTACCAGTTTAAACCTTTTTCTTGTCAACCTATTTTTTTGCCAGTACGCCATTTTGTGATAAATTTAAGTTTGCAAATACTAATTAAGTATATCACATGCCCAGGAAAACATTTAAAGCAATAATATATCAAACATTCAATTCCTTGGTATGCTCTCTTAATAGGAAGTACTGGGATACAGAAATAAAGCTATCTTGCCCAAGATCTCAGGCCATATGAAAATGATTATCAGATGTGGCGAACTAAATATAAATGCTATTAGCAACAATTTGGTGAGGGAAGGTAACAGACTTTCTGTTTGAAAGTTATTTTCTGCACAGGTATTTATGTAGTTCAAACTGTGTAAAAGAGGATATTGAAAGACTATCTTCTGCATCTCTTTAGTCACCCAATTACTCAGAATCAGTGTATTTGTGCATTCTTCTGAGGCTAACTTCGAACTGAATCTTAAAAGGGTCACTCATTAGATTCCTGATAAAGAGAAAGGGGTGATTTTCTAAGCCTAGAGAGAGAAGGCAGTTTGCATAATGATGTGCAAGAATGAGTCTGTCACATTGTAAAATGATGTGAGCAATTTAACAGAAACCAGAGTGAAAGGCTTAAATGTGGTAAATTTAGATTTCTGTAGTAAGTTTATGGTTGTTACTAAAGGTATTTTTTGAAGTTCTTGTTGTAAAGAGTAACATTGGTAGCCATTCAGTACCCACTTCAGTGACTATTACATTTTTTAAAGTAAAATCTTGTGGAAAAAAGTCTCTTATTTGGGGAGTATGTGAAGCATTGAGTCCCAGAAATCAGAATTCTCATTCAGTAGAATGTACTAAATAGTTTGGCACACGTAGTTATAAATTTAAGTATTCTGTTCACCTCAATAGTACCTTAGTGATGATGAAACATTTGGTACGTGTTAAGATACTCTACCAAAAGATTTTTATACAGCATAATATGGAAACTGTAACTCTTGTGTTATATACACATCCACCCTAATTGTCAGATCCTGTGTACAACTTGTAAGAAAGTGTCCATCTCTTCCTTCCCCTTTTATGGATTAAAGAATCAAACTGTGAGAAATCCAAAGATTTTTCCTTTTTTTTTTTTTTTTTTTTGAGACAGGCTTCTGCCAAGTGGTGCAGACTGGCCTTGTATTCACTTATGCAGCACAGGCTGGCCTCGAACTCCTAGAAATCTTCCTTCCTGAGCCTACCAAGTGCTGGGATTATAGGCATGCACTTCCAGGCCCAGTTTACATAGCTATTTTTGTATTAATTTTTATTTTTAGTAGCACATGTTTACAGTACATGATTATATTCATCATGAAGAATTGATATATATTGATATATAAGAATTGATATATATGCACACATCTTATTTCTTTTTAGGTCTCCTTCCTCTTGTCCCTTTCCTCTTGCTTTTCTTTCCCTCTTTCCTCCCTCCATCTTTTGGTCCCTTTCCAATCATCTATCCCTAATTTATTCTTCGGGTTTCTTATGTAAAAGAATACTTAGCTATGAAGTGACAAAGTATAGACTCATACCAAGATTTTCAAGCCAGTGAGTGCTCTTGTATTTTCTCAGAAGTTTTTGGCTTTATTACTTAACACACAATGAGATGGGATGAAAGAAAAGTTACTGTAGCCATTGATGTATTATGTCATAACCCCTTAAATAATGTTAATGCTTTATAATCTCCAGATATTAATACTAGAGACAAACCTTGTTGACTTGTTGAGGTGTGCCTTGTACTGATTTCAGACACCTAAATGAAAATGCTGCTTCTTATATTTCCTGGGTTCTTATAGTTCCTTCTTATATTTCCTGTATTTTTATATTCCTTCTTATATTTCCCTGGGTTCTACCTAGAGATCTCTAAAGTGGACTTTGATATATATTTTTAAAAAAAAAGTGTTCTCTGAGTGCAAGGCCCATGTGCCTTACGCTTTCAGCTTTTATAACTTAATTTTGGTATTTGTGTATTTTTCCTCTATATAGTCAACCCACAAAGATAATATCTTGCTAAATAAATCAAGTAATCGTATATTGCATGCATATCCCTTTCTCATGTACTACATTTATATGCTTGGAAATTAACAGACTATCTAGTATATAAACTCAGAAAGGAAAGAATATTTTATTCAGTGGTTTTACAAATCTATTAGGAAAGCAGCATTTTCATTTAGGTGAAATCAGTATAAGCCACACCTCAATCTTTCAAAAAACTGGCTTCATTGGCTCTATATTTAGAATGGTAGTTTATATTGACATCAGATGAGTTATTAGAAAACTGCTTTCAATTTTTTTTTTCTTGGACGGAAGAGAATTTGTAACCAAAACTGAAATTCTCTGATTTTTTTACATTTCAGTTATCTCTTGATGCTTTTGGATTTAGACTGTCACCTTGAAATGATCCTGTTAACACAGTTTTCCTTGGCCTTTAATCCCCTCAATTTTTATGTTATTCCAAAACAGTTGTCTTTGATGACCAGTGTTAGTATTTATAAATGTCTTTTCCTCCCCTGCCCTTCTTTGAAGTTCCTGATTAGCTAGGTTTTATAGATTTGACTCCTTCTAACAATGCCTGGTCATCAATATTTTGAGACAACTTCTTGCTATTTGCTATAAAAAGAAAAGAAAACAAAACAAAACTTCATTTTGTAAATAACATCCCTGTTAAAGGAGTCCAGAAACAACAACCAAAAAGAAAAACACTTTTGTGTGTGGCAGTGCTGGTGATCAGACCTTTGGCCTTGTGCATTCTAGGCAAGTGTTCTACTGAGTTACGTCCCCAACCCAAAATCGCATTTCTCCTAATAAAACTTAATCAGTAAAATCTAAACTATATAAATTTTTTGGTTGGATGTTGATTGTGAAACTAATAATGGCTTCATTTTTTGAAGAGTGATTGTTAATTGTCACCTCTTGTAATCTAAGGGTATTATGGTATGCTTTAAAAGACTTTATATCCAGTTATTCTATTTTACAAGTGCTTTTCACACCCCAGGAGTTATCACCAACTCTGGATATGTTCTGTTTTCACTTTATATTTAACTTACTATTGTGCTGAAAAAAATGCTGAGATTTCATTACTTAAGTCTTATGACTTCATTTGAAACAAAACCGATTTATTTGACAAGTTAAATATTTATTTCCAGAGACAATATCTGAAGTTATTTTCTCTAAAAATTACCATTATAAAAAGATTTATTTTTAAATATATTTAAAGCAAATGTCATTTGATGAATTTTTAATTCTCAACTCGGAAAATAACTTTCAAGTTTACTGTTTTTTTTCCTCCTGTATTTGCTGCCTTCCTCTCTAGATCATCCTGTTTAGATTTGTCCCCAAACAGATCTATGGTGATACTTATTACTATACTACTTACTATATGGTCCTATACAACCCTATTTTTGTTTTTTTGAGCCAAATTGAGTTTTTGGTTGGTTTTTATTTGATTTGACACATTGATTTATAATTACAAAAAGTTATCTAACAAATACATTTTGAGAGGATGTAAGATATTAAATAAACAAAACTTAGAAGCCTCTTAAACTTTGTTATTGGCAGTTATACTCCGTGCATTTGATATTAGAGACTTAGTTAAAAGCAGAGAAATTTTTAAAAGATTGCAAAGCATTTAGAGTAGGGCAAACAAGAAGCACATATTTAAAAGTCCTAACAGCTGCTTTCATGATGTCCTCTGACAGCTAATGTCTGTCTGCCTTTTCTGGTTTATCTAAAAAGAGCTACCTAATAGTTAAATTTTTAAATTTAATATATAACACAATTCAGTGAGTCTTACTGTGATTTTTAGATCACAGAATTCTGTCTTGTTTAATGGTTATTGAGATTTGACTGCTATTCCAGTAGATCTTGAAAATAATTTCTTACTTTGTCTGGCACTTATAGGACATCAGAATTGCAGTTGACAAATTCATTTGTATGTAGAATACTAACTGTCGAGCACAGTGTGTATCCCAGGAAGCTTAACATCAAAGCTAGCAAGCCTTTTAGAGATAGATAGTGTATCCAGACTGCAATCCAAAACCCACTTATTTATTGTAAAATGCTAATACTGCAATTAAACCCAAATACTGAAGTTTTAGTTTAGAAGAAACAATCAGTATATTTGGCTCGCTTGTCCACTGTGGCATGCTTGTCATAGGTTCACTGCCACTGCTTTAGATATATAGTCTTAATTCTTCAACTAACCTGCAAAGCTAAATAGTCCTATCACTGTTTAACAGATAGACAGATCTGGAGAAGCAAAAATTTAACTATGCTATACGTTTACCAAAGTGATTTAAGATCATAAACCCTGGGTCTAGACTCTACGTACTAGCTTTGTGACATCAGGCAATTTACTTCTGTCTGATCCACTTTTCTGTGAGATGGGACTGACAACAGTATTCTTTGTTAGGGCTGTCATGAAAATAGAGTTATTAAATGTAAAGCACTTAGAATAGTGTCTGATATATAATATTTAGCACTTGGCATTCTTAGCCTCTGTGCTATTCTGCTACACTATGGGTCAAGAATTCTAAAAGTAGTGTGACAAGTATTTTTTCCTCCACGAGTACAGTTAGATGGTAAGGGAGGCCATAGAATTATGCTGAAGAGGAGGGAGAACTGTGAAAAGTTTATTCCCTGAAAAACTACTGAGATACTAAGTGTGAAGCATATATAGTAGGAGATTTCCCAGACAAGCCTGTCATTTTAGATTCTGTGGTATAGCCAGGTGTGGTGGTATATGTCTATAATCCCAGAACTCAGGAGGTTGAGGGAGAAGGCTCACCATGATTTTAATACTTACCTGTAGTATATTTAAAGCCAGCCTGAACTAGCTAGTATGTTTAAGGCCAGCCTGAACTACATAGCAAGACCCTGTTTAAAAAAGAGAAGAAGAAGAACAAGAACCAAAAAGCAAAGATTCGGTGGTGTTACCCTAGGAAATATGTCCCAAGGGAGTGGTAGAGATAAATGATGAGTGTGGTGAATAGACTTTTACACTTTTAAGGGGCATTATACCAATGCAGGGAGTTATGTACATACAAAGATATACTAGTCCAGAGAAACCACACATAAATAGAACAACTCTGAAAGTAGAAAATGTCAAGTGCAACCCAGAAAAAATACCTTTATTGTGCATTATCAAACCCTTTCCACTTAGCAAATCCTGAGAAGGGTATAGCTTAACATTTCATGTGACTACCTGGGAACAACTTTGTTAAGTTGCTGGAACAATAAATATTTATAAACACATGTGATACAGAATAGTGTTGGTAGTCACATTCTTATGTACGTATTACATGTACACATACAGTTGGATGCTATTGTTTAATTTTGTCTATTATTACCCTCTTTCCTTGGTTCAGAATTATTGTTGGGGGTCTACTAGATTTTTGTCTAGTTTCCAATTCTTTCAAAGTAGTGTTTTAAAGCTTACATGGTTTTTCCTCTTTTTTTCTTTTGTTTTTGTTTTAAATTAAAGCAGTTGCACTGTATTAAAATTCTTTTTCCTCTTTTTTGGAAAAGTAGTGATTTTACTGTACATTCTCAACCTCATTTCCATTTGATTCTTGGATCTCACAGGAATCCTTCAACTGCTTTCTACCAAGCGTTCCATTTGAACACGTTTCAGGAATCAAAGAGCCTCTGGGATAGGTATGAATACTGCCATGTAATGCATACATGCAAAGTGTATGCATGAATTGCTTTGCATAAAGCTGACCTTCGTTATAAGGGGGGAAATCACGTGGTACTAGCATGGGACAAAGCAGCAAAATAAACCAAAAGGATAGTTTGTATTTTATGTAGACTATGAACATGCTTTTCTGTTCACTGCATTTTGTATACCTTATTTATTTTTTGTAAAGATTTCCTGTTCTAGCCTGGCATGGTGGCTCACACCTGTAATTCCAACATTTGGGAGGCTGAGGCAGGAGGATCACCATGAGTTCAAGACAGGTTTGCGCTAGTGAGACCCTGTCTCAAAAAACAAAAATGATTTGTTTATTCTATTGAATTTTATGATGTGAAATAAACTACTTGTTGTATTTTAATGCAAAAGTATATTCTGTAAAATAAATGTCAGTTGTTTTAATTTTGTGGTATTTTATGATTTCACTGTAAAAGCTACAATAACATAAAGCAAAATATTCTAAATTTAAAAATTGGAGGAGAGGCAGGACCAAGGTGTCTAGGCAATAATGGTTTAGTTTCTGATGAGAAATTTTAAACACCAAATTTATTTGGTAGATCTGCATTACTGATTTGTAATCCCCAAGAACAGTAGCTTTCTTATAACTGCTACATAGATTTAATTTTTAAAAACATAAAATATCAGAGTTCATTTGTGGCAAAAAAAAATACTTTGGTTTATCTTTCTGCTTAATATACATTTTAAACAATGTATGTTCTGTTCATTTATTTTGCTGAGTATTAATACTACTATCATTCTGTATTTAATAGAAGGAACGCAAACAATGTTTTCAAAATTCACACAAAGCTTGTTAGATTTATTTTAACCTTGCCTGGCAGCATATTTGTATCTTCTGGCATAATTTTGGATAACTCTTATGGGCTCTCGTTTCTTTCATTAGAAAAGAGTATTGCATGTATGTGTCATACTAAGACATGGTAGCCTAGAAATGATAAAACTTTCGTAGGCTTGATTTGCTTGTGTGTGTTACTCTAAAGGTGCTTTCTACCAAAGTATCTTTTAGATTGTGTATTCCTTATCAAATATGTGTTTGATCACTTTTGAACAAGAAGTTTAAAATTTATAGTCCTCTTTTAGCCAGACGTGGTGGTTCACACCTATAATCCCAGCACTCTGGAGGTTGAGGCAGGATAGTTGCAAATTCGAGGCCAGCCTGGGTTACAAAGTGAGCCGAAGGCCAGCCTGAACTGCATAGTGAGACCCTGTCTCAAAAAGACCAAAAAAAAAGAAAAAAAAAGTTATGCTGGAGCAGAATAAACTAATACTATGTAGGATTTTAATTACAGCATGAAACAAACATAAAGATATAGAATATGAGTAATTTTGGAGTATCTACTTAGTACTTTTCCTGAAGAAAAGGTAAAAGAGCAGTCTGTTTAGAAATGTAGTCGGAGTACTGTCAAAGGAATTTTAATTTGAAAATTTTTAATTTTTCAACTTTCATTGGTTGCCATATAAATATTTTTGTCAAAACAGAATAGAAAGGCTTGAGCTTTATTTTTAATTGTTCGTATCTAACATTGAGAGCTTTGTTTCTTTTTATAAAACAACCATAGAAGTTGACTGATCATTTGTTGTATAGCTAAATACTCATCTGTTCTCTTTTATAGATAGCAGAAACTTTTCAGATACCAGAAATGAGGCAAGTTTCTTTAACTGTAGTTTCTGATGGGGTAAAAAATATTCCGTCTTGCAGCCTGTTGTCCAGAGCCAAAGAAGTTAATAGACAATTTTCTATAGTGTATTAATACCAAAACGGAGTTTGTGTTGTAGATCAGCCATTCTTTGCTAACAGTTGATCTGTTGGTATCAAGGTGACAGGCCCAACCCAATAAAAACTGAATAATGGCTTCCTTACCACTTTTCAATTAGCTTATTAAATTTTTATTGAAAGAAGCAGTAGTGGCTAACTTTATTAGTTCTAACAATCTACCACTTCAGTTGCCCAATACTAAACATTTTGATAGGTGTATGGGGTAAGAAAATACTGTGGTATTTAATCATTGCAGGCAATTTGTGTAAAGCTTTAAAGAAATATTAGATGTAATTTCTGCCCTTGTTTGTTTTGGATCTCATCAAATTACCTTCTTCCTATAAACAGTCCTATAAATATAGGTTTTTTAATTGTACCAATTCATTAAACATGTATTTTCAGGGGTGATTCTGCTAAAATCATTCAGGAATTTAATGGGCATAACTTCCTTACATTATTTATTTTGAGGCATAAATTTGCATGTCAGTGTTATCAGATACCATATTTTAGGTTCCTTTTTATGAAATCTTAGAATTCAGTTGGAGCAGCTTTTAAGATTCATGGCAATTTCCGTTACACATGCCCTAGACTGGGTATTTTAAATCCTTAGTTTTTCTTATTTCATAGATTAGAACTCCCCTCTTTCAAGTTAGCAGATCAAAATAAGGGACTAATATACATTTTCCACATTGACTTAACAGTTCTCAGCCCCTCTGTTTGCCTCACTTTTTAAATTAGAATTAGCAAATAGAGATATTAATAGATAGAAAATTAGATATTTTCTTCTGGGTATATCCAATGCTTTCCTCAGTTACTGCACTAAAATTGAAGCTACTCTGAAGCCTCTGTTTCTGTCTTCATGCAGGTGCCATCATAGTTTCTGTCTTCCCTATTAGTTGACTGTAAAACCCTCTATAAATCAATGAGTGAAACTATCTTCAAATATAAGGACAGTTAAACTAATAGCTCAGAAATAATCCAGTCCTTCTTTAGGAAGCCCTATTTATTAAAATTAGCTTTCTAGGGAATTATCTTACTACAAAGTTAATCTTTAGTGATATTCTAGCGTAGTAACATTTCAAAGTACTTTATAATTTAACCATTATTTAAATTTAACTTCAAAAAGTTCTTAGCTTTGTTAAATCTACAGTGATTATCCTCATGAGTCACTGGAGATCAGATTCTTCATTGGTAGCTTGTTTGTAAAAACTCAGAATAAGAATCTATAGAAAACAGTTTTGCCCTCTCATGTAGGAAGACTAGTGAGAAGAAACTTCAGAGTAATGTAAGCAATCAGGTGGCTTATAATAATTTAACTTTGTTGATAAATACTTGTAGTATTTTTTCTTTCATGAAGAAATTGCATAAATGTAGTTTAAAATGAGAGTAAGAGTAACAGTTGCTAGGTGCACAATCCCCTTGAGTGTACTTGTCTTCTTTACGGTACCAGTGGTATTTACATACACAGTAATTAAAGTAGTAGACGTGGATTTTTAAAATGAATGTCTAAGTTTATTTTAAGTCTTTTACTAAATATTTGATGATTTCTCTTAAAAATTTTTACAGTGATTAATCACTTTAGAAATGTGTTCTTAAATGACCTCAAATATTTTGTGTGAGAAAAAACTTATTTTCTCTCATTTATCACATGAGTTTTCATATCTGAAACTAAATTAGAACTAAGCTGCTTATATCAGTACTATGGATAATATGTAAGATAAGTTGTTTTGTTCATCCTTTAAGAAGCTTGGGTCCATCATTGACCAAATAGGCAAGATGCTAAGTGTGGTCTTAATATGTACTTCCAAATTTCCAGCTTTCTTTTGTAGTACTTATTGCAGTTGGTACACTCATAGAACTCGTGTCACAATTTATGAATATTTTTGTAAGTAATTTAATCTATAGTTTTTGTGAGAAGAATAGGCCAAGGTAAGAGACACAGATACTCAGTGGTACTTTGAGGATCAGGTGAATGTTACATATGTTTTTCTCTAAAGCTTATTCTTGGAGCCCACAATTAAATGAAGATCCAAAGACCTGCTTATGAAATGTTCAGATTACTTTAAAGCAGGCAAGTGATAGCTCTTGCAGGATGACAGCACTTAACAAATTTATAGACTGAAGCATGTACAGAAATAGAGAAATTAAAAGAACTTGTATGAAAATTGAGGGAAGTAGAAACCTATATTGAGTAGGTATAGCAAAAATACACCCGAATGTGTTAACTGACTACATTTTATAGTACTGATTAGCAAATGACCTGCCAAAAAAAACTAATATAATTTTAGATAATGTTGGTAAAATTAAACAGGACTAAAAAATGACAGACCTGTTTTATCACATTACTGTAAGATAGTTCCAAATACAGAACTAACAAGAAACCCTGCTTTCTTTAAATTCTAGCTGGGTATGTGTTGTTAACAGACACAGTTAAGCTTATTGAAAGTAAATAGGCCTCTAAGAAATCAGTCTTGTCTTTGAAAAAACTAATAAAATTGTCTTCATGTCTGTTGACTTTAAGTGAGGTTTAGATAAAACTCCCTTTCTTCATTAGTGGCCTTGTTTATCAGGCCAAAGATGCCTTAAAGAGCTGTGTATTTGCTTAAGAAATAGCAAGCTAGCCTACTAGTCAGCAGTAAGTGGTGGTCCTGAATAGGAAAACCAGTAGAACATGGGGGCACAGGGTGGGACAGCAAGGATCTTCTGGAATGAGAATTCCCGTAGATGATGTTGGTAAATGAAGTCTCCCACAGATGTCTAGGCATCAGCAGCAGGATCTTAAAATCTTCATTCTGTGATGCCAGACACGTAAAATAACTTGTTGAGAAAAGAATGGCTCCTGTTATAAACTGACTTCAAAATTTAAAAAGGTTAATAATTCCATTCAAAAGTCATAGACTGTACATACCTGGCCATCAGTCCAGGTTATAATCATAGGAAAATAGGCCTTGAAAATTTTAAAACTACAATGCATAGTTGTGAAATTGATGCTATCAGAGTATAAATTAAATTCTTGTTGATATAGAAGTACAGTTTTACATAGAGTGTAGTGACTGTACATTATTGGGGTGTTAGTGGAGCGTGAAAGAAGGCCACATAAAACTCTTCAAAATCCATGCCTTCAGTGTTCTGAAAAGATACTCGGGAATTTCAGTAAAGTATTAGGGAATTGGTTGTATTATGAAGTATTGTCAGCCCTTTGTATCCACAGACAGGTTTTCATTTTTGGATTCAGATAAAATCCCTTTTTTAATTGAATTATAGATTTGTTTTTTGTCATTCCCTAAATGATATAGTATCACAAGTATTTACATAGTAATGATAACTATGTTAGGTATTACAAACAATCTAGGGATTTAAAGAATACAGGAGGGCATGCATAAGTTATATGCAAATACAATGGGATTTTGCCTAAGAATTTGACTATGGATTTTGGCATTCACAGGATGTGCCTGAACCTGTAGCCAGAGACACCCAAGGCATGACTATAGTCTCTGGCAATACCTTACTGTTCCAAATTGTAGGCAGTTGACATTAAAGGGACTTTTCTGATGTATTTTAAATAGTTCTCTTGAGATCACTTTTTCTGATCCAAAGACTAATTAATGCCTTAGCATTTCACTTTTGTATTGCAGTTCAGCATGAATCATAGGGAAAAAAATCTTAAGAAATTTGCTGTTATTTCACTCAGTAAAAGTTTGTTGCCTTCTACCAGTCAACATTGGAAGAAACAAGATTAGTAAAACTCAGTTGGTACTTTGAGGGAATGTGGTGTTAATATGGGAAAAGATAGATATATACATTATCACATAATTGAAACTAATAGCTACCATATAAAATTCAAGTATTTTATATCTCAAGGGCAGCTAGACAGATTGGTCAAAGTTTCTTCAGAAAGTGGCTTTTGAATTGGAAACAGGTGGGTTAAATTTGGTCTTGCAGAGCTAAAAATTTGAGGGAAAGAGGGCAGTCCAGTTAGAGGAAGTTCTGTGAACCACTGTGAAAATACACAGTAATTGCTATTTAAAGATACATTTGGTTGGTTCCTCACATACTGTACCTGAAGACAATAGAGAAGAGAAACTGAGTTGGATAGGGACCAAAAAAAAAGTACTTGAGGGCCACTGAAAACCTAAATTAGTCAGTGATGATGATAAGAGATTGATTATCAGAAAGTAGGAATTACAAGGTTTTATAACTCATTGGATATAATAGGAACACACACAAACATGGCTTCCAAGTGTGAGAATCCTAATTGAGGGAATGCTGGTAGTGTCAGGAAATATCAGTGAAAGAATTATTTTGGAAAGGAGAAAATAGTGATGGGGTTTTTTTGTTAGCTATTTTACGGTAAGTTGACAGACTGTAGGGGAAAATACTTAGGATACGGTTGGTTGCTCCTAGTATCTTCTCTCTTTGTTAAAAAACAAAAATTTCTAACCATTCCAGAAACAAGCGAGCATTTATGACAATGACAACTTTTTAGAACAGTATAATAGTGAACTTTTTTGAACAGCAGTGTAAAAATGTGCCTACTTCCTCAATATCTTGTTCTACTGTACAATAGAAATTTTTCATAGAAGAAAGTGAGCTAAATGATAAACATAAGCCTGGTTTTTACTGAACTGTGAGAACTTTTTAACATCACCTTCTCTATTAAATGAGATTTTTCCTGTCACAAATTAAAAAGATAGAAGTGATAAAAAACATAGGAAATGTTCCAGAGCTGTGATAGCAATATTGCCAGTGGTTAAAGATTAATGTTAGTATAACTTTCTAAGTAAATACTGATTTTTAGTAAGAATTCTGATTTTAAACTGTAAAAGATATCTAATTTTCATTCATCTATAGGTACTTACCCAATTTCATTTCAGATTTTTAAATAAGAATTTTCTCCATTTTGGGATTTCATGATTGAAACTCTTCACATATGGCCATTATACTTGGTCATATCTAATTTTAAAATGCTTGCTCATGAAAAATTTAAAACAGAAGTTTAATAATTTTTGAAAACATAGACAGTTCTTTAAGCTCTTACCATACAGTTGTATAATGCACATACACCTTTAAATGTTTTTAAATGCTCCATAATAAAAAAAACGATTTTTCTTTAAGTATGGCAGCCTTAATTTTGTCTTACAAAGACTTTTAGGCATTTATGAAAATGCTATTTGCTGGCAAGCCCTCTAATAAAGGGTCTAGCAGTCTGACCTTTAAATGACCAGTTTATCAAAAGCCTTTGCAGAAAGCAAATTACTAGCATTATTGATGCATATTTCAAGAAGCATTTACTTTACTAAATATGACTACATATTGTACGTTCTCATGGAATTTGTCCCACAAAAAGTAAATCATTAAAGATACAAAAATTTGTGATAGTATTTTGGTTGACAGGAGATAAGAATTATATAAAAACTTCCTATAGACATTTGGTAGTAGATTAACAAAACGAATACAACTTTAAACTGTTACTTATCCTCAAGATATGGATTTTTGCCTTCACCAGGTGATTTTATTATAAAGTTGCACTTTGAAACAAATTTATGTAAATTTATTGAAGTCAAATGTGTTGTGAGATTACATTTGGAAAAGATTTTATTTGTAAGTGATCTTGTGTAAATAGAAAAGTTCAATTGAAAGTTAAAATTTGTAACAGCGTATTTGATCAAACATCTTTAAGATAACTGCAAAGTTTACAATACTGGCTTTGGTTTTCCATAGCTTTGTACAAATGATCTTCCTCTGTAATGGTCTCTTTTTCTTTTCCATGCCTTACTGTATTATACTATTCAGGAGAAAACTTAGGCCCACAAATACAGGTTGCCTTTCTTATGGATTACTGGCAACTGAAAATGAATATATGGGCATTCTTACCAAACAGAAATGTGATTAATGACACTACTGCTCAGGGATTAAAATATATACCCAATTGAAAATTTTTTGTAATAAATTTTGTAATAAATGTAATAAATTTTAGATGATATTCTTAAAGAAGTAATTTTTGCCATTATTAAACCTTCCTCTCTCCTCCCTCCATTTTCTTCCATGCCCATACTCATATAAGCAGTAGGACCACTGCTGAATAGGATACATTATTATGTCAATTATGGACAGCATATGACAAGTTTATTCTTACCAACATAATTGGGCATTATGGAGACAGACTGAGACTTAAAAATTGAATGCTGTCTTAAGCACTTAAATGATTTATATGGATTATTACTGCTCTAGACACCTGTGCTGTAAATCTAGAAATATATAAATGGAAGTAGGCCAAATAGTAGAATTTAAGTGCCATTCTGTTGGGCTACAAAACTGTCTATACCGGTTATATGGTGTTAAATCATAATTTCTGGATCATGATCTTAAACCTTCAATTGGTTCCATTTCTATTTGACTCTTCATTAACAAGTATTTCTGATGGCCTGAAAGTCCATGTTGAAACTTACAGTTTGAAGTATCCAAATCAAATACGAAATTATTTTACATTTAAAAGATAAAAGTACAAAATATCAGTTGTGTGATCATGGTAAAACATAAAAATTTTGCTATAAAAGATTTTTAAAAGCTATATGATTAAAACACTTATTTACTTAAACTCTTTGCTAGAATTTTTTTTAGAATTCAGCATCGGAGGAGGAATGTGACATAATAATGATCGAAAGCCGAAAGTTTAAAAGTTGTGGTGCCCTCACATGGTTGGAGGGTTATTCTAGCTTCTAAGGACTGAATGTTGTCCACAAGAGTGTCTCATCAGGTCATAAATTGGTAAGACTTAATGGATTAGATTTTATGTATTATACCTGATGTTATTGTATTGAGATGACTTTATGAACAAAATGAGCACATTGTATAAGAGTATAGTATTAAATATAAGTTAAAATTGGAATTTTAAATACTTGTAGTGTGTAATCTTTTCAGTTTTTATGAGGCTCAAAGCCATCTTTGCAGTGGTATTTAATAAATACATCCATTTTAAAAAGAAAATGAAATCCTGTGTTACAGTAAAATTACTTAAATATTGCTATCCCATCTGTTATAGATACTTACAGCATTAGTGAAGAGTCCCAGATATTTACTAATTACTGTTCCAGGAGATATTTCTAAAATAATATATCTTTTTAAAAATATCCATTTTATTTATAAAATATAACTCAAATTAATTGTATTGCTTTGGGGATTTTACTTATGTTTCTAAAATAAAACCCACTTTTTTCTCAGTTTTTACATTGAGAACTAGTAAGGTCAGTATCACATAAAAAGATTTTAGAGATTAATATACATTTTTCATGCCTTAAAAAATAATTCCATTTATATTAGTACTCTCCTTAGGGAAAAAAATTTTAACACATTTTGTATACTTTGTTATTTTTGCTTTGTTTTATACAGTTGTATCTTTTGGTAGGAGAACAGGCTCCTAGAATGGTAGAATTTAGCTGATAATAAAATCTTAAAATCTTTACTCTGAATGTCATATTTTACAGTAAGAAACAGAGCCTGGGTTAAGTTTTATGTCCAACATCAAACATTTGTAGCATTGATATTCTTATTAAAATATGGCACACATGTCTTGCAATTCCATCAAAAATTATTTAAAGTTACATTTTTTCTAAGAATAACCGAAAGGTATGGGTTGATACCAACTAAACAGGCCACTATATCAATTCTTTCCCTTGTACAAATTCATACTCACTCTGTCTTTTGAATAATATTTTAAATTGTTTGTGATATGATATTCCATAACTTCATGTTCATCATATTCTATAAACTAAAATTTCTTAAACTAGTAATTGCTATCAGAGGTATCTTAGAAGGAAATAACTATTAACTTTCTTATTGTAAATACTTTTCTATTTCCTTCATTTTCTATAATCTACTTAACATTGATAATCAGGAAAATTAATTTTTAATCTTTATAGAGTAGAATATTCATATTTAGTAGTGAGGGACTTCAGAGGATCATGAACCTTGTGGAATTTGAAGTGGAATTTTTTGTATGTTCATTTCTATGAAAGATCCAGAGCATTTGTCAAAACTTCAAAACAGTTAATATTAGCTAGTATATGTTTTGTTTCTAAAACAAGAAGCCATGTTAAGCACCAAAGTAAGTGGTTTATGAGCAAATCCTTTAACAAGTATATTGATCCTATTGCTCTTTACTAATACTTTACTGAGATTCCCTTATAATTAACAATTAGAATGATGGGATGGAATAAATCAGAACCTGCCTGCTTTTAGTTTAGGAATTTGGTACTGTCAATGGCTGTGCTTAAGTGTGATTGGATTTCTCCATAGAATAGTTGTGGTTTTTGCTACTGAATGGTTACTCATTATTGGGCAGTGTACTATTTTTGGCAGATCATCTTATTTAATTTTCAGAAGTGATGATCTTATAGGTATTAATATCCTTCACAGAGAAGGAAATAAAAAGCTTAAAGAGGTTAAGCAATTTAATCAAGTGACATGGCCATTGAGTAGTGGTATAGGATGCAAGTCTAGCTTTCTAACTGGCACATGGGCTCTCAATCAGTATGCTGGTATGCAGAATAACCCCTGGAAAATTTTAAGGATAGGTTAAAAGAAAATCTTAAAATTGTTTGAGTCTAGGATTAGATTACATAAATCTGATTTACTTTGATCATAAGTGGCAATAGATATCCTATATTATAAAATAGTTTTTGAAGCATTTAACAAAAAGTTTTAAGTTGATTAATGTTTAAAAATATTTATTGTATTAGCAGGTAAATTGCATTCAAATTTAATGCTTACAATTTCAAGCAAATCTCAATGTATTATATATATATGTGTGTATTTTTTAAAGAAAAGTCTTGGTACTTATAATTGTGTTGTATTTTAAGTGTACCCATTAAGGAAGTCACCCGTGAATACTTAGGATTTATAATTAGCAAATATTAGGAAGTATTTTAAAAAGCTTTTCTACTTATAAATAATTCTTCAAATAATGGGAAATATATGTAAAACTCCCTTCTCAATACTTCATTGAGAACTTCTCATTTGTCCTTAGTAGTGAATAATTCTATTAAGAAACCTTGTATGCCTACTTTTAAAGTATTAGGCAGATTATATTGATATATTAATTTTTTGCTCATATCTTTTTAGTTATTTTAATTTTACTTTCAGATGAACTTCAAACATTATGGCCTATTTCTAAGTATTTATGCTAAAGTTCCTATGTGTCTAAATATGGCTTGAAATTAAATCTGCATTAATAAAACTGCTTTAAAGTAAGTACAAGTTAAAAATCCGTAAGGATTTGTTAAATTGACACTGTGGATCATATCAATTATAAACTAGCTCTTTAGTGCCGTGTTTAAAAATGTATATACAACTTCAAAGGTCATCAGAATATGAAAGTTCTTTTTTTTTTTTTTTTTTTGGATAATACATTTATACCCCCAACTTCTTTAGTTGCAATATATGTGCTTTTTCAAAACTAAAGTTTGGACAGTAGAATAAGAAAAATCATACATAATCCACGTTTTTAAAAGTTACTATTTTAGTGCTTATATATTTCCTTCAGGTTTTGAGTACATGTGTATGTTAATGCAATTGCGGTGGATAAGTAGCTCTTATAAGACTCTCTTCTTACTTTCTTGATTCTATTAAGATGATATGGATGCTTTTGTGTGTCATCTTTATAAATCACAAGCCATTTATATGCTCTAAGCACTCAAGCATTTTACCTTGAGCCTACAGCATTTCTTTTGCTTTCAAATTTTCCTAATTCTCATCATAAAGTACTGTATACACCCATGAAGTCGCGGTTCAGAGTTGGTGGCCTCAATTGTTTGCAAATTTTTCCTTAGAACATAACTAATAATTGTTGAGAAACTCCCACAATTTCATGAAAACCACAAATATCCTCTGCATCTGTTTTTTTGGTGGGAGGTCTGCAACATCCAGCAATGTTAGTTAGTCTTCTTGCTGCTGATTGGCTGCTGCCCTATAACCCATCTCAGGCAGATGCACCAGCATTCCTGCAGATTGTTGTACTTACTGTATGTACTTATATCAAGTGTTCTCAGTTTTGTTCTTCTCAAAGCTCTTATGATACCACCAAAATGCTCTGCATCTGCTCAGGCTTTATTAATACGGTATTTTATTAAATTAAATTACATAACTTGGGAGAAACAGCATAACTAGGGTTTAAACTATAAAAATAGGCATTTATAGGCATTTTTCTGGCCATATATGAAATGCATGATTTTTCACAATTTGCAGGTGCTCTAGGAATGTAACCCCCCACAAATTTCGGGGTTCCACTATATTGCTAATGTACCTAATGAGTGTTTCTTCAGGCTTTTTATTTCTCTCATCCCCATATGAGATACTATCCTTTCTTTTATAGAAGTGCAACAGCCTTCTAACTTTATTATTTGAATTTTCTAATGTGGCTTAACTGTACCTACTGTTCTTTTCTCGTTATGTTTTGTCTTCTCCACCTAGCTGGTTTATTTTCTCTAGTATACATTAGTTTTCCTGACCCTAGATATTGATTATTTGCCCCTGAAACACTTGCTGTATCTTGGCAGTTGCCATACCTATAACTTGTATACCTCCTGTTTTAAACTATAAGCTGATAAACTTGGGTTATATTTTAAGTGCATTAAAATCCTTTTAGGATGCAGCATCACAAAATTTGGTATCTGCAAGGAATGTCAGATACTATTATATACAATTGTAGGCAAGAAACATATGTAGGCCAGGCATGGTGATGTGTGCCTGAAATCCCAGTATTTGGGAGGCTGAGGCAAGAAGATAATTATAAGTTCTAGACCAGCCTGGGCTACAAAGTGAGCTCAAGACCAGCCTGAACTGTATAGGGAGACCCTCTCTCAAAAGACCAAAAAAAAAAAAATGTAGAAACCAGATCACCTAAATCCTAAATTACTGTTTCATGATTTTTAAGGTTTGATCACTATACTAGTGCAAACCATATACTAGTATATGGTTAACATATTAAGTGTTTACCATCTGCTAGACCTACGGATTATTTCTCTGAATCCTAATGCTACTCCTGTTATCCTTTGGAGAAGCTGCATAGCTTGTGTAAGTCATCTTAAAAGGGATGGAATTGGAATTCAAACTTTGATATGTCTTTAGATCTAAACCCTTTTATTCATTACTACCTCTCAGAGGTTATCCTCTGAGCCTGGCATTGCAACTTTTGACTTGCATATGAGTTTAGTCATTTATTAGAAACAACTTGTCCCTCACTTGAATTATACCTGCAATGTACCTTCCAAGTTGTAATCTGCCATTTGAACCTCCAATGATGTTTACCTTGGAATCCTTTTTATTTTTTTTTCCAGCTTCATGTTTAAACCCTTCATTTTTTGTTTATTTGAATTGCCTGTGTCATAGATAAACTACAATTTCTTCTTGGTTAATAAAGCCAGATGTAGGGCCAGGGATTTAGCTCAGTGGTGTAAGCGCTTGCCTGGCAGGTGTGAGGTCATGAGTTCGATCCCCGGTACCAAAAAAAAAAAAAGACCAACGAAGCTGTATGTTTTTTTTAAAAAGGTAGAAAACATATGTCCTTATGGGAATTCTTATACATTTCATCTATTGTAAAAAGGTTGACAAGAAAGTAAGAGGGCTATGGAAAATACAGGTGAGACATACTACTTCAGATAGCAGTCTTACCTCTAAACTATAAATTAATTTCACAAATTACAGATGATGATGTAAATGAATTTATCATAAAAGATTTTATACAAACTGATGTGTACAAACGTAAAATTCTTATTCAAAGACATGGACCTAGGTTGAAAGGAGAAAAGGTGTTACCTGTTAAAAACTTTTTGTTACTGACATTGTACCTATTTGAATAGTCTGCTAGAGTGAAAATATGCTTATAACCCCTTAGATTTTTATCATAGTGGTATTTTATATTTTTCTTTATTGTTCAACACCAGAATCTCTTTTAACTAAGTACTTCTAAAGCAGTGACTCACTGGATAGTAAATGCTTTAAAAGCAAAGCAACACTTTATTCCAGTGTTTTTGTTTGCTTCTAATAATATTGATTGTTGAAATTTCATGTAACTTAAAGGAAAACCTGAGACTGAATGAAATACTTCTGTTGATGTAAATTAATTCAGTGGCCTTTGGAAAAAAAATTCCCATAGTAAGTTAAGGATAGTTTATTCTAAGCAGCGAAACTTCGAGAATCCAAAGGAATTGGTAAATTTTATTAGTGTTCAATCAACAGGAATGCCATGTTTAATATTCTTACTAAAAATTTAAATCTGAAGTCAAAGCAATGTTATTGTATACATTTTTTATTGCATTGTCTTATTAATTCCACTAATTCATTACCAAAACCCATATATATTTATAACATAATTAGGATTAATTATTTTGGGTAAGACATAACTACAAAATGTGTTTTGTAGTACTAATGATAATTGGTTTTTATTTATACTTCACTGCCTCAGGAGGTTAACTCTTTGTATAGTAAGTTACACTGAGAAAGTAGATCTTGTAAAGTGTGGAAGTCCACATTGATCCAAATAATAGAACTAATTGGATTGTACGCGTTTACTATTAAACACACCTCACATAATCCTTACAACTGTCTTTTAAGATAGTTAGAACTGCAACTTCATTTTACAAATGAGGCTGAGACTGGTTTCAGTCCGTTGACTTGTGAGGACCACCACACTAGAAAGTGGGTAGTTCAGATTTAAAAACAGCTTGTTAAAAGCATATGCTTTTAAACACTTTTTCTTTGAGAATTAAGCTTTTTACTTAGACACTGCTGAGAGGCAAGCTCTTTGTCGTATATTTTGTCAGGAATTAGGCTTTCTGTTTACCTTCAAGAAATAAGCATAAATGAAAATATTAGCTATAAAATGATGAAAAGTTACTGATGTGCTTTTTACTGATAGTTGGCTTTTTGTATACAGATGTACAGTCTTGTTTTCCCTTTGGTCAAGCTTCATTGTAGAAATGAAATTAAGATAATTTATTCAAGAATGGTACTTAAACCAGGAATGGTGGCACACCCCTGTTATCCCAGGATTCTGGGAACCTAAGACAAAAGGATCACAGGTTTAAGCCCAATGTGGGCAACAAGATGCAACAAGACGTCTTAAAAATAAAAAATAATAATAAACATTTTTTTAAAGAACTGGAAATGTAGTCTAGTGCTATAATCCCCAGTAGTGGAAGACAAAAGAAGAAAGAAAGAAAAAAATAAAAACTGTTTAGTCGAAAGAAATAGTATATAGAATGCATGAGTGCTCAATTGGACAGCATATATATTAAAAATTAGATTGATACAGAGATTAGCATGGCTTCTGCACAAGGATGACATGCAGATTCATAAAGTGTTCCATATTTTTTAGCATCATACCACAATGATACGTGCACATCCATGTTTATAGTGGCACAGTTTATAATAGCCAAATCTTGGAAACAGCCCAAGTGCCCATCAGCTGGTGAGTGGATAAAAAAGATGTGGGTTTTTTAAAAATACAATGGAGTGCTACTCTGCCATAAAGATAAATTTGAGATATTTCTAGGTAAATGGATGCACCTTGAGACCATACTTCTTAAGTGAAATAAATTGGACACACTTGTGTAAATACTATATTGTTTCTTTGGTGTGAGAAATGGAAAGTACAAATAAAGACTAAAATGTGTAATTGGTATTGTGAAATAGGAAAAAAACGTTTAAATGGGGAGGAAAACAAGGGGGGAGGGGGAAAAAGAAAGGAAAAGTTAAAAACAAATGAGAAAAGGAGAAAAACTGAAAACAACTGTTATAAATGGGAAAGGGGAACAGGAACAGAAGGGAGGTTAGGGGAATGGGAAGAAAAAGTTATATCGTGTACAGGTACAAATTCCCTATGATGACTGTGATCATTATATTTACCTAAAATTCACCAATAGTACAGTTGAGAAAGAGTAAGCGAGTGTGAGATAAAAGGAATAAATAGCATCCCTAAGGATAGTTTCTTCCCAAGTCCATCTTAATTCCTTAATTCTTGACAGAGTGGCTTTCTCCAGTAGTTTGGACCCACTTACTGTTCTACTCTGCATTCCCCCACATCCCATGCTAGGGATTGAATTTCAGGACCTCAGGTATCCTAGGTAAGTACTTCACCTCTGAGCCCTAGCCCTTTTATATTTTTTTATTTTGAGACAGGGCCTCATTATGTTGCCTACCATGGCCTCAAACTTGTCTCAGGGTCTCATGTGACTGGGATTATAGGTTCACGCCATCTTCTCTTTAAACAAGGTCATCTTTTTCCCACAATTGCAGCCATCTGCCACCTGCTGACCAACTCTTAAGTCTAGACTTTTAGGCCAGATACTGTTCTAGAGATCTGGATACCTAGCTTCTGTGCTCTGTATTTCTCACTGGGATCCACATTTCAAACAAAACATTTCAAACAAAACTCATACAGTTAGTTTTTCGTAAACCAGAAAATTCCTCAAGGAAACGAATTCTATTACTAACCTTTTAAAGGAGAGTTGATCTCTTGTATAAAATATCTGTTAATCATAGTTCTTTCCTTAGAAGGCTTTTTCTTAACCCAGCTGAAGCTGTTTAATTCTAAAGTATTGAATTTATCTCTCCTTAATTTAAATTTTGTACATTCAAGGAAAGAAGAGGACATTTGAAAGTCAGTATTGAAACTGTAATTTTTTTTTTTTTAACTAGAGTAAGATTTACTTACAATCCCTAAATTTTAATATTTTTCAAAGCTGGTTAACCATGAGCTTCAATCATAGCAGACTAAAATAATGGTTTTAGAATATGCACTTCACTTTATTTCTTACTAGTATAATTACGTTATTTAGATTTTTATTGGTTGTTATAGGCAAGAAATCAAGTGGCAAAATTTGAACTTCTTTCTAATCCCTCTTCCCTTTTTTTTTTTTCCGTTGAGGTACCACTATATGCCTAAGTCTAGGTAATTGACAATCATATACTATTTTCTCATCTTCAAGAAACAGTCTTCAACATCGTGGTGTCATTTTAATTTGGATTTAAGCCCTTTGGTGTATGTATCCTTTATACTCTCCGTTAATAATGCTGTTACCAAATTATCAGTTGCTGCTGCATAAGTAGCACAGTGAACTCTTTCAAGAAAACCAGTTCTGTGCACTCTTAACCATCCCTTTCTCATACCCTTTTTATTTCAGTATGACTCAGGAAGGAAATAATCTTTTCATCCTGCCAGTTTATCTTGAGTAGATACAATTCCATGATCTTACAACATTTAAATATTTAACTTGAAATAATAGGCTGTTAATTAATATTTTTAGGTTATTTGGAATATTTGTATTGTCATGGTGATATTGCTGTACAGATTTCACTTCTGTGTCAGTCTTTAGCTTTTCCAGACTAAATTCTTGCATCTTTCAGTGTTTTAAATAGAAAGAATTTTAGTTCAGCCAGCTTTCAAATTAAGTTTCTTGTAGAAAAACCTGTAAGAAAAAATAATTACTATATATCAGAATTTTACTGACAAATTATGGAGTGATTCCCTCAAAATACCTTAACTTAGAAGTGTAAAGAAGGTAATCTTAATTTTTGTCTATACCTTCTTTGGAATTTTTGTTTTGTTTTTTCAGACATGGTCTCACTAATGCAGTTCAGGCTGGTGTTGAATTTACTGTAGCCCAGGCTGGCCTGAACTCACAGTGATCCTCCTGCCTCAGCTTCACAGGTGTTGGAATTACAGGCGTGGACCACCACGCCTGGCCTGGAGTGCAATTTTATTGTAATATATTTATTATGTAAATTTATGTAGCCTATTGTCAGATATTTATCACAGATTTTTACTACTTAATGGAGTCTTTAAATAGGAGTAACTGTACTAGGAGTTATTATTACTGGGACCATATTGTTATGTGGTTATAATTCATTGTAAATCAAAGACATGAATTTTATAAATCACAAATATCACTTATGTTGATTGCAGAATTTTGAAATTCTAGAGAAAGTGGGCTTGGTCTTCCCTCCTTTCTCCCTTGTTTCTCCCCTTGTTACTTTTCCTATCTGCCATTTTTTCATGTTATGAATTTACATTGTCTGACTACAGTAATAACTCCTTATGGCCCATTTTCATTTTGTAATGTATTTTTCAGTGTTCTCCAACATGGAATGATCAAAAAATATGAATGTTAAAATTTTTTCTTTAATTATTGTATTAATTTTCACTTTGTCATTAATCCCCCTCAGAATATTCTCCCTAACTTTCAATACACATATTCTCATTCTTGCCACTTTCTGAAGCAGTTCTGGAAGTCCTTTTTCATGAGTATCTGTTTACATGTTGTGATAAACACAGTTGATGCTGCTGCCAAGTGCCAGCCAACCAAAAGTCAGGCTCATAAACACATTACTATGTACCCTCATCCACCTTGTTCATCAGATCTGACACCATGTGACTTCTAGTTCTTTCCCAAAGCCAAAATGATTGTGAAAGGTAAATGTTTTGAGTCAATTCAGGATATTGAGGCAGCCACAGCAACTCAACTAAAGACACAGAACTTCCAGAACTGCTTCAGAAAATTCAAAGAACAGTGGGATAAATTCAAAGCAAGGGCAGGTATTTTGAGGGAGGTTAATGGCCATGTCTTTTACTATAATACAGTTTTTTAAATTGACATTCACCATAGTATTTCTTTATCACACCATGCAATCTTGCTTCCATTTCTGTCTGCCCACCTTCCTATATAGCCACATTCTTAGCTTGTGTATGTGTCCTTTCACAATTTAATTGTGTACATACAGAAGAAAATACAATATATATTATTTTTCATACACTGTTTCCATCTCAGTACATAAAAAAGCATCTTCATAATTTCTAATAGATGTATATATTTCAACTGAATGGACAACCATTCCCCATTCATTTAACCAGTTCCCTACTGATAGAAGCCTTAATATTAAAAACAGTGCTGTAATGAGTAATAATTGTATATATACAAATATCTATAGAATAAACTCAGATACAGAATTAAAGTTCAAATTGTGAATAAAGAAAGCTGCCAGGTTCAGGGGTGCGTGCCTGTGATCCCAACATGCTAGGAGGTTGAAGCAGGAGGAGGGTCACAAGTTTGAACCAACCTAGACAGCTTAGCACTTAGAGACTCTCTAAAAAAAGTTTTAAGAGCCCAGTATCAATAAATAAATAAGGGAAGGTACAGTAAGACATCTGTGTTAGAAAATATTATAGTTTTAATCTGTATTTTTGTTATGATTAAAATTTTTTTCATATCTTGTGAGATGTCATTTATCTTTTGGGCTTCTTGGTCTTACTAGCTTCCAGAAAAACCTTATATTTTAGGGTAATTCTTTAAGAACATAATTGCATGATGCATACACTTGTCAGGCAAGAAGTTGATATTAATACAATCCACAACATGTACCCTGTTTTCTTTTTTAAACCTCTTTTTTTTTTCTGCCAGGAATTGGACCTAAATTAACTATATGAATATAAAATATACAAGTGTATTAGTGAACAAGGTTTTTGTGAAAGATATAAATACCAATCATCATGTAAATATTTATTTTAGTTTTTAATAGCTTCTTAAAGCTTTCATCATAGGCTAGTTACTTTAAACCTGCTTGCTCTTAGTAAATTACAACTTTCAAATCACTTATGTTACTACTAATAAAAGTCTTCATGGGACATTTTTGGGGGGTTATTTAATCATAAGATTAAAGTGCTATTTGATTCTACATTAGTAGAATCAGAATACATAAAATCTTTAGTTTTTACCTTAATTCACTGTTAATTTCATCTAATATTAACTATAAAGGTTTGCATTTGCTCAGATAATTCTATATGAATTTTAAACTGTTAAAAGAACTATAATTTACACTTAAATGAAGTGTTGTAAATATATTTTAGTCCCCTCTTATATAAGAATTGGTGGATTTTTTAAAATTGCACAGTTAAGTCCCCGACTTAAAAATATCTGAGTTGTGAACTTTCATAACAGATGTAGTGTAAGACTCACTTTATTGGATTAGAAACAAATTTGACTTAGAGTATTCTCCTGGAATAGAGCTCATTTGTAAATCGGAGACTTACTGTATTTAACCTTCATACACTTGCTAAACTGTACTTACTGCATTTACTTGTAATCAGCAACTTAGTGTCTTAATTTATGCTCTAAAAATCAAACAAGCCAGGTATGGTGGTGTACACTTGTAATGCAGGCACACAGAAGACTGAGGCAGGAGTATTACCATGAGTTTAAAGCTGTCCTGAACTACAACAAGACCTAGTTTCTTGGGCTAGAGATATAGCTCAGTGGCACAGTGCCTGCTTGGCAAACACAAGGTCCTGAGATAGATTCCTAATACCAAAAAAAAAAAAAAAAAAAAAAACCTAGTTCCTTTAAAATATATATACATATTTCTTAGAGAACAGACAAAATATTATTATATCTCTTATTTGGGGGAGTAGAGAAAATGAAGATTGTAGATGATTAGCTGGAAGCTTTAGAAGGGTCTTTGAAAAAAGTAGTGTAATTTTTTTTATAGTTTTCCATTTACAGATACATACAGTCTTAAGATCAGTCTTAAGCTGTTTCTAACGAACTAGCAGAACATCTTAGATCTTAGCAAATAGGTAAATTATACTGACTGCTCAAAGATCACCAAATAAGTACCTTTTCTAAGAGGTTGACTCCCTTGTTCTCAGAGCTGGACTTCTGGGAATGTACTAGATAAGATACATGGCATGTTACGAACATAGTTTAATCTTTCGATCCATATTTATGGTTTCACAACTAACATTTAGTGCTTAAGCACTTTTCATTTTTACAACTCGTAATTTATTTTAGGTCACAATAGATGCTATAGTTGCTTTTTTTTCCCTCACAGTCTTACTGTTAGGAAGAAAATGTGGGTGTTTTCACATTAGTCTAGGTTAGACTCTTGTTCTTAGCATTGGCTTCAATTTAGTTCACTCATTTGTAAAATGAAAATATTCCTCAAGCCTGTTGTTGTAAGGTCTCAAGAACATAGTGTATACCTGCCATAAAGTAGAGACAGTCATTTGTTTATATTTTCCTCTAACAGGTTGCTTTGTTAATTAGCATTTATATAGAGGGAAGTACAGAAGATAAAGTAGTCAAAATATGTCCACTGGGTAAAAGAAGAGACATTTGGATTGTTAGCAGTGAGGTATCTGCCCGCATTGCTACAAATAAAAAAAGTTTTTATAACATCATGAAAAGCCAACCTGTCTTACTGCTGCATTGATACTATGAGTTTTGTTTTTTCTGTGTGTATGATTGTAACTGGCTTTATTTTAAACACTAAATTCAAGCTCGGGCCGGGGATTTAGCTCAGTGGCTTTAAGCGCCTGCCTGGCAAGCGCGAGGTTATGAGTTCAATCCCCAGCACCAAAAATAAAATAATTAATTAATTAACTCAAGCTCATCTGGTTATTTTGGGGGGCAGTTCCAGAAAATAAACATTTATCATATAGAAAAAAATATTCATACTGTCTTCCTTTCCATAGCTATTTGTTTCTTCTATAGCTACAATTTTCAAATTATCTGAAAATGCTGATCAAGGTTTAATTTTATTGTGAAAGAATAGTCCATTATAAACAGAACATTTCTTTTTAAAAATTAACCTTTGGCTTTATTAACACTTGTAGTTTACCATAATAGTAATTTTAAAGGGAAGATTTTGAGCTCCTTGTTTTCTCTGTTACTATGCCAGTCAGTAATTACAGCAGTGAGTTTCAAATACACTTATTTTAGCTTGAGGGTTATGTGTGTATACATATATACCCCTTAATCTAAAGTATATAGGTTGTGGGTGTGTGTTGGTTTTATGGTTCTAAAGATTGAACAGAGCCTCACGCTAGGCAACTACTCTGCCATTGAGCGGCCTTCCTCCACCCCTCTTTTTAACAGGGGCTTGGCAGGTTGTCCAGACTGGCCTTGAAATTATGATCCTCCTGTCTTGGCCCTCTGAGTAGTTGGTATTACATGCATATGCCACCATGCCTAACTGATTTATTCTTATTACTACTTGTTTTGGAGTACCTAATTATCATTGTACATACTCTACTTTGGGAAGACTAAAAAAGCATAAATTCAGAATCTAATTAACTATTAAAACTTGAGATGATAAATGTAATAGTTAAAAAGAAAACAAGGTAATATCAGGTGAAGGAAGGAAAATTGAAGGGAAATCATTCCTTCTGTTCCACTGATCTTATTTTGTAAAAGAGCCAAATCAATACATTAACTTTGAACAACATAGAAAACACCTTTCTTTCCTCATTGAAATCTTATTTTTAAAGCCTGTTCTAGGATCTTGAAATAAGAAATACACTCGCTTAAGGATGCCAAATACTATAAACCTGGCTATGTAAAGAAGGGATTCTTAAACCTCGGTTTCTGTCCAAGTCATCTGGAAGGTTTATTAAAATGCACCACCTGGTGCCATCCCAGGAGTGTCCATGGGTCTAGGGAGTGTCCAGATATTTCCATCTCTAGCAAGTTCCAAGTGACACTGGTGCTTCTGAGTCAGAGAAAACTGCTGACTCATCTCAATTTTTAAAATGCTAATATTAACCATTAATCGTGTCAAATATAATTACTACTGTCACATTTAAATAGTATGCTGTTTAGCTCTTAGGTACCAGACGTTCACTTCTTCACAAAAGTCAAGGCACAGATCATCCTTCAAGAAGTTCAGTCTTACAGACTCAACAGTGTTAGCATTATAAATGGTAAAAATAATCACCACCATGTATTGGGTGT
Source organism: Dolichotis patagonum (assembly GCA_004027295.1). Classification (NCBI taxonomy): domain Eukaryota; kingdom Metazoa; phylum Chordata; class Mammalia; order Rodentia; family Caviidae; genus Dolichotis; species Dolichotis patagonum. The sequence continues at coordinate 360,450 of PVJX010000129.1, forward strand.
TCAGTGTGCCAGGAACTATACTAAATATTATAGAAACTTAATCTTTACAGTAGTTTTACGAATTAGGGTATATAATCCTTATTTTAGATGAAACAACTGAGGACTGTAAATGTTAAATCATTTCCCAATACAGAGGTCCGTCAGTTTATGAACTTTATGGTTCTGGTCACAGAATTCATTCTACAATCCACCTGCAGTTGAAGTACTACTGTATTCACATAATAAATGTATGAAGGAGCCAGAATTTGCTACTGTATGGTCCTGTGCTGTTAAAAAAAAAAAAGACTATGAGTATTAGTGGAGCACAGGAAGGATGGACTAATTGACTCTTATCATATGAAATCAAAAGGCATAACAGAAGAAATGATACCGGGAAGGGGATGTGAAATATAGCCACAAGAATTGGAACTGATCATCTCCAGCAGGGGGAGCAGTTCCTGCAGTGTCAAGGAAACCTGAAGGAGGGAGCCTATGTTCCACAGATTGCAAATACTTAGGTAAAACAGTAATAGATTAAGCAAACAATATAGCAAGAAAAAGATCATATCAGGCAGAGATCAAAGTCTTGAAGAGTTTTGTATACCAAGCTAAGTTTTAAAAACAGAATTAAAGGGACGGGGCGGGGGGCTGTTTTGTCCTTTGACTTCCTCTGTAAGCCTATGATTTGCAAATAATGATCAGGCAGCAGCATAGGGGAACCTGTTAGAAATACATATTCAAAGCCAAGAGTGATGATGCATACCTGTAATCCCAGTACTCAGGAGACTGGGGCAGGAGGATCTTTGGAAATTCGACACCACCCTGGACTAAAAAGTGAGCTCAAGGCCAGTCTGCTTTGACCTTTTTTTTTTTTCTTTTAAATCAGTACCGGGGATTGAACTCAGGACTGCATGATTTGCAAGGCAGGCACTTATGCCGCTGAGCTAAATCCCCAGCCCTCAAGGCCAGTCTGAACTGCATAGTGAGACCCTGTCTCAAAAAGATCCCCCACACCCCTCCAAAAAAAGAAAAAAGGAAAGGAAAAAAAAAAGACACATATTCCTGGGGCCCCATTCCGTACCTGCTGAAGCAGAAACTCTTAAGGTGGAGCCTACCAATCTGTTTTTACCGCACTTCCAAATGCTGCTGTAGATTTTGACCACTGCACTAGATTATTGAACCATTGAGTAAGAGCCTTCAAAATAGTCCAAAGGTTACTGTACTGATTGTAATTATATGTATGACCAGTGTAGTTTTGTGAGAGTACAATACTCAACAGATTTGAAATATTAATACCTTTAAAGGGGTACATGTATTCAACATGATCCATTTATACTGTACCTTACAAGCCTATTTCTTATGTTGCTGTAAAAGATATCAGGGTCAGGACAAGAGTTTGTTAAATCAACATTCAAAGAATAGCATTCTAATTATTCCTTAGGTACCAGAAGGAGTTAGAAACTTGCTAACTGATTTTAGTTATCAAAACAAACCAAAAAAGAAATAAACTGGTTTTTTTAGGTTTTTTCCCCAGTTGCTTGTTAATGTATCTAACACACTGACCTTGTGTTCTGTTTAATACAGATGTATTGAAGGAATAGAATGCATTTTAAGTCATGAAGTAACTAAGAGTAGTTTTCTTTTTTTGCCAAAATGCATTTGATATTTGTGATAAATATATTTACAAGAATTCTGGTACCAAACTTTATACTAAAGCCTTATGTTTTTTTACAATTGTCCTATAATTTATAGTTAATGTAGTCTTACTTTGCCCAGCTCTTCACAAACATTCTTCTTTTTATTCTAATTTTAGTAAATGTGCTAAGCAAGCACTCCACAAGCATTAAGGCCCAACATAAAAAGTATTTGTTAATGATTTATAGATCCTTCCTCATTGTTAGGTATGCAGAATCCTTTTTCATCTTAGAAATATCAACAAGAAGAACTGAAGTAAGATGCTATAATTAAGTATATAATACTCAGAAAAATTTAGAAGTGAAAAGCCCACTGAAGTATCAACACCAACCTGCTCATTTTTTAGAAAGAGACTGAGATCTAGGGAGGTTAAACTGGTGGTTTGGTGATGGTCATGGTCACGAAGATAGTGAACTGCAGAATTAGAACTGTAGGCAGACCTATTTGAATTGTAATCTAAAAAGTACTATTGCATTGACCAGGATATTTCTAAGCCTTGTATAATATTGAGGGTCTTCCTCTATTAAAACAGTAAGGTATCAGGCTTTTTTCTTTGCAAGACTAATTAAAAACCTAGTTCTGTTTTTCAGAATTTATAAAAACATCAAGAGGCCATAGATTTTTGCTTGCTTACTACTCAGTTTGTGGGAGAATACATAAAACAGCAATTATGTATTCAACTTTCTGGTATCATACAAATGCTAAGGTGATACTTAAATCTGGGACAGATTTACTGCATTGACTACTTTCAGTTATTTTCAGAAAAAACTAGTCTAAACCAAAAGCCTTATTACATGATTTTTTATCAGCAAGTAGTTTACAGTCAAAGCATGTCAGTCTCCCAGAATATTGAATTCTTTGTTGATGAGCCCTGCCAAAAGCCCTCTGAATTGTTTTTAGAAGCTGTTTCTATACATCAGATATTAAAATATGAAATGTGTAAAAGAAAAGTCATCATCTGAGTTTTAATGAAATAATCACTAGGTTTTCTACATGAAAAGCAAATCAAATATGTAGTTGGTTCATGAAATTTTAACAAATGAGAGGATACCGCTCATACAAAATGTATCATTTTCAGAATATTAAAGGAAAAACACCTGAATAAAATTGAGTGTTACTTTTAAAGTAGCATACATATGTCTATCATAGACAAATTATAAATGTTGGACCTACAAAAATTTTTAGAAGTCATACATTTACTAAGACCTTCGTTTGAAGTTAGAGTTGAGTACTAAAATTGTTCTGATAGACTTAAGCTGTTTCAAATTATGATACTTGTTTTTAAGTGAAACACAAATGTCTTTTACATTATTTTTAAGAGTTGGAAGGCAGGTTAAATGTTTTTGGAATAACTTAATGAAATATTCTAATTTTTTCCAGTGCGTCTGGGGGAGGTGGTGTAGCCATTGACAACAAAATAGAACAAGCAATGGTAAGTAAAAGTTATAGTCCTCTGATTTCATAGATTGTGAGTTGTATGAAACACTGTTTTTGTCAATTCTAAATAGCAAATGCCTAATTCCTTTAAATGGAGTTAGCCAGATTATATTTTTTGATGATAAATTTTAGTCAGAGATACCTAGAACATTGAGAATTTTTAGTCCATAAGTATCATTTGAATGTCCCACAGTGTTATTCATTGCCGTTGATAAAAGGTTGTTAAAGGAGCTATAGGTGATTAAAGCAGTGTGTTCTCAGCAGGTCCTCCTCTGGTCATTACAGGTGTTATCTCACTGAGCTCTGATTATTAGGTTTGTCTCTGGTTCTGGTTTCTGTTATTGGCTGTCAGTTTTTTTATTCCCTTAAAAATGCTTTGTTTATATTATACAAAATATTTACTTAAAATTATTTATAGTATAAGTAAACTATAAATATAGACTTTCCGTCTCAAACAGTGAGGAAAAAATAAATCAGACTTTAAAGTTGAAAATTAGTGATCAGGGATATAGCTCAGAGGCATAAGCGCCTGCCTAGAAAACACAAGGTCCTGAGTTCAATTTCCAGTATCAAAAAAGAAAAAAGTTGAAAGTTAGAGGTTTTTAATCTCTAAAATTGAGCTATGACTAGTTTCATTACCAGGCAGCTTTCCATTGGGATATTATAATACAACTGCTATGTCTGCTTGTTATAACATCTAGAAATGTTATTTTAAGCTTTTATTATTTTTAATTCTAAGTTTAAACTTTTTTAGACTGCTATATTGCCCAAGCTGGTCTCTAACTTTTGATTCTTCCAACTCCCACCTCTCCCTCTCAAGTAGCTAGGATTATAGATATCCACCACTGTATCTGGAGTTAATTCTAAGTTTTGTAATTCATCATTTAGGGAGGAAATATTTTGGGGAAATTATTTTAAACTTCAAAAATTCTAGGCTTGCTACTATAGGTGGAAGCTAGATTTTTCCCACCCATCTCCCATAAGTTGGGATATAACAGAAACATTAAAAGCAAGAGCAGAAAGTCTATTACAGACACATCTTGTATTTATAAGGCACCAAGTGGGCTGGAACCAAGGAGCTCCACCTTTCCCTTTCATTCACTTTGTCATTCCTAATTTTGTTTTTCACAGGATCTGGTGAAAAGCCATTTGATGTATGCAGTAAGAGAAGAAGTGGAAGTTCTAAAGGAACAAATAAAAGAATTAGTTGAAAGAAACTCTTTACTTGAACGAGAAAATGCACTGTTAAAATCTCTTTCAAACAATGATCAATTATCCCAACTCCCAGCCCAACAGGCCAATCTTGGTAGCACTTCTCAACAGCAAGCAGTGATAGCACAGCCTCCGCAGCCAACGCAACCTCCACAGCAGCCGAATGTCTCCTCTGCATAAAGCTTTCTTAAGCCTCATTAAGGAAAAAAACCGAAAGCAATCTATCCTTGTGTGCCACTGGTATTCTTTTCCTCCACTTTATACGAAAGCAAGTAGCCATGCTTCGGTTGTGTGTTTGGCCTTTTCAGTATTAGACAATCATTCTACAAGAGCTTTTCCTCTAAGAATGTCATGCAGCACTGTTGATGTCCAGTTCTATGTCATCAGTACACAAGGAGAATAATAGATGGGGTTCATTAAAGCAAGCAAGGTCTGCATTTTACCTGGTGCGCATGAGTGGGGTCTGTAAGCATTTTGGTGGCTCTCCCATGTTTCCTACTTCCCATGGATTTGTCTTGAGCCTTCTTCATCATATTATAAATAACAGTTCATCTAAAGAGCCACTTTTCTTTCAATATCAGTAACATTTGCCTACATAAGTTTTCATTTATTTGTGTTTTATTTATTACAGGGCTGCTATTTTCATAATGTACATGAACAATGTCACAGAACTTTTTTAATTTTTTGGATAATTATAAGTATCAGTAAAGGAATTAAAAGACAGGATTGCGTTTAATAAAAAAAGTTTAGGCAATAATAGAACAAAAGAATCCTGGCATATTTCTAACACTAATGGCAATTTACCTTTGGTATTTATTTTCAGTAGTAAAGACCCAGCTTGAATGTAAATTTTGTATAGTGTAAGTATGAAGAACATAGTGCAACTGTACAGGTAGTCACCAGTTATTGTGATATAAATAATCGGGCTATTTTGATGAAGAAAACTTTGTTCATTTGTTTCTACTTTCTAATAGAGAAATTGCCACGATTCCTCTGCTTTTCAACATTTCGTATGACTTTTTTTTTCCAGGTGGGAATAAAAAGCTGTGAAATTGTTCAACCTACTTTGTAACCAAAGAAGCAAAGCTGTGTAATGGAGTTTTGGTTTTTGTTTTTTTTGTTGTTGTTTTTTTGTTTTTTTTTTATAATGCACATTCTTTATGTATTTTTATTTAGTATTTTTCTTGGTCACAATTTTCTTTGCTGTCTAGCATGATCTGCATGACCTATAATCTTTGAACCACTTTCGTACCTCATGTTTTTATCCAGCACTCTTATTGTAATATGTAATAGTCTGTGAACAATGTAAAATAAAAAAGAACGAACAGGTAGTATGGTGGAGCTGAGCTAGTGTACAGTACACTAGTTGTACAAAAACAAAAATGAAGTGAGCCATCTTTTGTTCATTTAAAATGGTGTTTTGAATTTCGTATGCAGAAAACGTTTTGTTACATTGCAGATTTTAATGTATTTAATAAATGCAACATGCAGATTAAGTGCAGTGTATACTGAGTATTTAAATTAAAATGTACATTTCATAAATACAGTTTCAAGAGAAAGCATCATTTTGTGTATACTAACACATTAAGTGTATGTCAGAAATTGATGTATAAATATATTTTAACACATTTTCTGAAATTAAACTGCAGTTTTGTTGAAATATTTGGCTCTATATGTGTTCAAAATTTGACTAGATTTGTATTTTCACAGTTAAAAATATTCCTTAAACAGAAACTTATGTTGTTAATGACAATGAAAGTCCTTAAATTTTCAAAGTAAAATAATTTAAAGAATGCAAGAATGGTGAGCAATATTTATACTCAATATTCATATATGTTAATGATATAAGTAGGAAATCCTTGTCTACCAAAACTTTTACTTGAATTCAGAAAGGTGCCTGTAGAAATAACATGTGCTGTATCTGTAGCCAGCTAGCTAATCAGGAGTTAATGAGAAATAGTCATTACCTCTCCATGTAAAAGAGAGTAAGTGTTCTTTATCTTTTTGAAGTAAAAACTTAATCAGATTAAACATAAAACAAAAGGCATAAAATTGTTGTATGTTGGATTACCAAATATTTTATATACTAGTTATGCTGCAGGATATATTGTTCCATGAACAAAATTTTAATAGCGTTAGAAATATTTAAAAGAACTAAATATACAGTATAGGCTTAAATAACACTAAGGATGTGGTTTGGGATTCTAGGGCCACCATAGGTGAGACAGAATGTGAAACTTTGTTGATGGAATGATATGATATCAGATTCCTAGGTATGCCTTTCCAATCCTACCAATGCAATACTTGATACAGGAAAACTATTATTAGAAAAAGGTTTCAAGATTCACTGGTAGAATATTACCCATCATACACAAGGCTCTGTGTTTAATTCTCAGCAGAGTAAAAAAAAGGGGGGGTATATAATTTCTGTGAAAATAAGTTTTAACTCTGGGGATAGAAGAACACTTCATAAACATAGCACCAAGAAAGAGATAAAAATTTGTCAAGATTAAAAATGATAATAGTAATTGCCATTATATATTTTAAAAACAAAATGAGCGAAAGTAGTTAAAAGAGTGGTTTCTAAGAGTTCATAGTAACCTAAGAAATACAAATTAATATTTTTAACTAATTGTTATGTATCTTTTAAACAGCAGGGCTTAATTAGAAAGGCAGGTTTTCCTGTGTTCTCCAGAAAGTGATTTGGCAATATGTATTAAAGCCTTAACTACTAATAAACTTTTCAGTTTAAAGACGTGAAGCTCATGGTGCAATGTTCCAAAACTGCAGAGTAAGTTGTGCATGTTCTCTACTTACTCTCTGCTTACCCTGTAATCCAGACACCCCCTGTCTGCCATCGTGGGCCCTCCTGTCCTTCAAAAAAAAGGCTGTGGAAAGTAGTTACATCCAAACCTAATTCCATGAGGTACACCCAGTATTCCAAAGTGAGGAACAAACTTAAAGGTAGAAATCCTCTTATGTTTATATTTGGAAATGTCAGGCATTCTCTCAATTGGCTAGTCCTTTCAGGATCTTAATTTCGATTTTATCTTGGAGTTTTAGGGTCCATTGCTTTGAATAGAATATTAATTTGGGGGCACAGTCTTAAACATCATTTAATTTTCTCAGTGTAAGTCTTGTAGTCCTAGGTGCTACATATGCTTGCAATTGGTTTAACTGAACCAACCAGAAAATCATAGATAGACGGTGTGTACAATGTTTAAACCTAGGTTTCCTCAAAATTCATTTTAGGTAGTTCCAATATATGTAATATTTACAGCATGCTACACCCCAAAAATAAAAATGTTAGTTGGGAGGATTAAGCATTCAGTCATTTTAACTTAAATGAAGCCCAGTGTCAGGTTCTTTATGGCATAACTTAATTCTCTTCAGAAATCCTGTTAAAGTGACAAAGTGCAATTCTTGAGATTTGCAATTTAAGGATACAGACAAGTTAACTAATAGAATGCAACAGGAATTACAGTCAAGGATAGCATTGTGGGGTAGCTGTCTGAAAAAGTGACATCTTTTTTGAAGGTTTTAAGGAGCCAAATAGAAGAGCATGCCAGGTACAAAGAAAACAGCACTGAAAGATAAAGGAGGGCATAAGCAAGACTCATTAAGACAGCCACAGAATTAAACAGGATACATACGTAATGACTGCCCCACCTCAGAAAACAAGAATGATTTGTGATATTAATTAATGGGATATTGTGCTCAGTTGCAGTGACAGGAAGTAGATTGGAGGACTGAAATGAAACAAGTAATTTAGGCTGGATGACAATTCAGTAAAGGCAAAGTTAGGCAATTTTGTGAAGCACATGAAGTTTTTCTTGGGTCTTTCTGTACCATTTTTCAGTAAATATTCCATTCTCAATATCAGATGCCCTGCTTTCGTGACCCTTCAAGAAAAATCAAAGAACCCCAATTCCCATACTTGAAAGTTTGAGTTGCCTTTTGTGTCTAACAGTCATGTATCTCAAATTGAAAATCTTTGTCTCCTGTTAAAGGGATTGCAAGAATTTAACAAAACAGTGGAAGAAATCAAAGAGCCTTGGTCACTTTATGCCTCTGTAAATTCAGCCCTAAAAGTAAACAAATTTAATCCTTTTATGGGGACTACAATTACCCTGATTCCAAAGGTTTTCCCTAAAAGCTATTGCTAAAAGTTATTCCTTGCTCCCTGGAAAGAGTAATACAAATACTGTCCCCATTGCAAGTTCCTGTCACAATAGTTTGTACTCAGCTTCAGCTTTTCATTCTTCGACTTAAGTCAATCCAGAAGCTTCTTGCTTCTGAATACAGTCTGCTTATACAAAACTGGACCTTTTCTCCCACTTCATACCTCAAGCTTCCTAATAATCCATTTTCTAGCAATACTAATTGTTCATTATTTTGTGGTTTATGTTTCTACCTATTTACTCCGTTTTGAAATTCCAGAATATATCTCTGTCATATATTTCTATATTAGGACACAGAATATACCAAGACCTGTTTAAATGCATGCATTCCCTTTGTACTATACAAGTATAACCATTTCCTAGTGGGGTAAAATTGGGATGACATGCAATGATCAGAGATGAAAATGCTAAAGGGAGGCACTGAGCAAGAAATTAGGCAGTTTGGGGAATTTCCCCACTGCCTAATGTCACAGAAGTAGAAGTTTGCAGACTAAGATGCTTTCTACAGAAGCCATAGTTATCCCTTTGAAAGCGGGAAGGAAAGAGAAAAGTGTGCTGACTTAGAAAAAACAATTTGAAGAGGCAAATACAACAACTTCAACTTTCCCATGAAAAAAGTTCATGTCATTTTTTTCATTTCAATCTTTCACATACCTGCAGTATTTTTCATGTAAAAACTGTAAAATACTCTGTCCCACCACAAAATATTTCCAGGTCACACTTGCTGTCATGTCATTTCACAGGTAAGCATCTATAGATAGGTCAAGCCTGAGAAAATCCAGAGACATTCTCCCACTCTATGGCACGATGTAATATCAGATCAGGGACTAGATCCACTTTTCCTGCTTTAAAAAAAAAAAAATACACATATATATCACTTGATCAGGTGGCAGATTAAAATAAAGAATTATAAAGCTCCAAATAGAAAAGTTTTGGAGAAATTTGAGTTTATATTTTATTTTATAGAAATATTGTTGAAATGCAATTCTATTTCAGTCTAGGTGCTGCACCCTGCACAGTATCTTAGAGGACAGAAAGGTGACCAGAATATGATTTGTGCTCTCCAGGAGCTCGTGGTTCAATGTCAAAGTAAAAACTAAAGTGCCATATTTTTTATTCTGAAGGTCTTAGTTTGCGAAAGGTTCATATAAATCAACAATAATATTGCCATGTCGTATGAAACTTTTTGCCGTTGTCCAGAAACAACTTTAAATCACCAAAAATCTTTAACATCAGTAACCTTTTTAGTGATAGAGGAACTGGCAAAAAGGTTCCCACCTTTACCTTGAGCCTGTAAAAAAGATAAACTAATCTGAGAGAGAAGTTTACACATTTTTTCTTGCTCTTAAGTTTATAAATAATGGAACTGATTTGAATCAAAGTAGGGTTTGTGTGTTACAAATTATTGTATTATAAACAACACATTATTCTTGACTGATAAAATCAGCTACCATTCAGTGAACCAAGTTAAGAATCACTCAGGTGCCTGATGCCAAAAATAAATGTCTGATAGATCTGAGAAATAAATATCAAGTAATGATAAACATGACATTTCAAATCAGTAGGGAAAGAATGAATTAGTCAACAGTATTGAGAGAGCATAACCTTTAGGAAAAAATCAAGTTTCGGTCTCTCACAGAAATTAAGATAAATTACCAGTGAATCATCTACTTTTGGATCACATACTCCTTTTTAGAAATTGAAAGCTGGGGCCAGGGATATAGCTCAGTGGCAAAGTGCCTGCCTGGGAAGCATGAGGTCATGAGTTGATTCCTTGTACCCCAAAAAAACAAAAAGCTATGAAAATGCTTTCATAAGCAAAAGTTTAGCAAATATGAAGAGATGCTGAACTTTAGCAAAATAAGAAAAACATGAAAACCCAAAAACTCCATTGGCAATATTAAAAGAATTAAGATATATAAATACATATATCTATATAGATATATATATCACAAGCAGATAGGTATGTGTAAAACATTGTTGGTGAATACACAAGTTGGCACCATCACTTTTAAAAGCAATTGTGTAATACCCATTAAAATTTAAAATTCATATACTTGAGACCCAACAATTTCAATTTTTAATATGTACCCTAAAGAAACACATGTGGGTTCACAAGGTAGCTTGTACAATAATGTCATTTGTACCTTTGCTTGTTATAGTATAAAATTGGAAAAACCAAAATAGTTATCAAAAAGATAGAATGTGATATACATTATAAAATATTAAGTATCAAAAACCAGATGAGTCCTACGTGTACAGAACTGGAAAGATGTCTAGGATACAATGTTAAGTTTGTTAAAAGATTTGGGGGGAAATTGAAGGGCAGTACATGTTATACATATACCATTGATGTTGAAATACATGCCACACACATTCACACACAAATACTGTATAATATACTTCTACAAGTACATATTCATGTACTACATAAGTATAGAGAGGTCTGGAGATACTAACCAAACTTAATAGTAGTTTGGTGGTATGGATTAGCTTTAAATGTAATGTTTGATGTTTTTGAATATGCATTCATGTATTGTTTGTGTAATGCCAAATTAATAAATTAGAAATAAAATAAAATAGCAAATGTTTTCTTCTTGTCTGCTGCTAATATTCCAGTGGTCCCTGGGTATCACCATCTTAAGCCTTCTCCCCTGCCCAGGAATGTTTTTACCTGTCTCCCTCATTTCTTCCACTTCACCCTTTTGGCTTCTTTAGCTTTGATCAATGATAATGTCCTCTAACTGAAGACGGTTGCCCTCCACCTGCTTCTTCAGCTATCTCCTCTTCCTGTCCACTTCTCCCCTCTTATTCACGGCTCATTTCAGTGCAGACTGACTTTGGCTCCCACTGTACCACTGAAAATATTCTTGTCAAGGTCGCCAGGGTCACTTGGTGTTATCCCATTCATTTCAGGTCTTAATCATACTGAACTTGCTGTTACTGTGTAATTGTAGGAAATTGTAGTTCATTTTGTTTTTGTTTTTTAATTTTTTAGGAGTTCCTTTTGTAGAAAGTATATAGCTAGGCTTTTTCTTTTTAACCCAACCTGTCTTAATAGGTGAATTTAATCTATTTTCATTTATTATGACTGGCATATTTGAATGTATTTCTGTCATCTAATTTTGTTTTCTCTTTATAGTGTCCCTTCCTTATCTTCCCTTCTCCAGCCTTACTCAATTTATTGTTTTACTCATCTTTTACCCCTGTTAGGATAGACAAGTTTACATATATGTCCATTCATCCAGTGGCTACATTACAATTCTTTTGTCATTAACTTGTAAAAGTTTTAATCAGGCTGGGTGTGGTGGTATATGCCTGTAATCTCAGCACTTAAGAGGTGGAGGCAAGAGGGTCACTAAGTGCAAAACCAGCCTGGACTACATAGCAAGATCCTGTCTCAGACAACAAAAACAAAAAAGTTTAATCATATGCAAAACTAAATAATCTAATGAACTCCTGTCTACCTGTCACTCGGTATAAACAATTATCTATTCATGGCCAATCTTGTATTATTTGCTCTCACACCTTGATCATATGGATTATTTTGAAGGCAATCCAAGATACCATAGACTGCATCCATATATATTTCAGCATATATCTCAAAAGATAAAGATTCTTTTAAAAAATAAATAACCATAGTATCTACTTCAAAAATAACTTTCTAATCATAAAAGATCTAGTCAATGTTCACATTTTCCTTTTTGTACATTTTTATAGCATATTTGTTTGTACCTGATCAAAATAAGTCTCAGATGTTGCAAGTGGTTGGCAAGCCCCCAAATCTCTTTTAGCTTGTGAGTTTTCCCCTCTGTATGTTTCCTTGAAATTCTTTTATGAATCTTTTTTGTCTGTAGCTTTTCCCAACGTCTCTTTTTTTCTGATTGTATTCCTATAGATAGATACTATGTCCCCTGAATTTCCTATATAACTTAGACCCAGAAGTTTAATCAGGATTCAGGTTCATATTTGTCAAGATTAAACCATAAGTGGTACTATATATTTGGTCACATAATGTCAGGTTGTCTCTTTTGTCATATTGGCAGCACTGAGAATCCTAACTTACACCCTTTAGCCTATTCTATGATTCCTTCTTACTCATTAGTAAAACACTTCTCTAAACAGAAAGGCACTCTTGACGCTTCGCTTACCTTGTATAGTTCACGTTAAGAAAGGTAGAGACAGTTCTTTCCTTAATTTCCAGTTTTCAAAATAATGAATTGAGTACCTACAGCAGGATAAAAATAAATATGGAGTGATTGTGGGACATTTTACTCCAGGAAAAGGAAAAGAAGAATATAGTAAGTTTATTTAAGATACTAAACTTCAGGTGTTTGTGAGGAGACACCAGGAAATAACGTTAAAAGAAAAAAAAGCCTTGACAGGAAATGACCTAAAGACTTGACTGCTACTGCTGAGTGGAGGTGTAACTTCTGAGTCAGGAATACCTTTGAGGGATATAGCTCAGCGGCACAGCGCCTGCCTGGCAAGCACAAGGTCATGAGTTTGCTTCCCGGAACAAAAAAGAAAAAAATCCTTGAGGGAATGGGTAGGGACTTCATATCTGAACAGAGCTAGGACTGATTCAAAAGCATATTCTGCAGCTGAAAAAAAGGTCACAATATCTTGAGGATCTTGAAGAGCGACACAAAGGAGCAGTGAAATTTGTGTGCTTTCCGCCATATGGTAATCGAATATACTTCCTTACAAGTCCACAAACAAGCGAGTTTACTGAAAAAGGCCGCGTGGGGTGGATGCCCCTCAGTGTATGCAGCATTACTTGTAAGCAAGGCAACACTTGCTTGGCAGGGCTTGTGTCCAGGCGTTCTATTGACCTTGTTAACCACGTCTTGATTCTTGGTACAGCCAGTTTATCATCCTTTTGCCCTTTCTCTGGGACATTACTTAAGAGGTAGGCCGGGAGGGACGGCCCACGCCTGTGATACCAGCACTTGGGAAGTGGAAGCAGAAAAGGGTCACTGCGAATTTGAGCCAGTTTGAGCTACAAAGTGAACTGCACAGAGAAACGTCTCAAAAAGGAAAACAATAAATAAATGAATAATAAAAAACTAGGAGATGGTTGGTGCAAGAACACGTGTCTCAGTGGCCCCTTCTACTAACCGTTTTTCTCATCCACCTTTCTCCAGCCAACACTGCATTGTTTGCCTTTCTTTTCTGCCCCCATCCCATTCTACCCCTGGGGGCCTATTCTCGCTAAAACACTCGCTGGGGAAAATTGCAAAGGAGTCAACTTTCCAGAAATATCAACGTCTTTTAAAACGGTCCTCTGGAAGACTGCCCTGTGCTGTTTTCTAGAGACTTGTGAGCAAGTGGAGACTCGACAGTGGTTGGGGAAACTCAGGCAGCCCCTGGCTCCTGGGGACCTCGAGTTCCAAACCTGTGAGTCTAGGCTTTCTCACTGACTCCAGCTTCCCCAGCCGTCCCAGGTGAGCATTAGGTAATGGCTGTGATGACAGCTGACTCACTTGGGAATGAAGGTTTCCTGGAGGCTTTCTCTAGTCAGATAATCACACCGTGGGAGGAAAACCATGGTTTAAATAAGCTTCTGCCCTTAGATACTCTAAAATGTCAGCTGAGGGTGGGACGGCCCAAGGGAAGAAAAGACAAGGTGTCGGTGTTCTGGGACCTACATTAGGATGTAAAGTGAACAGCCTGGGAAAACTGCGACAGGAAGGTGCCAGTACCTAGAGGCAGAAGTTGAGTGTTAGAATGAGGGGAAAATTCAGTTCAGATCCCCTGCCGAAGTACACTCGGGACAGCAGGCATGTCTACTTTATATTCACAATCGCATTGTCTGGTACTTAGTACTCTTATTACGTAAGTAAATGACGTTTCACACCTATGGTATACGTTTTTATTCTTGAGTTTTCTGATCAGGAAATGTAACCTAAAATAGCCAAACCCTAGACTTGTTGTGAGGATTAAACATGGTAAAATATATAAATCACTAATCTGGGACCTCCCCTATAGCAAGCATACAATTAACACCTGCTTTTTTGTCCCATTTTATCACTTTCTGAGCCTCTAGTTAAAGCCAGGCTCTTTATCCTTATTATTGTTTGACCAGAGGATCTGGGAAAATCCTGGGAAATTTTTAGGCTCTGGAAATAGCAAGTGATAATTCAGGTCAGATAGATAAATTCAGCCGCCTTCTCCAAATAATAGGACACTCAAATTTTCAGCACTTTTGACAAAAATCTATTATGACCTCCACACACACACACACACACCCATTCTTTAGAACCGCACAGCTACCCTAGTAGGGCTCAGGAAAGTAAATATGTGTTTGTTTGATAAGTATGGAGACAGGTTCAGAGAATCGAGTTTATGACCTGCCCAAGACCTCAGAGCTGGTGCATGTTAGAACTAGATTCCAGGCCCAGACGCCATAGCCTTGTTTCTCTCCCCATTATGTTTAAATGAGGTCACTAGGTTAGAGGTCACAGGAAGAAAGAAAGAACATTTTTGGAACAAATTACGTTGAAATTGTACCTGGTTTATTCCTATTCATTGCTTCTTCTATTTAATTTCACTGAGGTGCTTCTATTTCAAGAGATGGGCAAAATGAGAACAATACATGGTCCTTGAAAAAAAGAAAGGTCTTCCTCGAAACAGACTTTAATCAGTTAACTGAAATCACTGCAGGGGACAGATGCTGATTGTTTGTTAGAAATGTGTATTTTCTTAACAAGTAGCACATGTTAATTGAGGAAAGTTTTTAAAAAGCAAAATCTTGTGCTGGTAGTATACCTCAGTTGCAGATCACTTGCTCATCATGTGTGAGTCTCTGGGTTTGACTGTCAGCACAACAAAAAAAAAGATTAAAGCAATATCTCCCTCATTCATCCTCAAGCCCACTCTGCAGAGTTAGTCCTTTCTAATCAATAGTCTTTTTCTGTATTACAATTGAATGTACACAATTTGTTTTTACTGAACATAAATGGATCATACTAAACATATTTGTTATGGCTTGTAGCCTGATGTCCCCCCAAAGCTTCATTCACTCACAGATGGGGCTGTTCGGAGGTGCCTCAAATTAGGATATGCAATGCTGGAATTAAGGATGTCTCACCCTGAGTGTGAGTGCTACCTGCCCCAAGGACAAGTAGGCTGGATGGGGCAAAAAGGAACAAAAAGAAGGCTTGCTGCTGCCTTGCCTGTACTGTATCTCCTCTGAGATGCATCTCCACTATGCCACTCTACCTTGGAGCCAGCCAATGGCGAACTAAAACCTCTACAAACTATGAGCCAAAATAAGCCTTTCCTTATTTAACCTGGGGTGTCGTGTATTTTGTCCCAGCAAAGAGAAAAGCAACTAAGACAGTATTCTTCTTCAACTTCCATTCTATGAGTCTACAGTAATCATGAGCATTCCTTCATGACAGAACGTGGAGCTTGTCTTTATTCTTTCAAGTGGTTGCATGATACCATATAATAAGCTATGTCATGATAGTCTTCTAATAATGCACACTTAAATGGCACTCAATTTTTTGTTTCTCCATATATCTTTGTGTAGATGCCCCAGAATTTCTATAGAATAAAAATGACCAAGATTTCTTGAGCTTTTGCCTTCACATCATGTGGATAAGAAGAAAAGAACTAAGGCTGATAGAGTCAAGCCAAGGTTTCTTTTAAAAATATGTAATAAGAGCAGAAATTGCAATTCTAGTGAGCTCCTAGATCCAGGTAACGTTTATTTTCAAATGTATTGATATTCTAATAATAAGATTCAAAGGGCTGAACTTCTTTCATTTAAACCCTTTGGGTCTCTCTATTCCAACTAACTAAAAGGCACTTGCAGGGAAAAGAGCAAATGAACTAAAAAGAAAGGTAAATGATTAGACTTTAGGTGTTCCAAGAGACTAAGAACAAAGAGAAACATTTTAAATGTTCTTTTAACATTTTAATCAATTTTACTGAGGTAAAATTTGTGCGCTAAAATACTCCATTTTAAATTAACAGTTTGATAAGTTTTGACAAAAGTACATAGCCATGTAACTACAACCACACTCAAGGTGAAAAACATTTCCGTCATAACAAATAGTTTTCTTGGTCCTAGGCTGTTTGGTTTTTTTGTTTTATACCTTAGATTTTCCTACTCTAAAATTTCATATAAATGGGCCCATGCAGAATTAATCTTTTGGACCTGACTTCCTTGGCTCAGTGCAGTGTTTTTTGGAAATTCATATGTATTGCATGTATCAGTAATTGATTTCTGTGTATTGTTGAGTGGTATTTCATGATACAGATGTTCAACAGTTTACTCATTAGCATTGAGTATTTGAATTTTTCTAGTTTGGGGCTACTATAAATAAAATTACATGGAAATTACTGCACAATTGTTTGTATGGAGACAGTGTCTTCATTTCTCTTGAATACCTATTACTGGTTCATAGGTAAACGTGTAGTTACAAAATGATTTCCAAGTGTTTAGTGTTTTATATTCTCACTGAAAAGTCCAGTTGTTCCATATCCTTGCCAGAACTCTTTGACCATTAACACTCTTCAGTATCAGATGTTAAAGGTTCATAGTAATATCTTGTGACTTTAATTTGCATTTCCCTTATACATGATGATGTTAAGCATTTTGTGAAGTATCTATTGAAATCTTTGGTTCATTTTTTTATCAGGTTGTTTGATTTTTTATTAACAAATTATTAAATGCCTTTATGTATATGCTACATAAAATTTTTATATATGGGTATTGCAAATATTTTCTCATAATCTAGAATTCATCATTCTAAACAGAAAGTTTCCATGTGATGCACTCCAATTTATCAACTTTTTCTTCTATGTTTATGTTCGTTGTGGCCCTGAAGCAAGGCCAGCAGATTGCTGTAGCTGCTGGTTTCAAACAGGAGCCTAAAGAGAATTCTTTCTGTGGTCTGTTGGCCATTTCAGACCTTTGGAAATGGAATGGTCAATTCATCAGAAAGAAATAGCAGGTGAGTATGGCGGACTTTGGGGGGCCTGCAGGGGAGAGATCCTGGCGTGTCGGGACCTGTACCGTGCAGTTGACTCGGGGTGCCAGGAGAACAAAGAACTCCCCCTCTCTTTGAGGGTGGCTGAAAGTGTGGTAGACTTTCGACGGCCCAAAGGAGAGAGACCCTAGCACATCGGGACCTGCACCGTGCGGTTGACTCGGGGTGCCAGGAGAACAAGGAGCTCCTCCCCTCTCTGGGGTGCAGCTGTGATCCTGCCAGCGTGTGGGCTGAGAATCAGACATCTTATGTCATCCTGTCCCCCATCTCGTGTCCCCCTCGTCCCTCCCCCCTGCTTAGCAAGTGGGAGCCAGTGAACTACACATCTTGTGAAAAGATTGGCTATGTTATTTAGTATGAGCTCCCCATATGCAAAGATAAGGACAACCATTTGGAAGAAAACAAGAGACAATATGACAGATAGTAAAGATCTCTGGTTGTCTAGCTTTGAAATTTATGCTTTCTTACACCGCATTCTGTT